>VFFE01007698.1:1791024-1996049 GCA_008921705.1 Burhinus oedicnemus
ACAGGAGGGAAGGAAAAAAAAAAAAACACAAAAAAAAACCCCAAAAAAAAACCAGCAACACAGATGAGGAAAATAAAAACAATCAACTTCCAGTGTTGAGAACTTCTTACAAAACTGATGATACATTCTCTGGCTATATCACCATAAAAAGTTGCACATTAAAGGAAATGTGCACTGAGGGTGAAAGACTCCATTCATATTTACTTTTCTTCCTGTTTTGAAGAGGGAAAAAAATCAGGTTATCAAGGTTTACAGCTTTTTCTTGAGATGGCTTTGTGGTTTTTTTTGGTTGGCTGGTTTTTGCTGCTGGTAATTTTTTTTAGGGGAGGGGGTGGGGATGGAGAGGTGAGACAGTGGAAGTACCACTGAAAAAAAATAATCCTTCCTTTATCCATATAAATAATGAACAGATAACTAAGTTAACCAGCCATCTTCCAGGAGTTGTTGCCATTTCAAGAAGTTGTCAGGACACTGACAAGGCTAATTACTTCAGGTCTTTTGATTTGGTCTTCACTGAGTATCTTTTGCTAGGACCTTAATGCAGCTTAATAAAGCAGTTATGTAGAAAGCAAAAGCTGGCATGCTGTTCTGTTACTGCATACAGATGAGTGCAAAGGCCTCATATTCTGAAGTCATTGCCATAGATTTATCACACTATATATGCATTTCAGAAGAGAACCTGAAAATCTACAAAAGTGGCTCATAAAATAAACACCTCGAGTTGTAAACTCAACAACTTGCTCACATTAAACTTGTTCTTCAGAGTTTCAAACTTAGAAATGGAATGTAGGGAACTCAAGTTCAAAGGAAATGAGCAAGTTCAAAGGAAACGAGCTTAGCAGAAAGATAAGGCGCCTTTCATCAGGAAGTCAATATAAAACCCAAGATAACTTCAATATTGGATATACGGACTTGGAACTATTCCACAGTAATTTCTAAATACAATACATAGTTCTTGCTGTCAGGTTGCTAAACAAATAGGGCATATATAATTGTCAAAATGAAAAAAAAAAACCAATGGGAAAAGAAAGACCCTAAGGTATGTTATTAAAGTATATGAGAGTCAAGAGGCAACTGGAATGGTCAGGAATTCACACAGGAAATATTAATCTGTTCGAAAATTTCAGCTTGCAGAGCGGATAGAAGATTCATAGAAACCACGTGACTGAAGAAATCTCCCTTTACAAGTATCCAAGTGCTTTGTGCTGTGCTCCGTTTCAAGCATTTCAGACAAAAAGCATTTCTCTTTATTGTTCCAAAATAAAGTTACATAAAAACTAAAAACTTCAAAATGCTTATATCTTGATGTCTACATTTTCTTCAATCAGGTTTTTTTTTTTTCCCCTTTCAGATTAGCAGCTGTTGCACTGGAAACGTGTGTTTTCTACTCTCTTCTAAAACTGTGAGTTATGTAATTTCCCAATAAATAGAACAGCTTTCTTCCAGATTCCACTTTGGAAAGAAAATGTGCAGGAAACAGTAAACATGGCAAAAGACTACAGCAAGTTTTAGAATGGACTCTGAGAAAGAAGTTGTATAGAAAAAACTAGATAATGATATCCATACCTACTTTGTCTACTGAAGACAAATAACTTGATAAAGACCCTAAGAAAAATACAGATAAATTAGCTTTATCATTATTTTCCTCCAATATTTTTCATGTTTAGTTCTTCTTAAGAACATTCCCTTTTTAACAAATACCATGAGCCTCAAAGGCATCTGAACTCAGCTGCGTAAGCCATTGGATACTGTGGAACAGTAACTCATGAATACAGTAAAACTTGAGGGACTTCTACTCCAGAAATAGGTGAGGACAGTTGACTTCATACCTTACTATATTTGAATTTAGACTAACAATGGAGAGAGTTTCAGTTTACCTACTGTATTATCACAGCAAATGGATGTGTTATATAGTACCTGAAACAATTCCTACATATGAATTTGTGAAAGCAAGGAACAGTGCACAACACTTACGCAGTCATGTTTCCATTCACATAGTTTTGGTTCAGGATCCGAGCCCAGCAGCCTGCACCTACTTCATCATTGAAAGTACTGTAATCTTCTGAAGACCACAGTTTCTTCTTAGTCAATAAGGCATTTGGCACTGTTTTTGTTCCAGGATAGTGAGCCCTACACAATATTTTAAAAAGAAAGAGCACTTACCACAAAAAGAAAAATGAAAACCTGGAAGTACAAAGAGTAGCAATGATTCACTAAAAGCTATGGAAATAAATAGGAAAAAAATAGGGATGTTAAACAGGATTAAAGTTCCAGGGAGAACAAACAGGTTCTAGAGGCAGACTCCTTCATTGTATCTTTATTGACGTCCACACTCCACTTAAAGCTCACACACTTACAACATTCTCATTTTGTTCCATTGGTATGCAATCAGGTAAAACAATTTCACCACTAGTTGAGAAATGAATCATTTTTTTCTGCTCTTAGATGCAATTTTTAATTGTGCTAATAAACACAATTTACACTATATTTGCTTTTCACTTATACTGCTGTTAACCAAGGGGTTTTGTTTTACTTTCATTAATATCCAGATTAGTCCTTAAAAAGTTGGACATGACTAAAGAGTGCATAACTCCTATTCCATGTGAAAACTAACTTTTTTAAAATAAGTACACCAACTTTTTTTTTTAAAACTTTTAACAGCAGTGTAGAGTGCATACTTTAAAAAGGCCCACACAAATGCACAAAATAAACATTTGCTATCAGATTATAGCAAAGGCTTTCACACCCAGTATGTGCTGATTTGTTGAACTCCATGTAATTTATATTTAAAGAAAACACTGGATCATGCTAGAGCCCTCTTTTAGACATCTTGTGCCACTCTATAGCCTCAACAACTAACAAAAGGTGTGCAGCAAAGAACAGGAGATTAGCTGTGTCCAGAACAGCGTGCTCTGCTCCTTCGGTAGTGAAAACAATCTTTTTTACTTCACTGGAAATGAAAACTCCTACAAAGGAGCAACTATACTCCAATTACCCTCAGGAAATAATTGGTCCACTCAAGGACCACTACCATTTGGAGAGGCTCGAGTGTCCTGATTAACGTTTCAGGAAAAACCACAGACTCCTAAACACCTACCTTTCTTGCTGCCTGAAAAGATGAACTGGAGTAGAGTTTATCCATCGTTCTTATAGATGTGATGCTTTGGCAGAAGCAGTGGGATTTTGGATTCTCTGCTCAAAAGAGCGGAGAGCCAGACACACAATAACAGAAGACCATTTCAAAGAGAGAGGAAAAAGTGGTGTACATCATGAAAGAGGGAAAAAGAATGGATCTTGGTGGAACAAAGGTAATGAAAGGAATAGTAGGAACAGAATTACAACAGAAGTGAAAGTGACACCTAAGTTTAAACCTCTTATCACTGCAAAAGAAGAATTTACCAACAGCTATTCCTATCAGTGCTTGAATTCTTCAAACCACTGTCATTTACTAAAAAAATATTTTCATTGTTCCCTTCTTTCAGTCTCTCTGGAACCAGCAGACAGTTGGTTCATCATCAGGGCCTCTAGCTGTTAAGAGTGGTAACAAAGTATTTTTAAAATATTTACTATTATGAGATTGAGTGTGTTTTATACAGCAGATGATGAAGCAATATAATTCCAGTGGGGGAAAAAAAAATCCACAGTTGCCATTGTAGGGCAGCTAAACTAAATCAGATGTATTAAGAAAGTAACATCAATTAAGAAAACTTACTCTACTTATGGACTGCAAATACTGCTTTGCACAATTGCCCACAGTGACTTCATTTGGATAACTTAGTTAAAAACCAACCAACCAAAAAACTCTGTGTTATTTTTTGTTTTGCATATAGCAATGGTCCAAAGGATAAAATCAGGATAGAAATAGCAGGATTTTCCACCATTTTTCTCTCATGCATCAGTACAAGGCTGTAGAAATAGATCTTAAAAAAAGATCAGCCTGTATACTACACTACAATGAAGTTTTGCAGAAAAGCTCTACGTATGAAAACTAGATTTTTTAGGTTCTCAAAAACACCTCCAGAAAACAGAAACTGTCAGCTAACAACACTGTCTTTCCTACTTCTCATTCTGCATCAGCACACAGGCCTGGGAAGGACTTGGGACAGTTTGCATTCCCACTACAACAGGCATCACAGCATGATTCCATCATGGAGTAACGTCACAACATCATATTGTTTTTCTTAGGCTGTTAACTTGGGCATAACACATTTGGTCAAACAAATTTCTTTAAAAGGTCTGTTTTTCTGTGACACATTCAGCCAAATGTGTATTTAGAACAGATCTGGTTAAGAACACTGATGCTGCTAACCAAAAAGACTGGGTTGTCACCTAATGGCATACTAAATTTATGTTAGGTGAAAATGAAAGTTGTTACTCCTAAACTCACTGACACTGTCTAAACACTTCCTATTTTCTTTCAATTAACAGCAGGAAGAGTGGGCGGTGGGGGGTGTAAATTTTCAACACGTACAGTCAGAATAGCTTGGTCTCTGACTGTACAGAATACAAAAATCTAACTGGTTCAACTGTGTTACAAACAAATAGCACTTCTAAAGCACTACTATGAGTAACCAAGGAATTTGCAAGCCCATCCATGAAAAACATTGTTTTCAAGAGCTACAATGTAATTTAAATGTGTTCAAAGTAGGAATAATACTTGTTTATAATACATTATATTTCATTTCACTTGATGCAACTGTAATAGCTCTGAAAAGCTGTTTGGAAATATCACATTATAAAGAGCTGTGGTGACCTGTGTCATTCCTATGTGGGTGAACATCTATTAATAGTTTTACAGCGTGTCTTCAGGGCTTCCTCTAATTTCTACCTATTACAGTATGTTGCAGATGAAGCCTGGATGCAAATAATGCAAAATAAAAATAAAACAAAAGCAGCAGTTTTAACTAATCTCCCATCCAGCTTGTCTGATGAGAGACCTCAAAGATCACAGGTTATGTTACCAAGTCCAAAACTGATTTTATGTGCATTCATGTAAAACCCTAGCTATCCGAAACACTTTTCAAATAAAAAAAGCAAGCCAACGATTGTTTTTTTAAAAGATACCATGATGAGATGTGCACCACTAGATGTCCAGCAGACAACTGGTTATCCATTACACGAGAAAGTATTTCATCTCCCTGTTAAGACTGAATCAGAGTAGGGACGTAAAACTTACACTTGCAAAGACTTAAGCAAATACAGCTTAGTAAGATAACGTAAAAACCGTTGTGCTTCAGGAACTGACTCTGGGTGCATACTTGTAGCTGTCAAAACCCAGAAAGGAAGTATGCTCACTATGTTGGGATCGTGGTAACTACAGTGGCTTTGTATCTGATCAGAGAGAGTTCACAACTGCTTTCACTTCTTGATCCACAAATGATCCAAGACTCCACTTGCAAAAAAATGTCAGGATACTTTTTCTTGTTCAGAATGGGGGGACGGATGGATTTGGAGGAGGACACTGACTACATATTATTTGGAGGCAAAGCCTTCTACACCTCCGGTGGGTCAGATATATAAAGATGAAAGAAAAAGATTCAAGTTGAAGTAAGGAACAGCCACGTTTGAAGCATGTGATTGGGTCTGGCAAATTTATAGAACCTAATAATTAAAATTTAGAGCTACTATAAAAAGAAAAGTTAATGAGCAAGCCTTACATGAATATCCATTCAGCAGACAAGTCAGTAATCAATCTCAAATTTAGTCTCCTACTTTTGCAAAATATTAGCATCATATGATGAAACCCAGAACTAGAAAAACAAGTCAGCTGGTTGCATGCTTTCCAAACACAACCTTCCCATCAAAACAAAATGGGAACTACAAATCAAGATGTTATTGCAACTAAAAAAAAAGAATCACAGCCCTAATTCATTTCTGGATCACGCCCATTTCTGTAACAGACCAGCAGAAGTCAGTAATACAAGGCTGTATACAAAGCTGTAAAGATAAAGCACTTTTTGCATACCAAATACAGGAACCAAAACAACCCTCAGAATAAACAGGGTTGTCCAAAAAAAACCTTCAATTCATCAAAAGTGCAATCACAGCCAATAGGAATCTTCCATGTGATAGGAGACTCATGATTCAATTAAAGGGTTGAGGCTGTCACCAGAACAACAGCCAGAATGATTTGATGTGGGTTAGTAAGAAATATTATAGTATCAATCCTTTCATTGCAGGTAGGGGTATAGAGAGGTAAAGCTTTAGCTGTGCTCATTATGAATAAGCAAGATGAAGACAAACTATGAACAAACCACCAAGAAAGAAAAGAAAAAAAAAAAAAAGAGAGAACCCCCTACCCAATCACATCGACTGCTCCGTGGAGCTCAGAGTCAAGCAGCAAGACAAAGGAAATGGGCTCCCACAGTCTATCGCTGGCTATGATCCTCACCTGCTGCAGATCGTGCTTATCCAATGTGTATCTCAACAGCTTTGGGAAAAAAAGGAAAGCAATGAACAGAGAGAAAGGAGAAACAAAAAAATGTTTTTCAAATTGGTAAAAATTTATATTGGGAAAGGCAGCATCTTCTTCAGCACTATTTGAACACATTTCAAAACAAATCATTTTCCAATCCTTGTTTTTACTCGGACAGCAACTGTCACATAAAACAAAATGTAACAGATTGTCAAGCACAAAGTGCCTTCAGAGAAGGACACGTTCTTCCTCTACCATGCCAAGACCCAAAGTACATGACAAAAGGAAAAATGAAAAACATTTCGTTCTTATTTTCTTACACCCACAAATCTGCAGATAAAGTTAAAGACAAAGCATATCACATTTCATGCAAGATACTCTATTTGCAGATCAGCCACTTAGATGTTACAATGCTGAGGGTTAGGCTACAAGGACCACATACAGGGCAAGGACAACTTGTGAAAGCACAGTAAACATTTAATTAAGGAAAGGAGTTGATTCCCCCTATTATCGCTGCTAATCAGCTCTTTCAGTTTAACAGCGAAGCAACACAAATGAGATCAGCTCTTACTAAACACAACCAACACAAGAAACGAGAAAAACACCAGACACATACACACCTTATTACTCAACTGTGTTTTATTTCAAGTTTTAAAATTGCAACCACTGTACACTTCCCTAGAGACATTTTAAGACCTTGAAAGTCAATGAAACAAATCCAAAATGTCATGTAAGACCAGGTCTAACGATGTAGTTTCTTGAAGTCCAGAGGTTCCCTAAATACAGAGTTTGCTGTACTTGTAAATTCAGATAACATCAAATGCCTAACTACCTTCAAATCATCCTGTATATTTCTACCACATATAATCTTCTCTAACAGGGAGTACTACCTACAGGAAACAGTGCTGCAAGATTTTTTTTCCACAGATCAGAATCTGAACTTGCTTATGTGCAGTCTGACAGTAGCCTAAAACATCAAGATTTCCTGCCCCAAAGTCTTAAAAACTTTGTCTGAACATAACGTTAGTATGACTTCTGCACTGTATTTTCCCGTTACATCTTGCATTAGAATAAGGCAGTATTTGGTTTGCAGACTTAACATACATACAAAGGCTAAAGTATTTCGCGATTAGGGGAGGTTCCTAATGAGAAAAACTGAGAAAAACAGTTTTAATGCCCGTCTTCCCAAAGGAGGATACGAGGAATTACAGGCCCATCAATCTAGCCTCAGTCCCCAGGAAGGTTATAGAGCAAGTCTTCCTGGAAGCCATTTCCAAGCACAAGAAGGCTAGGAGGATGACTGGGAACAGCAGCATGAAATTACCAAGGGCCAATCATGCCTGCCAACACGATTGCTTTCTATGACAAGATGACTACCTGAGCAGGCCCGCTGAAATCAGTGGATATCATACACCTTGACTTTAGCAAAGTCTCCCACCAAGGTGGATAGAAAAGTCCAACCAGGGTGCAGATTGCTAGCGATGTCCCCATAGGCTGATATTAGGGCCAATACTGTTTGAAGTCTTTAATAAAACTCAGGAAGTTCACATTTTGCTTTGCTTGCACACCCAGCTTTTGCTTTCCCTTTTAAGCTGTCTTTATCTTAACCCACAAAGTTTTCTCACTTTCATCTGTCTGATACTTGCCCCGACCTCATTGAGGGGGAGTGAACGACTGGCTGTGTGGGCTGATGTGCCTACCAGGGTTAACCCACAAAAACAGTTACATACTGAAAAGGAGGGCTGTTATTTAGAGGGAATTAACAGACTGGAAAAAGCAGTGGCAGGAACCTCGTCAAGTTCAACAGATGCAAACATGAAGTCCTACACCTGGGACAGAATAACCCCTTGCAACAGCACAGGCCGCGGACTGATGAAAAATTCAGTTAGGTATAAGAATTGAAAAGAAAAGGGAGGGAGAGGAAAGAAAGAAAAAAGAGCATGAGTATTCTCAAACACAGAATAAGTTGCCCAAAAGGGTTGTGAAGACATTAAAGCTGAACAAGCCTCAGCACCATGATCTAATTGCACTCACTTGATGCAGGGGGTTTCAAACAGATGACCTCCAGAGGTCCTGTGCAAACCAAGTTAGTTGATAATTCTATCTATTTACAGGTAACATCCACAGAAATAAGCCACACACACACACAAAAAAAACAAAAAAAAACAAAAAAAAACCAAACAAGGCTGTTCTACCAGTAAAATCTATTGTTTTTAATTCAGAGAAATATTATGGTTTAAGATCAGTTACAGCTTGTGCTTTGAACTACGCAATACAAAAATCCTGTTTAAAATCATGGCAAAAGCACCTTGTTCCAAAATCATAAAATAAATCCAGAAGACAGTATTTTCTATAATTAATCTTTATTCTTCCACCAGCTTAGCATAGACTTGGACAAATCAATTCATCTTTCTCTTACAGCAAATGTTTTCTACCTCAGAAAGAGCAAGTAACAGCAAACTGAACTTGTTCTTCCTATCGAACTGAGAAAGCAGCCCTAGATCATAAGACTAATGATTCCTCTAAAATTGCAAATATATTAATGATGAAAACCAACAGAACAAGAACACCTTACATAAAAGCCATAGTCATTGACAAGTAGCTCTTAAATACGTCACCCATCTTCTTTGTTCATTAGGAATTACCATGACTTTTTTTTTTTTTAATAACAGACACTAGGAGACAGAAAAGAAAAAAAAAAGATAAACTCAAATAGCAGAAATTGTTTCTGCTATTTGATCACTGTATTAGAAAAGACTCATGCTACATCAACTAGAAATTAAATATGATTTGTTCTGTCTGGTAAATAAAAACTGACAAAAGCAGATTTTTTTCTACCACCCAACATAGAATTACTGTCCACTAATAATGGCTTACAAGTCAAAGATAACATAAATCATTGAGAACTATGGAAAAACATCTTCACTTTGTCTACTTCCAGATAAACATCAGAAAAAAAAAATATTGTGGAATATATTCAAGTCTAATTGTGTACTGGCATACAGGCCTTTAACAAAGACTTGACAAATAGAGCTAGGCTTGTTAAACACAGCAAACAAAATCCATGTCTAGTACAGAACATGTAGTACTGAGCCATAATACATCCTGGGAGAAAAGTAATATGAATATATGCTATAAAAACACAGAAGTAGCACCCATCAAAATAACATAGGAAGACAATCCCATGCACAAATACAAGCTGGGCAGAGAATGGATCAAGAGCAGCCCTGAGGAGAGGAACTTGGGGATGTTGGTATATGAGAAGCTCAACATGAGCTGGCAATGCGCACTTACAGCCCAGGAGGACAACTGCATACTGGGCTGCATCAAAAGAAGCGTGGCCAGCAGGTCGAGGGAGGTGATTCTGACCCTCTACTCCGCTCTCGTGAGACCCCACATGGAGTAATGCATCCAGCTCTGGAGTCCCCAACATAAGGACATGGACCTGTTGGAGCAGGTCCGGAGGAGGGCCACGAAGATGATCAGAGGGTTAGAGCACCTCTGCTATGAGGACAGGCTGAGAGAGTTGGGATCATTCAGCCCGGAGAAGAGGAGGCTCCAGGAAGACCTTATAGTGGCTTTCCAGTATCTGAAAGGGACCTACAAGAAAGCTGAAGAGGGACTTTTTACAAGGGCATGTAGCGATAGGACAAGGAATAATGGCTTCAAACCAGAAGAGGGGAGATTTAGATTAGATATTAGGAAGAAATTTTTCACTATGAGGGTAGTGAGGCACTGGAACAGGTTGCCCAGGGAAGCTGTGGAGGCCCCATCCCTGGAAGTGTTCAAGGCCAGGTTGGATGAGGCTTTGAGCAATCTGGTCTAGTAGGAGGTGTCCTCGCCCATGGCAAGGAGGTTGGAAGTAGATGATCTTTAAGGTCCCTTCCAACTTAAGCCATTCTGTGATTCTATGACAGTAGTGAAGATGGTCTTGCAAACAAAATAAGGAAGCATAACATAACACAGTTTAAGACTTGAGCTAATTATATTATGATTTTTTTTCCATTTTCAAGCACTTTACAAATACTGGGTAAGTAATTTGATTTAGTAGCAGATAAAGGCTTTTTTCTTTTCTTCTAACAAAATTCCTGTCTTCGATGGCAAGTGCTGCAACTTATTGCTAGGAAATGATGGCAAGCAATATGTTCAAGACCACCCCTTCAACCAATGAAATTGAAACACACTGAATGATAATAGCTGGGTAGCCTTTGTTCTAATGAGAAAATACGAAGTCCTCTATCTTTCAAATCACAAGCCAGCAGAGAGCAAATACGGAGGGGAAAAACCAGACATAGAAACTTTACCTTAAATCTACCTTAGATATGCCTCAGATTGCAAACGGTATTTTAGGCAGGGATAAAGCTCCATGTGGAGCAATGTTATCAAGGTAAAAATTACCTGATATGAAAAAGAAAAGAAAGGAAAAAAGAAAATGAAAGGAAACACAAAGAAATGGAAAGGTCAGTTCCTTTTTGTGGCTGGATGCCAAAGCAATCATTTCAATTATCTTGATAATTTCTAAATACAACAATATAAATTTAATCCCACGTTTCCATTCCAAAATAGAAGAACTAAGAAAAACTCACAGAGAGGGTTATACTTGAAAAAAGCACAACGTACAGGAAAGGATTTCTGAGAAAAGAATTTAAGATTACTTAGGAAAACAGATTGACTAGCAGATTTTGCAAACAACTAGACACGGTTATCTAAAAGACATACAGATAGGGTGTACTTTTAGCAGCTTTCTGAACCTGAGCATTTGAAGGACAGACACCTAAATATTATCACCTTTTCCTAGGTCAGCAAGAACTCTGGTAGTTGGTGCCTTAAAGTCAGCATTGGCTGGTGTTCTCATTTTGTACTAACCTTAATTTCTTGATAGATAACAACACTACTGCACAGGAAATAGTCTTCTAACTCTTCATTTTTTGTGATCAGCTGGGGTAGGGGAGTTGGGGAAAAATCTGTATGACATTCAAGAAAAAACTCTGACAAAAAGAACTTTCACCTTAAGAACAACCATAGTCCTAAAAGGCTACAAACAAAAGGAGGTACTCCTAGCTTTGATTCTGTCAAGCTCTTAAAGAAATAAGAAGAATTTGCACTCAGGGGATTCATTCTGGAAGTTTCATTGGCACAGAAATCATAACTAAAACATTTCCTAATGCACTATAACTTGCTGAGGTGCAAGTTTTGCCTAACCTAAGTCATAAGTTTTTAAACCAGAGTAGTTACTCAATGCTAGCATTATAATTGGTATTTATCAGGCAGCCACTTCCGGGTGATCAGTATTTATGCACTCAACAGATATGCGAGCAGTTTCTTTTCTAAAATCCCTGATTAACTGACTTGCTATAACCTTTGAACCATGCATTAGTTTAAACAATTATAAGCATATCACACCCTCTTACATATAGATGAGGTTAAATGGTACACTAGGGACCACAAGCATGTTGTCATCACAGTAAGGCTAACAACAGAGGTAAGCAAGTTAACAAATGTCATACAGGTGAACATTTTATACACATATAGGTCATTTCCACTGGGAACATAATTTTTGAAAACCTATTTAAAGTTTTGAGAAATCAGAGATTACCAAGAAAGCAAGAGCAGCAGAATAAGTATCAAGCCAGTTGACAGAAGCAAGGTAGTAAGAAAGTGTATTATGGAGCAAGAGTGTGAGTAAACAATCAAGTTGCCATTTGCTAGAACCAGAACAGTGGGGAATTCCTAGCTGCTAAAATTGAGACTGTTGTATTAGTTTAAAAACCAACTTTGGATGCTTGTTTTTACTTCTACTTCCCTGTCTGCGTGTGCCTTTCTAATACTGTTACCAGATATAAGCAGCAAACAAAAACTCCTAGCTTTAGGATATGACCAGAAAAATCTCAAGCAAAGGACATGTAACAGGGAATGCTGCAAGCGTGGGAAGTCTCAGAGTGATACATTCCAGTGTGAAAGTTCAAGTTCACCTGAAATTAAAACTGATTGCAGACCAAGAATTCAGTCCTAAAGTTTTTCTGACTTTGAAGATGTATGTGCAGATTAGCTAGAAGTCTCCTGTCATTCACTAGTGCTAAGATAAGAAGCCTAAAATATAGCTCCTAACTGAACACTTGAAAGAAACGATGGAAGAGTGGTAAGGTTACCTTACATGTGCACTAAACTGAAAGAAGAGAGGAAGACAGCAAAGAGTAATCAGTCATCATTTTACATGATGACAACAAAACTGGTAATGGCTAGGAAGTATGAAATAAGAATATATGACTTCTTAAAATGGAGATGAACACTTACAGAAACGAAGCAATAAGCAATGTGTAAAATGTCTTCCTTCTCCCACACTTACCCGACTACCTCAACAGCATCATTAAGATAGGGATCAACTACCATCTCCTTTGAAACGCTCCAATCTCCATCTGCAGCGATGATGCCAATGTTTCTTAGACCCAGTCTGTCCAAAGATTGACGAAGTACCTTAGTAACAGATAACACGACTTAAAGTACAGCCTTGATCAACCAGGCAACATGAAAATTTAAGACTGAAAACAATTTAAGAACTGTAGGAGGAATTGGTGGAAGCGTTTGCCTTCAGCCCAAGATGGATAAGAAAAGTTGTCACATCTCAAACGAGAGCCATAATGACAACTAAGACAAAGTTAATGATAAGTATTTTTAACACTGAAGGGTTATCTATGACATTCAGAGAACCATTACACAAAAACGGGCTTCTCATCACTTGGATTACTTTTGACACTCCATTTGCATATGTGTATTCCACTGGGACACTCTCAGACTGACTCCATCCACCGCATGCATGTAATTCATTACACATGAGTAATGGATTTACCATAGTCAGTCATGTTAGGTTGATCTAAAACTGATGACTGCCTGGAACATGGAAGTGGACATACCTCCACAAGTGATCACAAGGGAAAGTTAACCTGATCCCCAAAAAGTATATTGAGAAAACCGGGATAGAAAAGACCTTGGTAACCACGCAGTTCTCTACAAGAACAGGAATCTTTGCCAAACATCTGTCCTTTTCAAGTGAAGAGCATCTAAGCATTCTTTTCACAGGCTATTTTAGTGAACAAAAAAAATCCTTGCTGTTTTAAGTGTCTGATATTTAAGTTTATCCTCTACTTGGCTCTCATACGTCTCACTAATTTTCAGGAAGGTAATGCATAAAACTGGAATTGCATATTTACAACAAAACTGAGGGCAGTCAACTTTGAATTCAAACAGAATTCCTATTATGTCTTTCCAGCTTCTCCTTACTATTTCACTGTCAAAGATAATAAATGTCTCACACCTGGTTGTGGAACTTCTTCAACAAAACATACCCAGGCAAAACGTACCCAGCTCTAACAATTAAGAATGAACCTGGCTTATACAGGGCTGGTACTATACAAGCATGTTTTATCTGAACACTCAATAAAAAAAAAAAAAAATCTTAAAAAGTATTTTCAGCAGCTTCCACATACAGTTGCATCTGAAAAATTACATCAGTCCAGAGTCTAAAATCCTTATTTCAATCTTGGATATAAAGGAATGATATACTATGTACTGTATGTATGCATGCATAAGGAAGACTTTTCCAATCATTTGAAGATCATTAGGCATGAATCCTTAAACAATTTCTTCTAATGCCCTTCAACAATGCGAAGGGGAATAGGGAGCATTTATATTTTGATGTGTAGACACAAAGCAAAGGCCAAGCGTTCGTGACAATGAAAGCCTACATCTAAAGGATATAAAACTTATTAAGAATTAAAGTAGCAATGAAATTCTGTTCAGCTCCTTGAAGCCTTTGAAGCATAAAGTTTCCCAGAAAAAAAAATTCACAGTGGCAGAAATACTAATAGTAAGGTCCTTGCAATTTAAAGCTTTCTAGCTAGCTAGACATTCGGGAAGACTGTCTAAACATAGAGACAGAACAAAATGACTAGAAACATTGCAGAACTTCCATGTTGAAAGATAAGAACCAAGGACACAGAACTCTAGACACTCAAAATGCACTCCATAATAACATACGCATGATGGTTCCCACACACCCAGTATTCATGTTTATATACAGATAATCCTTAAATTATAGGGTTATTTTAAGATTACAGTATTTAAAAATCTAATTGGAAAAATAGGATCTTCTTGAGTAAGAATTTATAAGAGAATCATAATTTCTTTTTTCATTTTTTCCTCCTTAATATGAAACATAACTAATGCCTTAGTGGATGAACTAACTAAAGTAACTCCTTGCAAGTAAAAACTTAGCAAGATAACTAAGAGCTTATCTATGTCATATATTTGTCAGACATTACAGAAAGTGTTTGGTGGGCAACAGCACACTTCACTTTCTCGAAATGGCAGACTGCAAATAGAACTATCATGCTGATTAGAGAATAAATGCTACGTGACACTGCAGAGTGTAAGAGAATGAATGGTAAAACAGGTGTTTACTAAAAAGCCTCATATCAATTAACATACAGTGGAGGGGAGGCTGATACTTCTCGGCAAATAGTTGGGTGACTTTAAGATCAAATTTTAAACTAAACATCTGTCTCTAGAAGCCAAAAGTTTAGTCCCAATTCAACAGCATTTAAAAAGCTAACAAGTAGAATGCCGCACCTACACTCGATTGTTTGTTCTCCACATTCATTCTCCTCACCTTAGGACGCCAAGACAAGCAGATGAGAAAGCCTCCAGGTGACATGACATGGGATTGAGCAAAACAGAACATTTCTATTTCTTACAAGACATACAGAAAGCCAGAAAACCAGTTTTTTTAAAAAAGCCAATCAGTGACATAGGGAAATGAGCATTTTATTTATAATAAGATCTGCCTTCTCTCTCTGATGATTCTTTTTACAAAGAGTTCAGTCTCATAGGCCTTCCAAGCAACACAACATCTAGTCAGCTAAGAAATAATACTTAGACCTCAAAAAAAAAAAAATTCTCACTGTTTATCTTCCATCTTACTTGCATTGTTTTATTCCAGCCTGCAAACAAGCGTTTTCAGTTCTGTTTAGTTTTGCTTCTATCACATACACACTGAACAACTAGAGATTTCTACTCTACAACACGCACTTTCCCCTCCTACCCTACCAGCATAACTTACCTATGATTAGGATTATCCTTTAGGAGACTAATAGTAACCTTAGTGATTTCTCCATTAGCCTATACTGGATTAATGAACCACTATTCCTTTTGAAAAAGAAAAGCCTGGAACCCACATTGCCTGAGGCGAAAACTTCTGGGTCCTGAGGGGTTTTTGTAATAGAGAGAGCACTCTATGAACTTGTTTCCTAGCTTTAAAAAACAGTTAGGCTACAGTTTGTGCTGAACACACATTGGGATGGGATATTTTAAGAGGATTCTAAGCACCTCACTGAACAATTTTAGACAGAGATTTAAGTAGCTTCACTAGCAAAATCTGAAGCATCTACACATCCACCAGAGTTTTGTTACTTAAAATGCCCAGAGAAACAAGATATGTTGACATAGATGCCAAGATACCCTGTTGTGTCACACTTCAGTCTATTTGTGTTTTCTCTGGAAGGGATTTTTAAGTCACTCAAAAACTCCAGTGCCAAACGCCTGTGTCCAAAAGGAACTAATGGCCCAGCAGCCTACAAAAGTGAGAGTCTAGAAAATACCTTTAATGAAATTAGTTGTGAAGTATACATAACAGTACTTGGTCTAAGATGTGATAAGACTTGGTAACTAGTTACCAAGAACCCCATAAAGCTGGATATAAGGTATTCCCCTTTCTTTGTACAAGGTATATGACCAGCACATAGCTTTCTGCCAGTGCTTCCTGCCCTCCCTCAGTCAGAGCACTGCACAAATCATAGGAAACAGCTATAAGGGTACTCCTCTAATTATACATTCTAGGAAATACAATTTTTAAAAGAAACGTTTTATAGGAGAGCATTCTCAGTTTTCAGGAGTAGGAGGAATTTTATATTCGCCCACCTCATGAAAGATACTTTTGCTCTTATTGCAATGTCAAGTTTAACTGTTGTACGCCATTTCCTGTATAATTCTACTAAAACTAACCATTGAAAAAAAAAAAAAAAACTACCTAAGTTGCCAAGGTCAAATGATGTGACTAACCTCATCCACTGTACACAAACTGTAAGAACTGAAACTTTTCTAATAGCCACTAATTAACTCATTTTAAGCACATGGGATCCAATCCCTGCTAAGTTCTGAAAGAAAAAAAATAAATCAGCAGTTTTTCTACACACTCAATTTCAGTCTTACTTGCTTTTAAAAAGAAGTAATGCTATTGCTTCTTACTCCTGAAGCGGCAACAAGAAAATGAACAAAGCAGAAGCTTGTACTTAAGATTCCACTTCAACATAACATAACAAACAGAAGTGAAGTTTCAAAGAAGGGCAGGGGCAGCAGAGGCAGACAGCAGTGAGAGATATTAGAGATATGTCAAGGTTGGTTATGTGAAATACTGTGTTCCTCCAACTCTTTTAGAACAGGAAGTACTGAATTTTGCACCACTAAAAACACAGAGCCTTTATTATGTTTTCCATAAAATAAGAACCTGGAGTTTTATAGCAATAATCTAAGGGTATTATATCAACTGGAACTTTGCTCAGAATTTAAGTAATTCTAGATCTTGGACTTATACCTACACCCAAGCCAGTACAAAGATGATGAATTTGTATGATTTCAGTAGCATCAACTGGAGCTTCCATTAAAATGTAGAGGTCCTAAACATTTAGCATACATTGACAAACTTAAAGTTCAAAATAACAAAAAAAAAGATCTAGAGATCTGATCCTGTTAGCATTCCATGCCTGCAACTACAAGAAACAGAGTTCAGTAAGTGAAGTAGTTGCAGGATTAAGGTCCCTTTTCTAGGCAAATTCAGAAAAGCTAATTGTTTACCTATGATAACAAAGACAAATAGAGAAATAAGAAAAAATACATACCTTAATATATTTGCTACTAAATGCCCTTTCATTCCATATCTATAAAGGAAAAGCAAAAAGCCATTTAGAAAAATCAGGATATGTCAATGCACAATGAAAGAATTTATTTACATGTATGTAAGATTATACAATCCATTAATGAACTCTATAGTTTCAGTTTGCTAGAGGAAAGTGCTCTGGTTGGTTTTGTTATCAGCTCTTCAGGGGAAAATTCTGTATGAAAGTTCAAAATAGCTGCTTGTTTATCTCTAAGGTCTACCGATTGCCTTCTTGCTGAAACGAACTCAAGAGCTGCTTCAGCTCTACAATGGTAGGTAGCAGTGTTACACATGACATTACTACTAATGGGTCTACAGTTTGTTAGAAATCATTGAGAAACACATGGTGGCTTCAAGGTGTGGTCCTAATGAACAGGCCCTGTTGCCATACACTGACAAAGGAGAGCTAGAATAAGTTACAGTTGGCTATACTTTCAGGGGGTTATTCAATTACACTTACAGTGCTTTCTAAGTATGGACTAAATCCACACTTCAGTACAAGAGATATCCAGCATAGTTTAAGTAAACAGACCTAAAAGGATCTCATTTTTGTTGTTCTGGATTTTCCATCTTTTATGGAAAGAGCATTTAAGCTAAACACAGCTCAAAACTCAAAAGCAGGAATGCTGGTCTTCCTTTCTACCAAATACCCTGGCCAATAAAATGCATCATCAGAAACCTTTCTTTTTTCTAACCACAACATGAACACTGTGACTCACATTCACCAGTAAAGCTGAAAGTATCCCCCTGTAGGTGTAGATTGCCCAACCATGTAAATGCAGACAGTTTCTTGCAGGTGGGATGTGTCCCTTTGATTTTGGTATTTCTAGATCTTTCCATAAGTGCTAATACGTGACTTCAGAAATGAGCCAAGCAAAAAGTTACTTACTGAAAGGCTCATTTCATCATAAAGGAAATAATGATATATAACACATGCTATAAACCGTAAGAGCCGTAAAGGCTAACAATGTAGAATCAGAACAGCATTAAAATTGTTTTGACAGTTTCTGAGCCTTCACAGACCTCACTGATTTCCTGTATTTCAGATTATACCCACAAAGAAATCAGACAATATGCAATGTCACCACATTTCCCAAAGAAGCAGAAATTCCCCTTTCTTAGAAATACAGAAGGCTAATCACTGTGAAGTAACAACACAGAAGCCAGACATTACTCAAATACGTAAAGTGCGGAACTTAGCTTCTAGTCTAAGAGCATAGCAAGGAGAAAATTTAATAGCAGTTGTTCTCCCTGTTCTCCCAATCCTCTCTCATCTCCAAATTATATTTCTGACATTCATTCACTACTTCCATGTTTTGCAGCATAACACAATACAGTAGTTACAATGTACTGTAACACATGCAACTTTATCTACTATAAATAATGCAGGCAAAAATGGAAGAAGTTGTAAACGACTGCCCTTCCACAAAACAGCAACCATATTTTATGCCAAGAAGTTATGTTAGCAGGCTTTCACAAACTCTGTCTTATCTAATGCTTTTTGTTAGCTGGTAACTGCTGAAACCCAAGCGGAACAAGTAAGGCAGAAAATGACAAACCCAAGACTCAAACAGATTTCAGAATTCTCAAATTCTCTATTAACTTTGTTCTAGAATTGGGAATACAGGAGATTAGCCATTTTACACTGGTTCTGCTTTAACGGCCATTCTTGCAGAAAGACTATAAACTAACATAACTTCTGCCTTTCCCCTTGCAACAGAAAATGAGGACGCAGCAATTAAAAAAAAATTTCTCTTCCCACTCCCCTCCTCTAGTAATCAACAAAGAGAGACAAGACCAAGATTTTAGGAATGAAGATAGATAAAATATACAAGAGATTTTGCTTTACTGACCCCAATATAATCAATGTCCAAATCATGATACTGTTTAGCTCCTAATATCCAAGAAACAATATAGTAAGCAGTGACATCTGGATAGTCATAGGGCCAGTTTTCACCCTTCCCTATCCATGCTGGAAACGTCCAAGGTAATCCTGGAAAGAGAGAAGAAAAACAAATGCATAAGATAAGTGGTTGGTCTACATTACTCAGTAAGCTTCAATAGCAAGCTGTAATTTGTTCTACCCAAAATGAAGGAGCAGATATGCACTTCAAATTCACACAGTTCCAGTGAAGACAATGAAACGTAACTTACTTAACTGGAGAGTATGCTCTTATATAAATTGTG
The DNA here is from genome assembly GCA_008921705.1 of Burhinus oedicnemus. Taxonomy (NCBI): domain Eukaryota; kingdom Metazoa; phylum Chordata; class Aves; order Charadriiformes; family Burhinidae; genus Burhinus; species Burhinus oedicnemus. The sequence goes on from VFFE01007698.1 coordinate 1,810,614, forward strand.
GTCAAATATATTAATAGTTGCCTATTTTTTTTTAAGCTAGAAAACCTTCATTACTAGAGAACAATCGACTACATGCAATCTTTCAATTGTGTGGTATTAGCTCTAACAGGTTTAAAATTCCAAAGATTTTAGGATAAAGATTTACAGTTATAGACAAAGGATCAATACCGAACACCAAAAATTGTTGACACCATAGGCTAATTCAAAGGCAAACCCTCCTTCCTTTATTGAGAACTTGATCTGAGGGAAGAGGGATGTTATTAATAATCACAGTTAGTCATAGATGGTAAGCTTACTGCTTGTCACAGTGCCTAACAGAACCCGACTACCAAATCCTGCACCAGGTCATGCCTTGTGGCTGGATATGGCAAAGCCTGATCCCTGGAAGAAGGGGGATTATACACTTTTTAACTGATACATTTCTTACCTTACTTCACATGAAATATGTTTTGTAAAGTGTTTCAGTTAAAATCTAGGGTTCCACATTTGTACTGTCACAGCACACATACAACCCACAATCAAAACAGGGAGACAGGAAAGTCCTCTTACAACCGAGCTACATACATAAGACAAATCAGAAGACAAGAACCACTACAGTGGGGAAGGGGTGATTGGTTTGTAATAAGACCACATAATTGAATTCAGTGCATACAAGTTTCACGGATTTATACTTCCTGTAAGTTTATTTATCCCTCCTAACTGTTTTTACTCTATTATTCAGAAATTCATCTCTCATGATAAATCATTTATGTTCATTACTGTGATACAGTCTAAGCATTAATATTACTTAATACAAGCAAATGATCCTATGCTACTTGTTACATACATTCTTATGCTACTTGTTACAGTAGCACAAGACAAGACTGTTGTGCTACTGTAACAAAGTAAAACACAGTAAGTTTACATGAAGCATCAAGGGAAGCTTACCAAATATTAGACATTCTACTTTGCCTACTGCAACATCACAAAATCTGTCCATTAAAATTAATATGCTAATTAAGGATCAGATATGTAATTTAGTTAGGGGAGGAAAAGCATTTAAATCCTAAAGCTTGAAGCAATTTACCAATCAGTTTAATTCTGGGGTTCCTCTTTTTAGCTTCTTTCATCAGCCACCATTCATAGCCCCGGAAGTAGTTCTCATCATTTCCATAGTGCATGTGGGAGGGTTCAGTACCATCTAGGAAGGAAAGAGACAGGTAACTCACAATTATCTTCCGTGTCATACGCTGTTACACATTACAAAGTTTTCTGTATTGCTCACTGCCATACTATGCAAGCACGTATCTCCAACATGGTTCACACATTCTTTGGTGTGTATTTCAAAGCAAAATGAGTAGTGGGAGGGAACACGCGAGACTCGTCACTCTTCATTCTAAGCATACTAACAGCATAAATTTAATATTTTAAGGGACTATGCCTGCTTGTAATATCAGAATATGATTAGCTATTGGGCATTTTCTATCCCTAGCTATGAAAATACTAAATCTATATTCATGATTATTTTGGTCCCAACAACCACTAGGAAAGTTACAGAATTAAGATCAGGAAGGGGGTGGGGGGTGGGGGGGTGGAACACAACACATTTGTAGAAGCAGGTTATATCTAAACCAAAAGGCAAACAAAAGAAGGTTATAATTTATTATAGTTGTTATAGTTTGTTTCTTCTGTGCAAGGCAAGTCCAGGGAGAGAATAGAAAGGAAATGCCATGAAGTTTTTCAGTGACATGAAAGAGATTTTTTTATTTTCATAGTAAAAGATCTGATTTATAATTTCCGTGGTGTTCTGTGACTGCAGAAAGAGTTTTTGGAATTGAAGGCTATGCACTGAATTCCCTCAGGCAAAGGTAAACAAACTAGAAAGGTGCCAAAGAATCAGTGTTGCATGGGAAGTCATTACACACAAAAGTCAATTAATAACTTGTGCACACAACTGCAACAATGACTTATGCTAAACTATATAGTTAATTGTTCCAGAGATCTCTTCTGATGAGACACTTTTTGTTTTTTCCAAGAAGCCTGCTGAAACAGCACATTTCACTACAGAAAATAGGACTGATTTTTTTTTACCGCACTAACACCTGGCTATTTGGAAGTTCTGTTTGTCAGAGACATAGAACAACAATTATATTCCAAACTTAAGACTTCTGATCGCACTGCTGAGGTAAGAATAAGAACTGCAGTCTAGTGTGTTAAGACATGAGCATCTTATTGTTCTCATTCTAAATTCTGGAAAACCATCAAACAAGTATATAACATTCTCCTTTCCAGCACCAAGTCTGTGCATGCGTGAAGAAGACTCCATTCTCCTCTAACCAGCAATCTATTGACCAAAGACCAAGCTCTAAAACCTAGTGTAATACTTTTCACTGTGTTAATTTTTCTTAACAAATATAAACCAAAGAATGAAAAACAACATCTAATCACACAAACACAGACATTTAAAAAAATATATATAAAATGCCACAAAGACAGATGCTACGCTTTCTATTTATTAACTGAGTCTGCTTTAAGTCTATTCTTGATGCGGCCCAGACTTACTTTGGGGCAGGGGAGGGGAAGGAGAAAAAGGGGAAAAAAAAAAAAAAAAAAAAAAGATATGAACTGTAGTCTAGTTACTGCTTCTCAGCTTCCAATGACAAGCAGTTACTAAACAGTTTCTCCTATATGTAAATAAAGTAGGCTAGGCAAATTACACCTAGATATTTTCATTTGCAATCGTGGCTAGGAAAAAAAAATAGTGCCTAGTGTCAGACACCACCACTCCAGTGAAATGTAGCAGCTCATTAAACCAAAGAAACATAATTGCTTCTGACCAGCTGTCTTTGCATTTTCATGCTCTTAAGACATAAACTACCTAGTCCTACATAAGTTTTACAGCCTGTATTGCAAAACTGGTGTTTGAGAAATGCTCTGCAATTCAGAAAGCTACTAGAGCTTCCTTAATCTTGGGGGGGGACAGGGAGGGGGGACAGGGAGGGAGGAAGAACTCATTTGCTCCAGAATGCAACCTATTAACCATATGATACCAAGAACCTTCTTCAGAACATTAGTGTAAATTTCTCTTCTACAAGGTAGCTGACATTGTTAATGTTTTCCTGCAACTTCAGTACAACTACAGAATGAATCCCCATGCTTCAGCTAAAGCGACACATGCAGGACATGTTACTTCTGGCATCACTGCAGTGAGAAGTTAAACCCTGCTCACGCAAAATCCATACCTGTTGATTGTCCATCACCTCCAATCTCTACTTTGAGAATATGTAAAGAAGCACCAAAATTTGGCTAGACAAAAAGAGACAGAAGAGCAAACAGAATCCTGTTGTTAACAAGAAGAATGCAACAAATAAGTGTACAGTTTTGAGGAGGCTAAAAATTCAATACTTTTTTTTAAACACCCATTATAGATGCAATGAGAGATTATACAAAATTCTTCTTCAAAAGGAAATTGAGCAAGATAAATAGCACACTTATCTTTAGTCAGTTTCACTGACTCTTGCACCATTAACAACACTTCTCACCAACTCTGCAATTTTAGAACGGTTATGCTCAAAAACATACTGAAGCACTCTTAAAGTAGAATATGGGCTATATGAGGAACACAACAATATGTTTAATGCTATTAGAAGTCAAGTTTGTTTTCTTTTAAAATCAAATTATTGAAGTTAATATATCTGTAATAATTTATTCTTTGATGTAAAGGGTTACACTGCTTATGTGAAAGAGCATACATATGGGTCAGAAATCATCAGCTAACTACAGACAGAAAGGCAAAAGAGAAAAAAACACCACACTAGAAAACAAATGGCCACCTAGTCCACTATCCTCTTCCCCTGGCATCTGACTGGTGGAGCAGAATATAAAATTCAAGCTTATACAGGTGATCCTACTCCTAGTATGTTCTTCCAGCCATTAGTGGCTTAAGAGTTGCTCAAGCCAGAAGTTACAACTAATCATTATTTTAATAACCACTAACAAGCTGGCCTCCTCCATGGAATTATCCAAGTATAATTTTGGCATCCAAAAAAAGTTTTAAGATGTGAGAATGCAGTTTGACTAAAAAAATATGCTGCATAGACAATAGTTTGCTTGGCTCAAAAGTTTTGGATATTTTATTTGTTTTTAAATAAGAAGTAAATATTCCCATTTTACCATTTCTCTTCCTGACATTTTAAACTTCTAATACATTTGCTATCCCATCTCAATCATGAAAGCTGACTGACATTAAAAGACAAGGAGAATGAGGCAAGGTACCCCTCCCAGGTATCTCATGACAGCTTAAGAGATTTTGGTGAAAGAATATGTCAAAAATTCTTTGAAAATCATGATCTCCCAGCCAGATTTTCTTTTATCACATGCCTATTTATTCCTTCAGAAAACTCATATTTGTGACACACAGCTTCAGCCTCCAAAAAACATGGGGTTTGATCCCCCAGTCACACATTATGCCTTACTCTACCCTTTACAACTAATTCTTTAAATTACACAGTAAATTATTCCCCTCCAGCCATCTGGATTACACTACTTGAAAGTGACATGGCATCCTCTTCCAGCAGAGTAATTTATAGTGCCAAAAGCAAAACAAGTTATTACTGTCCAGTGCAATAATCTTACCATATATTAAGTTGGGTAACTCCACACAAGTACACTTGCTAACTACTGCAGCTTACAAACCAGTAACGTTCACACACCTTCTAGAGTAACTGCACTTATACTTGAGACTAGTTTGAAATAGATGTGCTATTGAAACAATGCAGTCTGCACAGTTGTTTCCACATAATGTGAATCTATCTGTACTCCAAAAAAAAAAAAAAACCCAAACCAAAAACAACTGCCTCAAAGATCCATTTCCTGCAATTGCTAGGAATAGCTAAACCCCTCATTTTAGCCAAAAAAATTACTTAATCCTCTTTGCACCCACATGGATGGTCAAAGTATGTTGAAAACATATTTTTTAAAACATAATGTGAAAACATAAAAGGAATTTTCATAATAATTTGAAGAAATAGGCTCCTGAACAACATGCTGGTTGTCAAAAACAACAGCTAAAATTTAAGGTTCTGATAAAAATCAAAATTAAGTAGATGCTTTACAAGATGGAATTTTGTCTAATTTCATGTAGTACTGAATATACTATAGGAGGTCCAATATTACACAATAAGAAATTTGCATAAAATTAGACATTATTGTAGCAGTGAAACCGACTTTACCTTGAACAGATAATCTAAAATCTGGGAGCGATAGGGTTCTTGGTAGTTCACCAAGAGTCTAGATGTGGCCTAAAATGGAAAGAAAACATGATAATATGAAAACCTAACTTTCAAATATATAAGTACATCCTGGTTTGTCAGTCTAGGACTTTCACATAGCTAATAAACCTACAAAAATAACGATAGCACCAGGAACTCAGCTAAGCCCCTACAAAAACTCTTTCCTAACCCTTCAGTTGTGCATTTCTGGTTGTGTAGATTGCAATTGCCTTGTACTCGGGTTACCTGCAATGTACTACAAAAAGTCCAGAGAACAGAGAAACAAAGAGATCTCACAAACTTGTCGCAAGGAAAACACAGCTCCCTCCCAGCACCATTTCTCCCACTCTACTTGAATCTCCTTGCTTGGGCTCACCATATACCATATACCAAAGGCAACGGGAGCTCACAGGGCACACAGGTAGGAGGGCAAGGAAAGCACCTCAGCAGGTCCAAGAGTGGGTAAGAACTCGCAGGATGTCATGGCTCTGCTCGCTGGACCACAGGAAAGCATACAACCAGCTGTTGGCTTGTCCAACATTTTAAAACTCATAGATACAAGTAGCTAGGAAGATCCACTACAGAAAAAATCCACCCTGGCTTAGCTCTCCTCCAACAGCGGGTGGCCCTCAGCATCCCCTAGCAGCCTCACAGAGAAAGAGCCACTGCCCAGCTGACCGGAGGACAGGCACAAAGCAGGACCCGGCTCCAGATCTCCTCGCAGCCGACCACTGCCCACACAGCTCCCCTCAGGGCCTCCAGGACTCCCCTCTCAGAGCCCCCCCAGAGCTCTCCCCCCTCCCCGCCTCTCACGGCTCCCCCAGAGACCCCCTAGTCCTCACGGCTTCCCCCAGAGCTCTCCCCCCACCCTGCCTCTCACGGCTCCCCTCAGACTTCCCCCCCAGCTCTTACGACTCCCCTCAGAACACCCGGCCCAGGCCCCGCCGAAGCCTCGGCGGCCTGCACCGAAGCCACCAAACACACCCACCGACGGAATCCCCCACCCCAAGCGTCCGTCGCCACCGCCACCCCGAGGAAGGTATTAGCACCACAGCATCGGAGGAGTCCCCACGCCAGCCGGCGCCCCTCACCCCGCCGCCGCTGACAGCCCCGATGCCGTCGAACTGCCTGCCCAGCCCGCCGGCATCGTCCAGCACGTAGGTGGCCGTCCAGAGCGCAGCGGCATCGATGCCGGGGGGTCCCAGGCCCCAGCTGCAGCCAAGCAGGAGCCAGCCCCACAACAGAGCCGCGCACCCCATCCCACCCGCTCCGCTCCGCTCCGCGCCGCTCCGCCGACAGCGCCCCGGCCGCGCCGCGCCGCCCCGTCCCTACAGCAACTCGCCACTACCCGGCTCCGCGTGTCACGTGACCGCGCAACCTGGCAATCACCTGGGGGGCGGGGCGTGAGCATCCTTAGCCGCCATTTTGCTAAAGGGAAAGGCGAAGGGAGGGGAAGGCTTTCAGCCCTTACGGGCAACTCCCCCTCCCCCCCCCGAGTTGAAGTTAGTGGTTGCCATTTTGAGAAAGGGCAAGGCAAGTGCCGGTTGTTGGGAAGCGTACCGCCATGCTGGAATTGGGCACTGAATAGCGAGTGAAGCTGTTGCGGAGCCATCTTGGGTGTGGGAAAGTTGCCTGGTTGTGAGGCGAGGCGGGGCGTGGGCGTCAGGGCTGGGAAAGGTTTCCCTGGGGACACACAGGGGAAATTGCGTTTAGTGCAGTACGAGCAGCCAGGTTGTGACAGCTACACCAAACTGACTGTTTTTTCGGAGCCTCTGGCAAAGCACGGCAGTTTTCTTGGGAGAGGAATGGTGGTTCCCAGTGAATCTCCCACTTCCAGGCCCTCACCAGCGCCCAGCAGCCATTTTCCCGGCTTTACCCTGCTCTCAGTCTGCCACCAAATCCCTCGTAAAGTAGGCAAAAATCGGCACTTGAAGGAGAAAACTCCAGTGCGTTGTAAGAAAGACCTTTGATCGCTTGCACAGGAACAGGCAGGGAGTGGCCCTGGGGCACGGGGCCAGGCCAGGAGAGGCCCTACCCCACAGAGGGGTGCTGGCAGCCCCACAGGTTTCCCTGGGAATCCCAGTGGGCCCCAGTTAGATCTGCAGCTGCGCCGGCAGGACCCCAGGGAGGGATCCTGAAAGTGGGTTATGACTTGCCCCACTAGCAATGTTGAACAAGCCTTCATGGGGCACGCTGCAAAGCAGCTGCATAAAAATACGACCAGCTGAGATGGTGCCGTTCCACATGTTAAAAGTTTCCATGAGGATACCCAGGGTGTTCCCTCAGACTGCAGCTCATGAAAGGATTCGGCTCAGAGGCAAAGTAATCAGGAGATTGGCAATCAGCTTCATTATTCTATAAAAATCCTTAAAGAGGAACTGCCTGTCTGCTGACCTCAGTGTTTTACAGAGGCAATGCTCCATGTGCTTAAAGGAAGAATGAGGCACTGGGACATGCAGTGGCTGACGTCATGCAGGCAGTGTGTTAGAGCTGTGGAAAAGCCTAGGTTTTGCACGATTCTGTCTATAAAGAATGCTGTTATTCGAGCCACTGCCTCTCTTGTCCCTGTCATTGAGGGATCTAATGCCTCAGTGATGACATTAGCTGACTGATGTTTCCTGTTTATTTCTTTTTTAATAACAATACCAAACACTCATGAAACATTTTGCACTTTACAGCAATATCAAGCATTAACTAATGAACCTGCTCACACCCAAATGAGCTATACGATATCATTATTACATGCAGAAGGACAGAGTGTCTTCCTCAAGGCTACAGTGAGTCAGTGGCAGAGGTAGAATTATGCTCCTGGTCCTAATTCACATACATTCCAGCAGACTGTACAGCTTTGCACACCTGGAAGGTTTGCAAAACCGTCATGAATTATTAATTGGCTAATTTTGATAATTTCTTAAATTAATGCATCAGTTTATTCCAGGTAGAAGGCTTCAGCTTTGGAATTCAGTCTCTTATGCACTCACAGGAACCTAAAAGTGTCAGCTTTCAAAACTCTTATTTCCATCCTATGATGTACTGAGTGCTTCCCCTTTTCAGCTGGTATAGAAAAACATTCTTAGAATCTGTTTTAGTGGAAAGAAGAGGATATTTTGGTGGGACTCTGAGGACTTTTATTCTGCGTTAGGAATCTCAACCTTGCTTTTTACCTGTTTTGGTTTTTTTTCCTTACACCTTTGTCCATGACCCAAGGACATGTGATCTGGACCTTTTGTAAGCTCAAATATAACCAATAAAATTATTGAGGACTTATCCATTGCTTCTTCTGTAGATGAGATAATTTTCCACTGTTAATGCTTTTCTATTTCTACTATCAAGTTGTTGTACTTTAATCTCAGCCAACCCAAAGAACATCTGTTGTTTCGAGATGACTGATTTGAGATACTGTGTATGTCCAGATCTCCAAAAAAACCTGGGAAACCGTGCTGCTTTCATCAGAAATTAAATTGTTCCATATGGACATATGCTTTTTGCATGTAGCTTTACTTCCAGAATGTATAAAATGCATTATCTCCCCTCTTGCTTACTTTGATCTTTCAGTCCCACTATCAGTTGTTACAGTGGAGAACTGTAGAATTGTATCAGCTGTGTTTCTCTATTTCTGATGACGATAAGAACTGCTTTTTTCTTCAGTGAAGTACAGGAACCCTCAACAGAAGAGCAGAACCAACTCACCAGACATTGTTCTTAGTAGGTACCATGTTAGGAAAAAGCAAGTGAAAAGTGATAAAACAGGTCTTTGTCTAATGACTTTTCTCTCAGTGAAGGCAAATGTTTGGCTGAAAATTACTATAGAAATTAACCTAACCAAGTGGTTGGAAAGTCTCCCTTTCACCAAACTGGAGGGGGCTATCATACTAGTTCAGGAATGACCACAAGTAGAATGATTGGGTAATTTAGGCTTCATATAACAAGCACATCAGTAGAAAAACTGTGGATGAAAAAGTCATGCTCTGGCTGGAAAAAAGAAGGAACCAAATCTCTGCATCCAGTGGTGAAATATTACAGAGCTGCCTGATATTGTTCTCAAGGAAGTCAGTGTGTCCTATTTTAGAGCTTTTCAATCTGTTCATTTGTTTCATTTCTCCTTAGCATCTGAATCATCAAACAGGACAGTTTTTATGTTACCCAATATCTGTACATTTAAAGTGAAATTGTACCAGTTTCTTAGAAGCTGAATTGAATCATTCCAAACAGAATTTAAGAAAAAAATCTGAGCACACAATAAATTATTCTGGTCACAGAGGGAAAAGAGAAACTGTGCTCATGTGACAATTTTCCACCTGTCTAATCAAACAGAATTATCTGTTAAAAGAATCACTCCTGTGAAAGCCACATCCAACCTCAGATTCAGTTTATATGAAAATATATAATTATGCAACCTGTTGCAGTGCATAAAATTCTGTTATACTTTGTTAACTAGAACTGTTCACAAACTTCCATCAGCAGGCAAAAGGAAAAAAACAGTAATAAAAATTGTGAAAATAATTAATTTTTTGCACAAACTCCTAATTATAATACATTTGTGGGCTCTTATTTGTGGATTCTTATTTGATTCTGTGATAAATTTGTTGGGAAAGGCAAGTGTCAAGTCCTTCAGTCAAAAAAAGACCCTATGTTTTGATATACAAGTAAACACAAATAAATACATATACGGTCCACAGTATTTTATTTCTGTGGAGTTGTTTCTCTGCAGAATGTATCGTGTCCTAGATAAGAGGCTTGTAATATACTTCACTCATGTAATTATGCAATATTTTCAATAAAACTTTTATAAACTCACCAAAAGTATTCCTAGCTTTACCAAGCTTGGTTCCATCCTTTGTGCATACTTGTATGTAACTATGTTGCCTTTTTTCCCCCTGGATAAGTTTAGATTAATAAGGTCTGGGGGGGGGGGGGGGGAAATATTGAGAGATGTGTGAGCTGTTGCCTCATTGGTGTATTCAAGAGCAGCTTCCTGTTGCTTTATCTGATGAAGCAGCTTTTCTTCTCAGAAGCAGACAGGGGTTACACTACTGATGGCATCACTGTGAAACTGCTACGCGGTGCCACATGGCTGCCTAGGTAAGTGTTCAAAATCTGAGAAGTCAGATACACAACTTATGTTCTGGTGCAGATTTCAACCTGGCTCTCCCTTAATGGGATGCTGACATCACAGAACAAAAAGAAGGGACACAAAAGGGGCTGGAAAAGATTGCTTTGGGAGAAGGAGTGTTTCACTCCCAGCACAAGTGAAACATGAGACAAAAGGGCAAATGACTTCAAAAGTTTGAATTGGGAAAGACATGCCAGCTTGATTTATTTTTGTAATGGTTGCCATGATCAAAATACCTGTTGCTGCTTAGGAGAGGGGGGAAGGCTGGAGAAGAACAGTAGTTGGGGATGAGTTATCAGGATTCTGAGTTCTCCTGTCTTCACTGCAAAAAATGCCTCAGGCCTCACAGGGGGATCCGGTAGCTCTTCTATTATTGTTCTTTAATATTTTATGGCACTAACAAGGTACTCAGGGCTATTTATATGAATATACACACTGGTTAAAATTCAGCTGCGCTAAAAGTAGCTTCTTAGAATACAACTATCATGTACATGAAAATATTTTGTACAGCATCTTTATGCATAAAGGAAAACATGATGCACATAAAGATATAGCAAAATAGTACTCGCCTGCATGGCTTACCTCCTAAAAAAACATAGTTTCTTTTCTATTTGCTCATGTTAACAAAATTGTTATGCTCTATAAAACAGTCCATAAAGCGTATCTCAATAAGACAGCTCTTTTAGACCTGTTTGAGTCTCTTGAGTCTCTACAGAATCTCATGGAGACCTGTGAGTGAAATCTAGTGTTGCATGAGGAAAAATGCTGTTTATCTTAAGCAAAAATGTCCATGTTACTGAAAGGCGTATTTGAGCTCTCCTAAACTGTGAAGTTCCTCAGAATTAAGTTTTGAGATCTGCTCATTAGGAAAAAATCCAGCTATGGAAGATCCTTGTATTTGAGGAAATCAGCGTGACACTGTAACTGATTTTGAGAACCCAAAGCAATCTAATTTGTTGAAATTGCTTTAAGAGAAAAAGAAACTAAGAAAACCATCTGTCCTTCCGTCTCATGGCTGATATACAATAATACCAGTACAGCAGCTACTGCACTAGCTCACACAACATTGTTTTCTTCCCCTGAAACTTATCTAAAAAACAAAGTGCTAGCAAAAACTTAGCACATTATAATAAATATTGCTTACAGCAACTTGCCCTTTTATTAACTTGGATTTGAAATAAAGGGTGAAATGTATCAGTTGCAGATGTTTCCAAAATTAAACTGGTGTTTATTAGCTAATGGAAGATTTATTATTATTTTTTAATTACTGTCTAAACTTTTCTGTTAATAACACAAAATCCTTACAGTCTTCTTCATATTTCCTAATTTCCCAAGCTATAGCAGAATTCATTTATCTGAAAAATAAAAAAGACTCCTTCATTCTTCCCTTAGAAAGTTGTTTACAGATAGGAGTGGAATATAATTTTGTATTTGTGCTTATGAAAGTATAATGTTATACTTACTTTGTTACTTTCAAAATGTCATAAATGGAGAGACCGCATAAAGCTGTCTTTGAATCTGAAAAAGATACTGTAGGAATGCATCAATACAAATACAATATGTAATGAGCACTTTTCTCCAGGAACTTTCACAAAGTTCCTTTACAGGCTTGTTTGCATACATTACTTGAAGCGTAACATTTGCTAGTCCATTTCTCTAAGTTTTATGTCTGACTGACTTTTTTCAGAGTTCTTGAACAGCAGGTTTTGTGTAGCAAAATGACAGAGATAGGGACAATGATAATCATTGAGTAATGTGGCTAAAAGATAAAATCACTGTTGAGAATTTTTTTTTCATTTGAAACACATCTGATACCAAAACAAGTCTATAAAATAAGTCACAAGTCTACAGAATTAGTCACAATGGGTTTGGACCACGAGAATTAAACCATTAGACTATATCGTTAAACAGAACTTCCTCAGTAGTTTTTTTAGAAAAAGTTAACAATCGGTGAGAAAAATTATCAAATGTTGTGTTTTAGGATAGCTGCAAGCCAATACCATCCTCCTGGGCAAAACCAGCAGGTACGCTCGGTAGCTCAGAGAAAACTTGGGAATGCTTCAGATCATACATGCAGGTAAGACAAATCATTTTGCATTACATAGTCCTAATTATCAGAAGAAAACTAAGCAAAGAAGTATGATACGGACCACATCCCCTGAGATAAGGCCCCAAGTAACTAAAGAAATATGTTGTACTTGGAGCAAAACAATGCTTTCTACTTTTATGTTTCTGTGCAAGAAACTGCAGCATGCATTGTGGTATACTGCTTTGCTGGCTCGTTGACACACTTCAGTATAGGTCATCAATACATGCCAGAATGACACACTTCTTGTTATTATTCTCATTGAAAGCATGTCCTTGTATAAGTAGCATCAATGTGTCATCAAAGCTGGGACATGGATTACCTGGGGAATTTTAGACAGCTTCCAGGGCTTTGTTCATAGAAACTGTTGAAGATACTGGTTAAAAATAAAAGAAAACCGTGGGGTACAGTGACTTGTGAACATGAAGGAGAAAAAAATTGCGAAGGTGGCAAATTTCATGTGGTCTCAACTCTCATCTTCAGTGTGCCAGCCTGCCATTAGCCAGTTATATCTTAAGATATTAGTTCCTTAAGGCAGATGGCAGAAGAGCAAAGCAAGGTCTTGCCCCAAAGAACATGCTGTTTATTCAGACAAGTGCAATATAAGGACAAGTGTTTTACATTATAATCAGTGATATCAACAGAGCAAAACTTCTATAAACTGATCTAAAAAGAGAAAGCTGAAGAAAAAAAGGTGGATGGTATGAAGAAATTGGCATGTTGGTCTGTGAGTAGATATGAAAGAGCTGATAAAGGTAACTGTGAGAGGAGCTGTTGTGAGTAACATGGAGACAAGTTGGGAGCTTGTAAGGATGATGAGTCTGTAATATAACAAGTCAACTAACAATGGAGAAAGAGTTTGTGGGGGAGGGAGAAGGAATTCCAGTTTCTCAGTCACGCGACTAGTAAACACTGCCTCATACACTTGCTACATTACACACATGCTTCTGACAGGGCACGTTTCCCTGTTAGACATGAAGAGACCTGTCATAGGGAAAGAAAAGCAAAAATGTATTAGAAGAAGAGGTAGGTATTTTATCTTTTACTCATCTGGTCAGTTTGCATGTTTGCTTTGCTTTTGGTGAGAAGTGGGTCAGCAAAACCCTGGGATCCAGTTTCCAGAGCTAGAATTTTAATTCGTGATACTTATCTATACTGGTAAGCTTACGATGACCTATTTACCATGTGGTTTTATTAAACCACACTGAAAAGCAGACATCTTATGTTTGTCTTAAATATAGATACTGTGGTTTTTTAATTAGTCATCATGTAAGTAAAGCTACTCAGTGGATCAAATTGGCACGTCCTTCTCAAGAATTTTCCTTGTCTTTCCAGTCTGTGCATGAATTTAGCTTTAACTGTGGAAAGCTAGCCAACTTGATCAAATAAAACAGTGGCTGGTAAAATTAAATATGTGCTTTCTGGCTAGTTTTGTCATTGCTCCTTTTTTTCTGAATATGCATGAAAGTTTATTTTTTATGGAAAAGAGATCCATATAATAACCTCTCAACAGAGGCAATAAACCTACTTGGGTTCCTCTGATAAACCCACAAACCTACGCACACACACACACATCAAACTCATAAAAGGCAGAATGAGTATGCCTATGACGTGGGAGAATTCCTGCACCCAGTTGTCTTCAGTTTGAGCTGTTTCCTGTGTGGGAAAAGTTGTAGATGGTGCTATCTTGCAACCTACCCATTCTACAACCTCTTCACCTCCTCTGCTGGCAGTCTAGGCTCAAAGCACAAATTAGTTGTCACAGGCAGTCTCTGAAGCAGTTAATATATTTGGCAGTAGAACTGGACCACAACAAATGTTCCCCATTCTCGTATTTCCTGAACTTAACAATTAGATCTTTGAAGAAGATAATTATGGACTGTCAGAGCTGTGATATAATCAGTGAGTAGCAGCTGTCTCATAGCTATGATTGTACACCCTTTCTTACTTAAAGGTCAGCTCTTCTTAGTGCTTCTGAGGCTCACACACACTCAACTCCTCCAGTCCCACTGCTCTAGTCAGGGCTACCATTTTATGGGTATTTTCACGTTGAAGCTGTTGACACCCACAGCCATGGTAGTGCCTAAGATAAGCTTAATTGCTAATGGTTTTATAAACTTATTCATGGCAACTGCAATTCTTAGAGGAAAGAAATGTAAATGAAAAAATGTACTTGGAGAGTCTCCACCTCATATGAGTCTAGGTGACACACTGGCAGATTCTCCTGTGCATGCAGGAGCCTAATGCCCTGCCAGGTTTCACATGAGGGTTCCTGGGACACACAGTAAGCTTTACTGGAATAGCACAGTTGATGGGAAGTTCTTGGGGGATCGCATACAAAGGAGGGGAGGGGAAGCAGGGAAGTCTGAGGTTGTGACAAGACAAGAGAGGTGATTCACAATAGGGAGACATACCAGCCACAAATTCTCCTTTTCTGAGCAGATCCCAACATCAAGGAGTATCTGAATCCCTGTCTTTCCATCCTTGTCTCTCCATTGACTTAGAGGGGAGGAGGTTGTTGCAGATAAGAAATCTGTCATATTTGTATGGCCAAAACCCTATTCTGCTCACCAGAATAATAGAAAGTGCATTTCTGTTACTTGTGGTGCACTTTTTGCTCTCCTTCGACTCTCCCACAAGAGAGACCTAGCATTGCAGGACCCTACCCCTCTGGAAATGTCTTAACTACTCATGCTGCTTCTGCTGTAGAAGCTTGCATCTGACTGACCTTAACCACCTTAGACTTTTGGGTTCCTCATCCTATCCACTCCTAACTCCAGGAGTGTTTAAAACCCTTGGTCTCCTACAAACACAGTTTCTTTCTTCTCAAAAAAGGCACCCATCAAGAAGCCCATGAAAAAACAAACAAAAATGTTGTTATAGCTGACATTTTTCCTTTTTGGTAACAGAAGGCTGGAATCTTACCAACCAGGTCCTGAAGAACTAACAGATGACCACCCATCAGACTACCGAGGGTTTTTTATTGCATCCAGGCTGGAACTAGCCCAAAGATACTACTCAGGGTGAACAATGAACAACACTGCTAAGTGCCATGATGATCACACCCTGGATAAGTATTTGTTTCCATTTGTGTACAGCATTGTGATGATGGTCAGTATTCCCATCAACTGCATATCCCTCTATGCATCTTGCATTCAGGTGAGAAAAAAGAATGAGCTAGCAGTCTACCTCTTCAGCCTATCCCTGGCTGACCTTTTGTACTCTCTGATTCTGCCTCTGTGGATTGATTATGCCTGGAATGGAGATAACTGGAGGCTTTCTGCCTTGCTTTGTCAGATTTCCGCCTTCCTTATGTATATGAATTTCTATACCAGCACTGCGTTCCTTGCTTGCATCTCTATTGACAGGTACCTGGCATTAGTTCACCCCTTGAAGCTCCAGCACTTGCGCACAAGAAGATTTTCGTTGATTGTCAGCATAATTGTTTGGCTTCTGGAAAGCATCTTGAATTTAGTCATATTGGTGAACAAAGAAGTATTCAATGACCCTTGCAATTTCACTAATCATACGTTATGCTATGATAAATACCCCCTGGAATGGTGGCAGGCACAGATAAATTTATTCCGGATATGCTCAGGGTACCTGGTCCCTTTGATAACCATCGTATTTTGCTACCATAAAATCTACCAAGTAGTGAGATGTAATCAAGCCACAGTAGATGAAGAAAAGAAAAAGGTGAGGAAACTTATTCTAAATATCACAGTTACTTTCATTGTTTGCTTCACTCCTTATCACATTATGTTGCTTATTCGCAGCATCAAAGAACCTTACACCACTGACCCACAGCTTTTGCAGTTGATGTATAAGGTTTACAGAATCACACAGGCCTTAACAAGTTTGAATTGCATTGCTGATCCCATTCTTTACTGCTTTGTGAGTGAAACTGCACGAACAGACATACTAAATTTGCTCAGGTGTTACCTGTGCCTACAAAAATGCGAGGAAGACCAAGCGAAGCACCATGCTCTGTGCAGTTCTGCTACAAAAAGCAGTGCGCTGATCACGTACAGAACTTCCTGTGAAACAGAGACTGGCAGAAATGCCTGAGCGAGCACATGCAAAGCAAAAGTGGATAACCTGAAGAGGAAAGAAAGAAAAATTCTTCCTCAGTCTGTACCTACAAAATACCCCAAAAGTCACAGATACTAACCTAACTGGAGCTAATAAGAACTTATTACAGCATGACATCAATGGAGCATCAACACGTATCTTTAAATTGGGCATGGTACATAAATCAATGTCAACAAACAAACGCACAGTCAAGAGAGATGACCATGACACGCTGGCAAAATTACTGAGGATCCCTCACAGAACTGCCTCCCATCACAGCAGCTAGCTAGCCAGTGTGCTGGGCATACACGTTCTCAGCTGGAGGAAGGCTGAAGTCCTCTTAACCAAGTCATTTGTTTTCCAGTTTTAGTAAAAACTTAAAGCTTATGTGGGAAGGAGACCTCAAAAGGATTTTTTAAAAAAAAATCAGCACTGTGATAGAAGTGAATAAAGCACGCACACACGTGGAGATCGTTCAAATGATTGACAAAGGAGCAGACAGAGGGAGGGTGGTAAATCTTCTGTATGATTTCATGGTGTAATTTACGCTGCTACGATGGTTCCTGTGTTTCAGTAATGACTCAAGTTCTCCTTCAGCATACCCCTGACATTAGCCACTTCTTAAAATTGTTTACCAGGTGTGGACGGGTACTTACTTGCTTTCAAGCTTTTCAGCTTTTGTTTTCTTTGGAAAATGTGTGTTCTAAAGTATAACCATATTTCATGTAGTTTCATTACAATATCAATATTGAGTTTCAGATAGTTGAAGATTCATGACTTCAAGTGCCTATAAGGAACCAAATTATAGCCACCAGTGGTTTAACTCAGATGAAATTTTTCCTGATATATGCAGGGAGGAAAGGGAAGGATTGGAAGGTGAGGTTTCACATCTCCGCAACATAAAGGACCAGCCTTTAGCCTTGCTTATTATGACTGAAATCTGGAGTGTGGTTACATTTGCAGAGTCAATAGAGCAAGAAGGTTTATATCCATTTACTTAACTGCACCTAGAGGCCTCAGCTACAGGTTCCAGGGCTCTCAGTCTGCCAGTTTTAAAAAAATCAAACAACAAACCAACAAGCGATACTAACAAACCAGTAAAGAACACCAATGTACCAACAAACAATAAGAATGGCAGCAAAAGAACCCACATTTTGAAAGGGTTGAAGTTAGCACAAATCAAAAATGCAGCTGTTAATTCGGAGACCTGTTCCTGCACAGGCCCCTGCAACGGCTGCATGGTTCCCTGGTAGCAGCAGGCACTCGACCCTCTGAAAAAAGTTAAAATACCATGGAAAGTCTTTTTTTTTCTCCTCTCACAACCTTTTCATTTTTGTTCAGTTGCCAGAAAGAATGTTTGGTTACGGTGGTTGTCCAGTTTCATAAGGAAAAAAATTTTGTTTCCATCAAAAAAATCCCCCTCTAGAGGGGAAAGATTCTGACCAGCACACTTCTAGGTCTGACATTATACTTGGAGGTTGAGCATAGCAAGCAAAATGGAAATTCTTGTAAGAAGATCCCTCTGTGTGTAAAATACAAATTTCTCCATTACAAAGAGCCACTTTCAGTGTTTTCATGAGTTCCTGTTTGTGTCTACTTATACTTTCAATTAATTTCACATTCCGAGAGGGGAACTTGAAAGGCTGAGGAGGCTGGACTTGTTCAGCCTGGAGAAAAGAAGGCTTTGGGGGACCTAATGGCAGCCTTGCAATACCTGCAAGGAGGGTATTGAGAAGATGGAGCCAAGCTCTTCACAAAAGTACATAGCAGGAGGACAAGAAATCATATGCGTAACTTGAAGCAAGAAGGGTCAGAGTTGATATAAGGAAAAACTTTTGAACTATGAGGATGGACTGCCAAGCAGTGGAGTGGGTTACACCAAGGTGTTCTGCATGCTCCATCCTGACAGGTTTTCAAGACCCAACTGAACAAAGCCCTAAGCAACCTGGTCTGACATCATAGTTGACCTTCCTTTGAGCAGAAGGTTGGACTAGAGACTTTCTGAGGTCCTTTCCAACCAGAACTGTCTTGTGATCCTATGAACTGTGTATTTCACTATTCTGGCTGTTGTGTTCGTCTCTAAAAAAGTATGTTCCCTTCCCCTTCTTTGTTTCCATTTGCTGGATTTTGGGTTTTTTTTGATGTGGGGCTTTTTCTGTAATACCTTCTTATGTATTATGAAGGAAGAAGTATGCAAGCAGCAGTGCAAGTTACTTCACCACAGATTTGTCCCTGTGCTGACCTATGTATTTTGCAACAGACTGTGAAATTTCACTGCAGCACTGGAATAAAAGCGGAACTAAGCTTCACTGTAACTTCATGGAAAAAAGAACTCGGTTCATTTCTAGACCTTTCACATGCCAGAAAGGATGGAAGGTTAATTCTGTTGGGGTTTTTAATCTATTTCAAATAAAGAATAATGAAAACTAAAACTAAGCAACAAAACTGAGTCAAATTTAACTTGTGCACCAGAGAGTAGTGAGAGCTGGCTGCTCTGCAAGGAGCAGGGAGCCAGGAGCTGAGGGTGACAGCTAGGCAGGCTGGGCAGCATCCTCATTGAGAAGCCACACAGTACCATGGCACCCCATTGAGGCACACAGAGCAGGTCCACTGATGGTAACCAGCATTGGCCAACAGCTCTGTGTTCACCAGACAAATCCATAGCGATGAGGCAGGTCTGAAGTCAAGCCGGGAAGCCAAGTCAGGAAGGCAAGGTCAGGATCAGCAAAGTATGAGGCCAGGCACAGCCACACCATGTCAACACTGGCCTCCACACAGGCAGCCAAACCCCAAGGAGGCAGGAGAAGAGATTGCAGACTGTTGATAAACTTAGGGCCCTGACCCTGTGCAAAGAGCTTAATTTTCACAAAATTTGACCCTGAGATTTTATACTTTTTAATATTCCACCAATGCTCATGAAAGCAATAGTTAGGACCAGCTTGCATTGGTGTGTGGATGTTTTTCATAGCATTTCCTATAGTACCTCCCTGCATTGCTGAAGACGCACTTCAAGATAAAGGAAAACAATGATGATGGCTGGTCTGTAGGCTGGGCTTCACAAAAAAATCTCAGATAAGTTCAGGGTCCTATCACTTTATGATAATGAAATGTAGGTACCTGATCTCTTAGATTGTTCTGAAATTCTCAGTCTTTGTGTTCAAATCACAACCCACTGGAGAAATGAGGAAACTTTTAGATGTAGAGACTACAATGTCCTGTACTTCAGTCATTTGTGTATTTACCTCATTATTCCTACATAGCTAAAAATTTACACTTTTTTTTTCATTCTCTCTCCAAATTTGTTTGTCCCAGCTGGACCAAATTTACCATATGAAAGTGAACATCTATGTTCTTTTTAAAATTGCAGTGTTACAAGAGAGGTACTTTTCACTATGCAAAAATGGCATAGTGAAAGGTAAATGTCTTCATCCAGGCTCCAATCCACGCTGTGTATTACTGTTATTGAATATTCCACTTAGAATTCCTGATGGCTCTGCGGGCAAAAAACAAGTGCAAATTCATGGGAACTCTTCCAAAGCAAGGACATTCCTCACAGAAAAGAATTTATAAAATCCAAATATCTATTTAGTGGCAAGAAGAAATGCATGCATTCAAATTCCATTTTCCTCACAGACAATTCCTAAAAGCTTTATGTATGGCCTCAGTAAGTCACTGTAGTCCCTATCTCACTTCCCAATCTATACAATAAGAATATGAATAATTAAAAGGGCTGTGATGGTAATGTAGTTAATATCCACAGGGTATGAAATGTCAGTGGCAAATTATATTGTTGTCAGCATAATAACAGCAGAGGTGAATTATATGTCAGTAATTCACTTAAAGCAGAATCCATCTGCCAAAAGTCCAGCAAAGATATAGCTGAGGTTTGTAAGTTGGGAGCTTTGCAGTGAACTGTGGTGACCTAGCTGGTGGAATTTCAGACTTCATTTAATCTGTTTTTCCTGGAATCTTAGCCACAACCTGCATCACCACATTCATGATGCAGATCATTATTCTTTTCTGATATAGCTATACATCAGTTTTGCTTTGTTAATGTCACTGGGGTCAGTCCTGACTCATATGGTTGTAAGCTGACAGACACTCTTGCATAGCCTTTTTTTTTTTTTTTGACCCTCTAACACGTCTAACTTCAGAGCCACTGAGAAAGATGTAGGGAACTGTGAATTTGGTTATAAGATTAATATATTCCACTTCCTGTTTCCATTCACAGAAAATTACGCTACTAAAATAATTCTGATTAGTCTAGCGACAATCTTCAGCAATGTCACTCCTAATTTAGTGCCAGTAAAGAAGGGAACATTGGGCCATAGTTTACCCATGTGCCACTTTCCATATTACTTACCAGTTTCATCAGTGTCCTCATCGGTCTAGTTCTCTGTTTTCTAAGGTGGTAAAGAAGCTGTTCATTTGCTCCCCACCTCAACGCAGCACAGAGAGAGAGCATGGGTGGGACTATTAGGGCGCTTGTGACCGGCGCGACCACAGCGGCAGATCTGCTTGCACAGAACAAGGCTGCGGGGAAGGAAAGCGAAGCGTGGCTCTGAGCTCAGCAGGAGCCAGGGGCAGCTGCTGCACCCACAGCCCAGTGCTGCCAATTGCCAGGGTTTTCCTTCTGCGTGAGTTAGCAGCTCCCTGTGGTCCCAGAGCCCTGCGAGATGGCAGCTTGCCCCTGCCCAAGGCTGCCTGCTGCACCTCACCTACAGGGTCCCCGACTGCGCTGATCCAAGGCGGCATCTGATAAGTGATGCTCCCGTGCTGATAAAGGGAAAGAGAGCGAAACACCTTGTGCATATTGTAAAGGTTTTTGTTTTATTACTGCACCACAATGGCTGTGTTACTGATAAATTGCTAGCCTAAGCTGACACAGGGAGGTTTTGGCTGCTCAGCTATGAGTTAAAAGTAACCAAGCTATTTCACCTAAATCTTGTAATATCCTAGAAAGACATAAAGTCTGTTCTGGACTGGGGCATTGGGAAAAAACCAAATAAAACAACAACAACAACAAAAACCAAACAGAAAACGGTAAAGAAAAGGCTGTATCAAATGACACATAAAAAGCCTGATCCAGGTGAATTACTGCCCAAGACACAGTCAGATCCCCATCTGTGCCAACCCAGAGGCACTGTCAGCAGAGCCTATCACATACAGCCTCGATCCAGCCTGTGTACAGCATAGCTAGAACCCATGTCCCATAGCATCTCACTGAACACCAGGGCACACACATATATACTAACCACATCACTAATGTGGAGTGGGAATGCTAAAACACTGGGAGGTGTGAAACACCTGAAAAAAAAAAAGTGGGAAAATGGGTCAATGCCTTTTTTGTTCTGTTTTTAAAACTAACTTTGAGTAGATTGGTGACAGGAGTACAGAATCCCAGCTTCTTCAAATGGAATGTGAGAGAAATTGGAAAAAAAAAAAAAAAAGGTCTCACAAGAGCTGAGGTAGCTCTCAGGAGCTGTTACTTTAAATTCAGTATTTTGAGAAATGTTATTGCTATAGCAACTACTTGATTAAAGATTCAATACCAGGGATGAAAGATTCTTTTCTTTTCCATTGTTTTGTTTTCTTGGTAAAGTCAAGATCTGTTGCTCGATGAACAATTGAGGTGGTGACAGATTGGGTAAAAGCACACCTAGATACTGTATTAGTGTCCAATCACGTATAGACATCAATATAAACATCACATTTAGTTTTATCTTCATTACATATGAAGGTAAAGTAAACAAGATAGGGGTGCAGCTCATGCCTTATCACAGTTTTCTCTATGGTTTTTCACATCATTTAGATGTGGCACATTGCCTTTCAGATGAGATAGTGAAGTTCATTTATCATAAGCAACGACTTTCACAACCTTTTCCCCGAGAGCTGGTCCTAATATCCCCAAATTTGTGCTATATCCCATCCCAGCTGAAGCTTTATTTTGATTTTTTGTAGAACCTTGACCTTATCTGTCTTTTCTCATTGTTTAAAAGCTTCCTTCCTTTTAACAACAGATGTGCAAAGTAATGGCTATTTTTCCAACCCCACATGAAGAACTACACCCAGGAACAATCTTGTTTCAAATTTCTAGCATTTTAGCACAGAGCTTATTTGTGTCTCGATACCAGCCCTTTCTGAGGGATATATTGAGCTATTGGAAAAACAGTCACCTCAGTTTCCTTCATCTGATAGCTGGTACCTTAGCAGATGTCACGGCAAGTACTAAATCCAGAAAGCTACAGTCTAGAGGAGAGGTCCATACATTGTGGTTTTTTTCACACACTTAATTACATCTTTGAGGAAACACTGTGAGGGAAATACAGTTTATCATGTAAACACAGTGTGGGCAGAATCCTTTAGGCTCACATCCTTAAGTGAAATTAACTGATGAGACTGAGGAGGCACGATCAGCTTCTGGGGAAGTTGCAGATTCCACTCCAGTGGATGCAAAGAAAGAAGGTAGGGTTGGAAAAGACAACTCCAGTGAAAATGCATCCTCCGCTTCTAGATGCCAGATGGAAAACTGAGCCAAAGCAGTACAGCACCCACATCAGGTCACCCTCCTGGCTCCACAGCTCTTTCAGTCTCTTCCACTTTAGCTTTCCACAGTCCATCCAGACACACAACAGATGATTACTGGGTGTGAGAGTGGGCAGCCAATGGCCTCAGGACACAGCTCTTCCCCACTGTTTTCCTCTCCTTCTCTTGATACCCCACAGTTCCTGCTAGTATCCTAGTTTGAGGGACCAGGTCTCACAGATAACATCTCCAGGGTCTCACAAAGTGGGCTGGCTTATGGCAGCTCATCTTCTGAGGTATCTTTTCACCTTGGGAGACCTAAGGACTCCTGAATGGGAAGGAAGGTAAAAAGCCCCAATTCTTAGAGGGCAAGAGGAACTCTAACTATGCCAAATATCTATGAAGCAATTCCTGAGATTCATTGTATTCTCAGAATGAGGGAATAACAGATGGGTTCACTGATCTTCTTTGCTTATCCTCATGTAGTGCAACACAAGAAATAATCCTCAGTAAACTAAAGTTTCAGCTCCTTCTTTAATGTCACATTGAAATTTGCAGCCGTTGTAATTCCCCATGTTCTTTTCCAGCAGCACATTTCATCACTAAGTCTAGTGTTGACACTTAGAAGATGATTTATTTTTGTGGAAAGCAGGAAATAAACTTAGGCAGTAGCATTTAGCAGTTTAAAATTAACTCCTTTTGGAAAGGAAAAATTCAGGCCTGAAGTTTTTTTGGATCCCTCTTACATCACTAGTAGGTTCAAAATTTGGCTTTAGGTAAGCCTGGCATATGCAGTTTCAAAAAGATCTAGAAATATTTATCAGTAGTAAGCACCACAACTCCACATCTACCAAGGGGATTCAAGGCAAATAACTTCATTTGACAAAAAAAAAGTTGTTCTGCCTGTCTCACTGTTGTTTATACGCATGATTTCTTCAGAATTTTTTCATGTGGTTATTTGAAAGTCACAGCTCTTGTATCCGGAGGTTCTTGTCTATTTTCCCTTACTTTTTCTTGTGTTTTATGTTTATCACTGCACAAAGAGTCCTGACAATGTGAATTTTAAATGCGTAAATGTAGGAAGGGGGAAAAAAAGATCCAAAATGTAGTATGTTTTAAATGTTAGTATTTTCTAATAAAATCTTAGCAGTGATTTGCTATGCATTTTTTTATAGCTTAACATTCAATTAATTTCTTCACTGTAACAGGAAGCCACCCACAAAGGGTGTCAGGGTAGAAATAGTAGAAAAGTGTGAACTTCAAGAACTATTTGGTAGCTATGAAAAGTTCTACAGACTACAAATTCCTGTTTAATCACTCAGGTCAAGCCAAAGGAACCTGCAAAATTAATTTAACCAGAAGCCTTTGCAAAAAATTGCTAACTTGGTATGTGTAAGTTTATCTTTTCTTTGTTGTGCATTCATTTTTATTCATTACAGACATATTACAAGTGAAACCACTTCTGGATACTTCTTTGGGTTTTAGCCAATTATGCAATTTACTTATTTTTAGCAATTCATTCAGAGAAACCATGACCAAGAACTCAGAGACCATTTAAGCACTACCTGTGCAGGAGGCATAAGACACCCAGAGCAGACATTAAGTCTGGCCCGTCATGCAAGGCCCCTGTAAATACACTCCAAAGACATTAAAGCACCTTAATGATTGCAGAGAGAGACGGTAGGAATCCCTGTGTTTGGATACCTACTATTTTCTGGAACATGCTTGTATTCCTGTCACCTCGGAAAATTCATTTTTCCTTAAATGCTTGATTTGTTCTTGCAAAGTATTATGTAGCATTTTCACTCAAAGAAATGCAGCAACATACTATATAGAGACAATTGTCTCAATTGTATTTACAGCAGACTGTCTGAAATGAGTGAGCTGAGAGACTATCCTCACTAGGTGGCGATTTTGGTCTGTTTAGCCAGGCTTTATAGAAAAGCAGAAAAAAAACCCTAGTTTAAAGACATGTTTCTTATACAGAAGAAAAGGGAGTCTGGGAACAGAGCTGGCCACTGTACCCCGAGTTCCCATGAAGCTGGGGTGAGCCGTCATGATCCTTTCAGCCTCTGCCTTGAGCTGTCAGGCTGTGAATCATCAGACTCGGGAGCTCGAAACAAAAGGCCTAACACTGAGCCTTGTGAGCTTTCTTCCAGCCTGGATTTATTAACTGCTGGTTTACACTTACTTTTATTTGTAACAACTTTTTTGTTTAGTTTAATTTCTTTAATTGATTATTAACTATTATTTAATTAATTTAATTTCTTCCCAGTATTTATTTCAGTATAAAAATGTACATACATATACAAGCAACAGACATCTATAGTGCTACACAAAGCAGGCTCTTCCAGCCTCTAGCCTGACAAGCCCCTGAGTCCCAAACTCATCCCAGTAGTCTTTTTCTTCTCATGTCCTAGCCGAGCTCTGTTCTTGGGACTGGCACCAGTTCCAGGGTACCACCAGTGCTCACTCAGAGCTGCTGTAACGCTCCCGTGTGTCTGCCAAAACACCATATTTGATACATCACACCAGCACACGTATGACACGTTTCACCAGCAGTTCAAACTCACGCTGCAGTTGGTCAGCTCCTCTCCACGAGCATTTATAGCGGATGAGTTCCCAAGGCTTCAGCTCTCTTATTGTCAGCGTCCAAGTTTATCAGAATACCCTTTGTACTGCTCAATAATGCCCCTGAAGAGATTCATGCTTTACCTTTTAGTTTCTTTGCAGGCTTTTACTTCCTGGAAGTACAATAAATCATTTTCATCTGCATGTTCTCTCAATGATCAGACCTTTCAGTTGCTGCACCAGAGTCATGTTCTTCCACATCACTTCTTTAGTCTCTGCAGTATCCAGCTTCATGTCCTGAGCAGTTCTTCCCCATTTTATCCCAGGAGCTCACATTAGACTGAAGTTTTTCAGGTGCTTTATGCTCTAAATGTCTGCTTCCCAGAAGGATTAGGCCTGCTCCTCCCATTGGCTCTATTACCAGCTGTTGTGGGTTAACCCCAGTGAGTAGCTCAGCCCCACACAGCCACTCACTCACTCACTCACTCACTCACTCTCCCACTCTCCCACTCTCCCCTGGTGGGATGGGGGAGAGAATCAAAAGGGTAAAAGTGAGAAAACTCATGGATTGAGATAAAGACAGTTTAATAGGGAAAGCAAAAGTCACATGTAAGCAAAGCAAGATCAGGAATTCATTTACCACTTCCCGTTGGCAGGCAGGTGTTCAGCCATCCCCAGGAAAGCAGGGCTCCATCACGTGTAATGGTTCCTTGGGAAGACAAAACGGTGTAATTCCAAATGTGTCACCCCTTTCCTTCTTCTTCCACCAGCTTTTATTGCTGAGCACAACATCATGTGGCATGGAATGCCCCTTTGGTCAGTTGAGGTCAGCTGTCCCGGCTATGTCTCCTCCCAGCCTCTTGTGCACCCCCAGCCTACTCACTGGTGGGGCAGGGTGAGGAGCAGAAAAGGTCTTGACACTGTGTAAGCACTGCTTAGCGATAACTAAAACATCCCTCTGTTATTAACACAGTTTTCATCACAAATCCAAAACATAGCACCATACAAGCTACTAAGAAGAAAATGAACTCTATCGCAGCCCAGACCAGTACACCAGGCCAGTTACAGTTTTAGCTGATGCTACTACTTTCTTCTCCTCCCTGTAACTACAATCAGTATTCCTTTATCCTTTGCTACATTCATGGTTTTCCTCTTTCTGTGTATTAAGAAGAGAAAGAGCAACTACACAAGCTTCTTTCATTACTTCAGTGACACCTGTGAATCTTCTGAACCCTAGAAGTCAAAATATTCATTAATTAGCTAGTTTTGTGAATAATTTTGGTCTTCATTTCAAAGTGATTTATGTGTTTCACAAAGCAGTATGAAATGAATGAAATTCTCAGCATTTATTAACTTTGCTCCTGTGTGCTCAGTTTTTATTCTAAGCTATATTATTCATGTGAAAAAAATGACATTTCAATAATCTGATACTCTGAGGTGATTCCAAATGTCTGTGGCTAAAACAAGGAATTAAAGCTAATAAACCCTGCATTGAACTATATGTATTTCTGTTTCTGCCATCAGGACATACGTGGCCACTAATATGCAAATAATGTCCCGTAGTACACCATCAGCTCTCATCTTGCTGGTTCAATCATATGTATTTAAATACTAGATTTAACAAAGAAAAAAAATGTTAGGTTGTACAAGTCTATCCAATATGAAGCATTAGGTTCCTCTTCTTCCTTTTTCTTCTGCATCCATTTCACTAGTCCTTGCCATCCATTCCCTTCTTTTTTTTGTCTTTTTCCCAAGTTCATTCTTCTGTATTGCTCTACCTTGCTCCCTTATATGTCCAGAGGAATATTTATAAAATAATCTCTGCTCACCTCCTCACATCTTTATTACTAATGTAAGCAACCCTGAGCCACTGCACAATACAGGGAAGTGTTATGTTGTTGGGGAAGGGAAAAAAAAGAAACCCAGCCTCCCTAGGTATCAGTATTTTGGCTGGGTCAGAAAGGACACGTTTACCACGTGCAGGATTCAGCAGACTTTTCTCAGAGCTTGAAGGAACTCCAGAGCTGGCCACCATGAAGTCTCATGTATGTGCAATGTCAAAATGAACTGATGTCATGTAACCCACTTTCCTTTTTACTGCAGCCTTCTGGGTTTTTTCCCCTTTTATGTTTTTCCTGTTATTTGGGTTATTCTTGTCCCTGGTAGTTACTTCTCTGAAGAACTTCTTAATATACAACTGAAATAACTTAGAAAATGTGGTTTTAACATTGAAAGCTGTTTATTAGAATAAACGTCACATCTTTACCTTACCTTAGAATACTATGACCATGATCTAAATTCACATTGAAATTCAAGAAATTACTATACCCAGATAAATCAGCTTTGCTCAGAAAAGTACAGGTTTAGACATAATACTGACTTGATTGAGTGTTTTCTGAGAAACCTGTGATCCTCTCATGTCTGGGATGTCCCTAGGTCCTGGAGCCACATTCACCTACCTCTACTTACCTTCAGAGGCATTTTTTCAGAAAGTGAGTGGATTCATCTCTGAATTCCGGCAGTTCCGGTTTGTAGCAGTTTGGTTACAAGCATCCCAGCCTGGCCCAACTGTCTTTCTCCAAAGTCCTACTTTTGTAGCTTTTTTTTTTTGAGCAATGTAATTGTTGGTGTTTCCTTTTTTGGAGACAGGCGAAAGAAAAGCAATATTTATTTAAAAAAAACTTTATATATATATAAAAATTAAAAAATTATTCATTCATATCAGTTGAAGCCAAATAATTTAGAAAATAATATTTGTAAAAACAGTACTGCTTGCTTTTGGCATTTTCTAAACCAAGCACGCCAGAGTATTTGAAAGAGTGTTCTCTTTGTAAAATTTGCTAATATTTTGAAAATGTTACTATTTTAAAACTCAAAGCTGCAATGAAAAATTCCCATTTGAGACGAAACATTACAGTCAATTTTTTGCTTTTCTGTTTAACTAAAAAAAAAGATTATTCAATTGATTTTGTGATCTGCCAGGAAACCCACCTAAAGCTCTCAATCTGCTTTCATATTTAAATGAAAATGAAGACTCTTGGGCATAAGGAGAAGATATTTTCAGTGGAGCCAGACAGCTTTACATCTATTACAAAGCTAGCCTTTGGATAGTAAAGCCTCCTGTTGCTGCTATGAGGAGCTCTGGCTCTTTTCATCAGCTCGTGTCAGGCTTTTATTTCAGGAAGGCTTCCAACTTGTAAATGCTAGGTGCCACTCAGCACTCTGCTTGGTGCACGCTCACTGGAAAATTGTCATATGCATCCTCAGAGGGCCAGCAGGACAGTTCCTTAACCTTTTAGCACCATACTGTTCTCCCACACACTGCTTTAGCTCTTGGTAGCTCGCTGCTAGTTCATTTTGCACTCATTTGGGAAGGATAATGAGAAGACTCTTGCTGAGCCCTTACATCATATTAATAATTATATGGGAATAAACACAGTATGAACAACTGTAGGGTCCTATGTTGGTCAGGAATAACAACTACCTATTTAAAACAGGATGCTTTTTCCTCTCTGCAATGAAAGGCAGAAAAAAAAAAGAATTGCCAGAGAATGAGATGGGTTTGTGTTAGTCAAAACAAAAAAATAAATTTCTTTGTCCTGCACCATCTACTGAGTGTAATTTTCTTGGCCTGAGAGTCTTCCACTAGTTTTGTTGACTCAGCAAAGACTGATATATAGTTCACAAGAGAATTTTAGGAAATCCATAATTGCCGTGATAGTTAAGGTGAAAGACATTTAATAAAAGCTAGGGTATCAAACGAAACCATGTTTTAGAAATTCAGCCATGAATCAGGCTGTGGGGATACCACTACGAGTTAATTATACATGAGCTAAATTCACTGGCAAAATCCCTGTTAATCCATTGAAAACCTAATTAAGGAGTCAATAATGCTCTTCTAACACATAAATATGAAATCTACATCTAGACTCTTAAAAATAAAAGTAAATATCCACATTTCAGAGCTTGAGTTACAATAGCACTAATTAATAGTGACATGATTCCATCATCCCCTTCTGCTAAGGAATTGTTCCCTACTGTCTTTTCATTAGTCTTGTTTCAAAAGTCCCACGTGACGAAATTTCTATCATTAAGCTGGCTAATCTATAATCAGCTTCCATTGCTGAGAAATGTTCTTCATATTCTCAGATATGACTAGCAATGAGTATTAAACGTATTTATTTGCTTTGAAATATTTTCATAGATATGCAGGCTTTGCAAGGAGGTGCTCAAAGGATTAGATGAGCTATACCTAATTAAAAGTTCTCTGAGCTGTTGACCATGGAGCTTGATGCAAGATCCACAAAAAGCCTTTCCAGCTCCCTCAGGAGTGAGGGTGTCGTTGCTTGTTTATCCTCTAAGTACAGCTTGCCAAGGAAGCACAGTTACAAGGACAGCCAGGCTGCTGTGGGATGGACACGTGGACAGCACTGCACACACAGCCAAAAAACTTCCTGTGGTGAGTAGTGAGGACATTCACAGGAAGCTTTGGGAAGGCTTAGTAGCTGCCATTTCTCAGGGTGCTTCATCTGTTGACACATCAGTGACATCTGCCACTAACCTGTTCTGCTTCCACACTGTGACTTCAGATACTGAGTCGTGACAGCACTTGTCTGAGCCATGACAGAACTTGTCCTTTCATGACAGGAGAGAACGTAGGTAGCAAAGATGAAAGATGTGTTGGCTCTAGCTCTAGACCGCATTGCTAGTATTGAATACTCAGCCTACAGTTTTTGTCAGAGGGTCTCAGAGCACCATCAGAAACACACAGAAATTTCCAGAATTGGTTTGTATGCATGTAGTCTGTTACCACTCTTATCTAAACCCTCCTTTAATTAAAGTTACCAAAGCTGCCTGAGAATAAAAAAACTTGAAATTCAGTATTTCCCCTAGCCAATACAATAAACAAGAGAAAGAGAAGGCAATCATCCAGTTATAACCCCTAGTTCAGTACCCCACACATTTGTGTGTCCTCAGGTTTTTTCAGTTCATGTGCTCCTTGTGGATATTTGTGTTTTCCGTAAAGCGTGCCATCGCTTTAAAAATGCACATACTGTTTTGTTTTATTGTTTTGTCATTCCTACCCAGACTAAACTCATTTTCACATGATCAGACCAAGTAAGAAAATCAAGAATTAAAACAAGGAAATGGAGGCTTTTTGAGTTCTTCAATTTATGCTGCCCTTTCAAGAACCTTGAAAAATGTCCTTCATCCTTTCCTTTTGCAATCTAGGAATAGTAATTTGTGCCAGAGCTGAATGCAGGGAGGATGCATGCTCTCGCCTCAATTAGTATTGACTCTAGCATGGTACTGTTGTTGTAAACAATGCCAACAACACTTATCAGCAACAAAAATAGAACTAATCAATAATGGGTCAGGAGGACTAGCTGTACGTTCAGCTTCTGGGAATATAAATCCTTGGCAAGAAAACACGATTTCAGCTCTGTGACTGCAAGACTCTTTGAAGTGTTGGAACCAGGTTTAGTTTTTAATCTCAGAATATGTTTTGGTAATGTTCTCAATAGCTCCTACCAACATAATTGTTATTATTGTTATTATTATCATTATCTGTTCCCACTAACACAATCTTTTTTCAAGAACAAGTGGTTGTGTAATTCACCAAAAGAAAAGCACACATCCCAATCATTTTCACTCTGTTCCATTCAGGACAGAATGAGAAAATATGTGCCAGAAAGTTTTGTCAGTGAGGAAGGTATCTGAAATTTCTGGTCTTCTGGGAACATGATCGAATGAAACAGATACTAAAGGAATGTACAGGCCCGATCCTGTGCAGAGCTGTCTGTTTATGTCATTAGCATTAGCAATAGCCGTACTTGCCATTCATACGAAGCCACATACAGGACTTTTGATTAAGGTAGAGGCTTATCTGCTGGGCCAGAGTCACTGTGCCCACCCTCTTCCCTCTCCTATCACGCTGTCATCTGGGATGTTGTTATGCTCTTTTCCTCTGTCAGGCATCACTTCTCCTTGAGGACACGTTACACACGGCCAGCAGGGGAGCAGCATGCGTGCAGGTATACATGCGCAGTGACAGACACCTAAGACTGCTGGAAAATGGCTTTGCAAAGAATCACTGTAGCCAATAAAATTCCTTTTCCTGAATTATGGGAAACCATGACAAGATAGATCCTGTGTCGCATGGCCACCCCTGCCTAACCAATATTATGTCATCTTAAATACAGGTCACCAGCATAGTCTGTATTTTCTAATGAATGTAAAAACACAGATTTTAACAGCCATTCTTTCCCAAATACCCATTTTTCTCCTATATTCATTATTAGTGAACTGGTGCTGCCAATAGCATTTGCATTGCCCGTGACTGCACCAGACAGTAAAAAAAGGCTATGGGTGTGCTGGTCAGTCACCACATGTGGATATAAACCTCCTACAGCAAAGATATAAATAAGATCAGAATCTGAATACAGTGCAGCAAGTGGTCCAGTTATATACATGTTATATATGTCATGCTAATATCAAGTATGATAGAAAACTGATGCCAAGCAGACAATACAGAGCTCTAAAAATAACCTCTTTGTCCTGAGATAATTGTATTTCTTCCTTGCTATCAGACATTTGTGTATTAAGTTTTAGTATGAGGTGCTAAACCACAATGATTCTTACAAAAAGGGTATCAAAGAAGTCTTCAACTCAGCACAGAATGGGAGAACCCATTGTCTTCAACCTGGCTTTCATTTTTCTATCTATGGCACTTGAGAATTCACATAAAAAGTTGCAGCTATTAGAAATTATGCGTACGTAGTGACCTTTAACTATAGTGTGCATCAATTCAATAAGTTAATTCAGCTAAGTGTAAAAATAAAATTGTGTTTCCCTTGTGTATGGCAACAGTACTTGCCTTGCAGGGATTCATCTATCTGTAATAACACTCTGTTCAAAGCCGCATATGAATATACTCTCTTTAAAAAAAAAAAACAACAGCAGCACATTCTTATTCTGAAAAGACCTTTTAGTGATTGCTGTATCTTGTGAAAAAATAGCAGGGTGCCCGATCAAGCCAATTGAAGACATAAATTATTGGATGAGAGGAAATCAATATTTTATTAGAAGCACAAGGGTTACTATGATGAACCTTGCCTTTCTGTTTATAGGTAAATCATTAGATTTCCTAAAATAGACAAGGCTGCTAGACAGCTGATTTCTTCAGCTCGCAGCTATGGGGTTTATAATATAGACATAAAGGAAGAAGGTACAGAATGGGAAATGTAGCTATAAAAATCCTCTTGAAGGGAAAGGAGGGAGGAAGGTACAAAATGTGACTATGCAATGAACACGCATCTGCCTTCTGCTTTCAGAGCTTCTCTTGAACCTTATACTATTGTTGATAGTGTGCAAAGTTATTGAATATAGCCTATTTTACAGTCCTGTTTTATGGTGGTGAAGAAATAACCTAACAGGGCTCCAGAAGGTTGTTGAAATTACCGTTCACATATTTGTACTGCCAAACCCCACCATTGATTAAAATATACTTGCTGAATTCTGATAATTCCCACCTGCAGATCAAAGAAAAGCAAGAAAATGTAGTTCTAAGTGGAAAGACTCAATTAAGTGGGCTCACTGGAAATTTACACCATTACCCAGAACTGAATTTTTCCTGAAACGCCCTGCAGAGGGTACATCAGGAACATTCCCTTCTCAAACCTAGACTTAGTGCAATTTGTGAACTGAACAGAAATCAGGTTAGAGAAGTTATTAATGGTAACTGTAGTAAGCTATATTACTTATTTCTCTTACTCATCATCTTGTCTCAGCTTGTAAATGTTTTTTTCATGGAGCAACTTTCTTCTCAAAATCAATATCAGTGTACAAAAGGCATAAGCTAGCTCCCGTCAGACTGCAAGGAAAGATTCCTAGTGACTTTGCTGAGATCTGGGCTACATCCTATTTCATAGAATGAGTAGCACTTGTGATATTAGTAACGGCAAGTTCAAATTTTAAAGAGAAAATAGTATTTAATCAGTGTGATTCACTTTTCCAAAACAGTGTCATTGCTAAAGGTTTCATTTGATGAGGCTGCTGTTTTGGAGTATCATCTCAAGTATTACTACATTGTTTTGAAAACACTGTAATGCAAATCTAACCGTAATCTTTAGCATTACAAAGAGCTGCCTTCTTCATGCAAATTCTGGCATTCCTGTACTAATCACCATTTCAGTAGATGGTACAGTACATTCTGCCGTCAATGTGCTTGTCACCTCACTGTCGCTGCGGAATGACTTTTTTGACTAGTAACTGTGAGCATCTGGGAAGCCCTATCAATCAATCCAGAATAAACCTAGACACCATCAGCAGTCATACCTGAACACGTTACATAGTTTGTCACTCTGGCATACTAGTCTGGAAGTAAAATACCCTCCTTGGCTATTCCTGTGCAGCCGTGCTGCCAGTGCTGAGGCCAGGGCATGCAGCGCTGTGAGCCTGCCTGCCTTCTCAGCTGAATTATTTTGGTAATTGCTGGTGATTGCTCCAAGTGCCACATTGCAGGCTGTTCCTGCTGGCAAGAAATTAGCCCCAGTGCTCTGCCCCAGTGTAAACCAGTATGTGCCACATGAACCACACCCAGATCCATCTTTTTCCATCTGCCACCATGCTCTATACTATCCGTAGGACATTGCCTCAGAATTATGAATCATCCTCTCTAGGCTTTCGATATCCTACTGTAACAGATGGGCATAACTTATACTCCATAATAACCATTCTGGATATAGCTGCCCTTTGTTATACTAATGAGCTAATAAGAAAAGAGCCAGCTAGCTGACGTCATTACTAAATTACTGACCTTTCAGGTAAAAAAGGCTAAAGTCTAAGTCTGCGTTAGTAACACAAGAGAAGGCATACCTGTGACATCATGCATTTCCTCTTGGTTTGACTGGAAATCAATACGTGAGGTATAATCCAAATCTTCTTTAGTACCACTAACTATGGCATAGTAATTCCTAGAGAGAGCAAGCCTAATGAGCAACACTAAGACTAAATAAATGGGATGTTCAACAGATAGGACATTTTGGCAATACACCAGCGAACAGAGAGATTTTAATTTATTAGTAGCAAAGCACAGATGAGTCCACAGTAGGACAGAAGCATCTCTCTGCTGCTTGTTTCGTATGATAAAATCTTAACTGAGTGTCAAGTTTTAAAGGGTGTGAATTGCTTTCTGCTGCACAGTCTAAATTTCACAAAAATTATCCAGGGGCTAGAAAGCCATATTGCATGTTACAAGGATTCAGTATATTTGACTACCCAAAAAGAAAGCTGAGGAGTAATTTGATCACTTCCTTACATGTTTAGACATTGAAAACGTGTGTGTGACAGGAGGCAGCTTCTCTGCCTGGCTAGCCAGAAAGGGATTACAGGACCAAGTGGCTTAGAAGTTGCAGTTTGACAGTCGCATACGAAAAAGGCCAAAGTTTCCTTGTGACAGAGGTGTTTAAACATCAGTGAGTTCCCTAGGCAGCAGCACCATCACTTGGAGTCTCTAAAATGATGCACGATGGTTTCAAAAAATCTATAATCCATTTCTTCCAGTAAATATTCTGTGTACAAGGCTGCAAACTAGATAAGCAGGATAGGCTGTGCTGGCCCTTGAGTCAATGAGTCCTCCCCACTTATCCTGAAGGCAAGCAGAGATTTTCTAGTGTGGCTGTAGAGGCTAAAGCTGTCCCTTCTCCTGCATAGCTAGCACAGGAGTGTGTTTTATCAGCTCTGTGCAACATAAAGGGGAGAACGGGCTGTGCCTTGGAGAAGTTTCATTCCTGCTGCTCCCTCAGTATCACAGGTACAGCCACTACTGCTGAAATGCAGTAACTCGATACCAAGAGCAGGAAAAAAAAAAGAACATGAGGCTCAGTATGTGCTATGAGTGATCTATAACTATGACTATTTGTAATAGATAGCAGGAGAAACAGATTATTTTGGTGCTACGGGGTATTTTTTTGTAATACATTATAGTCTAACACCCAGGGGGGGCTGAGGCATTTCAGAATCAAAGTGCATGGGGAGCGTCCAGGCCTCACTCATTCTGTGAGTTTCTATTTGTCCAGCAGTACTGGCAGCTGCTGGTTCCCCTTGGGCTATCAGGTTTTCTCTTAAATTGGTTATTTCCACTGGATGTGAGGAGCGGGGTGTGTGCTGGTATCCAGATGGGTGCCCTGACTACAACAAATGGTTTCCAGTTCTGTTGAGGATGAACATTTCTTCAGTTATTTTGCTGATCTCTTCATTGGTGATCAGATTTTTCCCATCAACACCCTAAAACTTTCAAAGGAACCAGTTACTATGTATTTACTTGCTGGTGTATATAACACTTTAATGCTGAAAGTGGCAAAGCTGGTCTGCATTTTACGTAAGCAAATTAGCTTTTAAGACACTTGCCCATCTAACTTCAGAGGACGTAGGACATGGCCAAACCCACAGCTTCCTTGCCTTATATATATATTGATGGCATCTCCATAAGAATCTACATTCTTAGGTACTTGCTTCCGTGCAAATACAAAGCCAGCTTGCTCTGAATGTTGAAAACCACGACTAAAATGTGTTTTTGTACTTTGGCTGGGGTAAGACCTAAAGTCAATGAATTTATTATTCTTGATAAGTGACAGAATTCATTCTCATAGTTTAATAGATTTTATCTGAACCTTTAATTTGTTTTCTGTAATCTCTTATTTGCTTTCAGTTCCACAGTGGCTAATTACGATTTGTAAGCAAATCCAGAAATGAGGCAAATTCAGCAGAATTAACTGATATAACAATGATAATGCATATTTATATAATGCAGCTTTCTAGTTTTGAATATGCCTTAGACCATGTAATTCCAGGCTGTAAAAAAAGTGCTTGCCCTGCATTTATTTAACATTTGTACTAACGGCTCTAAGCACTGTATCATCATTAATAACAATAATAATTAGATACATAAATCATTAAAGGAATAACTTCTGCAGTGGTTCATGCTGTTCCTTCACCTGTAAAAATCTTCTCTTCTGTTACAGTGCTGAAGGGAGGGCTCTGAATCTCCCGTGCTTTGCCATTGCTGGCAATTAGCAGCGCTTGCTGATTAAGCGAACCCAAGACACAGCTTTCGGCTGAGCCATCAGAGAAAGTCTGCTCTGTGGTAGGAACCTAGCTAGTAAGGGACCTTCTTTGCTCTGAGATTGCTCTTAATGGCACATTGGCACAAAGAAAGACCTCCCTTTTGTAAAGATACTTCGACATCATATAGCAAAGTGACATATGCTGGCAAGACAACATCTCTCCTTATTCAAAGCATTTTCTCCTCATAATTCATCTATTAGGACACAGAAAGAAGCAGCTGATTACTATGACTGATATACTGAAGGAGAAAAAAACCCTATCTTTGCCACTATTTCCATTACATGCATTTCCCATTCTTTAAACGTATTGCACATGTGCAGATGGTAGGAGATAATTGATCTTCATTGAGTTTCTAGGTAATAGCTTTCAAAGTTTCCCTGGAGGCAGCACTATCATGATGGATTCATTCATTGAACAACCATGAGACACCTAACATGTTTCAATTAAAAAAAATTCCTCCCTCAACCTGTACTTCTTCACTCCTCTAGACAAATCTAATGAAATATCTTTTGATAGAAATAGTGCAGTTTCATACATGCACACCCATATGCACACAGGCATCCAGCCTTTGGTTCAAGACCATCATTAGCTAAATTATGCTGGACATTAAAGAAGTATAAGAGCCAGTTTCAGACTTGCTGTAATGAGATGTAAATCCAGATCGTGTTTATTCATGCTCTGAATTTGTCTCGAGTACTTCAAGGTTTAGTACTAGTTATTTGTAGAATTAATTTGGAGATATACCAGTAATGGAAAAGTGTGTCAATGATTGTTGTATCTTGCTATATTTAGGTTTACAGAAGGAAAAAATATAGTTGATATTAACTCTAAAATGTCCAAAGGAACAGAGTTGTTTTGAAGTTGTGATGTGGAGGCCAAAAAAGTGTTAGCACCAAAGTGTGTCATTCTGAGGGAGCTGAGGATAAAGGCACCCTGGTGGCATGTGTGAAATTCAGCTGCAGTTTGAAGACAACTGTCATAGCAACAAACATTATGAAACACTGTTACAAGTTTAAAATGGAATTTCAGTCTAACAAGAAATGATGTTACTATTTCCATATATCCACATTGATAGACATGAGCCATGTTCAGCTTTTTTTGCCCTATAGACTCCAACATGAATAGATCAAAATGCTTTATGAAAAACAATTAAACTATCACTTCCATAAAGTAGATCTTACGCGCTATAGACAGACAGATTAAGATCTCAGAACTGGAAAGACTGAGAACCAGAGTCTTTTGGGGTACCTCATTCATTACCCATATTCAGACATTTGATCCGTGACTCAGATAGTCTTGCCCTGATGCCCTCAGGCAATGGCAGGGAATGGAGACCCCCCTTCCAGGCTCAGTGCTGCTCTAACCTCCACAGCGGCGCAGCTGCCTCCCTGTAGCCTCGAAGAGGCCGTGAATTGGTGACATGGTTATGGGTCTGTTGCAAAGTTTGTACAAAATCTGTAAACAAAATCAAAGCTGACTATTCTGAAAAGGGAATAATTGCCAGATTGAATTGGAAAACAGATTGTTATAATTAATTCACTTGGATGACACTTCAGTCTCTATAAGCATGACACAATGACTCTTCATTCAGGAACACGGATATGATTGTGTCTTCCAATTTTTTATCTGTTCCACCATAATTGAGCATGAATAATGTACACTGAAAGCCAAATGTCACCCAAACTAATGCCGTTAAGAATGAACGAATGCCTATCTGTATAGCTGAACTATTGCTGAACCTGCAGACTTAGGCAATTCTTGTCACTGAGAAACCCATCAGCATTGTATAATGACATGCAAATGAGTAAGAATTGTTCTGAATGAGAAATAGTAGACAAAAAAAAAAAGCACTACATATCAAAATATTTATCTAGAAACATCTTCTATTTCTGGTGGGGGTTCTCAGCCAGATGATTATGCAAGTCACTTCACGTACCAGTGCCTCTCTCCTTACTCCTTTTTCTATTTAGGCAAATAATTCTCACTGTAACTTAACAACATACATATACTTAGCTTATTTTTTGATAATGATTAGCTATTAATGGCTACTAAGGTGAACAAGACTAACTTAAAAATGATAGACTTGCTCAAAATTAATCTTTACATTTTTATATCAACAAAAGAAAATAATAGCGGCTAGCAAGACTCCCTGTTCTGCCTGTCCCTGCTTGCCTGGAACAAATATTTAATGACCTCAAAATGCTCCACAGAATGAATTCAGCATCTCCATTTCAAAGGAGAAACTTAAGACACAGTAGACAATTCATATAAAGTCATATGGTCAATCATATATTTCAATAATTTTGTTCAAGCATCATATGCTTCTTCATTTCTCTCAGCCCTGTACAGAGCCCCATGGCTTACATTGCCTTTTAACCCACAATTATGCTTCTACACCCTCCTTTTTGTGTCCAGTCATATCCACACACAAATGTATATTTATACTTCATTTTCTTCTTCTGCCATGTGTGCATACAGATAATACTTAGGATTGGCCAGAAAAGTACAATTTCATCACTTTGAACTTTCAAATATATAGACAGAAAATTATTCATAACCCTAAAATCTCCTGACTATTTTTAATTATGTTGAAATGTAGAGTTAATGTTACTGTATAAACTAACCAATAAAAACAACTATGAAAAATCCTTCCAAAGCCTTTTAAACCTTTACTACTTATCCTCCTTATCAATAGGTGTTGATTAGTAATTTTAACCACAGCAGTGGAAGGGAAAGAGCAGAGCCAAGGCAGCCTGCTATCAGCCTCTTTACACTAATGGCTTGGAAGATACTGTTAGTATGCTCATGCCCCTGCGCTGAAGAATCAAATTATTTCAGCTTTCATACAGACATCATTCAAGTAAATTACTGGAGGTGCCCTTTACCACTTGGTGCATCGCCAATTACCAAATGCCATTACTTTCAAATACAATGAAATGTTTTGGTACCACAAGGTTAAAGAGAAAACCTATTTGGAATGAATGAAAGGGCAGAAAATGTCACATACAGAAACAGAAAGACAGATTGAATAGTTACAGCAGAAGTCAGAGGTCCAAAGCATAGATGAGCTGGTTTCCCCAGTAAGATTGCTGGCTGTGAATTAAATGGGATATTCACCTGAGATTCAGGAGAATCAGCACAGTAAAGGATTTTGAAGTATATGCTAAATGCTTTATGCAGGCTCCTGTGAATGTGACAAAAGGTTAAGTATTTACTTTTATGTGACATTGTGTTTAAAACAAGTCAGAGAAAAAAACTTTTAGTAGAAAGTGCTGTGCTGTGTCAGGCCAGCCTTTACGTATCTAAATAATGCCCTTTAAACATATGGATATTGTTGGGTTTGGGATTTGGGTTTTTTTGTTGAAACAACTACGGCATGTCAGGTTTACATATTTATGTTCAAATACTGCAGTCTGTAGGTAAGAATTACCTTTGAGGAGAAGTTTGCCTTCTGCTACTTCATGTTTCCTTATCATAAAAGGCATTTTGCAACCTAAACTGAAATAATTTCAGATTAAAAGCAGTGAAAAAGTCTGGAGTCCAGTTTCCGTTAAAAAGAGTCCCATCTTGAAATATAGGTGTAAGTCTGGAGCACACAACAATTGAATCTACTAAAAAATGGCCACTGTTTTCAACATAATGACATTATTATATGTATAGAAAATACTGGTGGTTTTGCAGGTACACACATTGCCTATCAAATCCAAGAAACTCCACTGACATCAGAAGAGGCTTTCCAAACATGTTCTCCATGGTCTGTCCATAGTTGTGAGTAAGCACTAGCAAAATAAAAGTAGCAAGCGTGTAGTCAGAAATCAACTGTCCAAATTATTAAAAATAACTAAACCAGGATATCTTATTTCTCTCCGCCCACAAAACTTGGCTGTAGAACAGCTATAGTTTTTATGTTTTGTTGTTGTTGTTGTTGTTGTCATTTTAGCTGTACTTGTGCCTATTCCCCAGCACTCCCATCCATTTGTCATTTATTTTCCTCTAGCTAGTGATTTATGCTTTCCCTTCTGGCTAATAGTGTCTGATTTCAATTACTTCACTTCCTTGGAAGTCTGGTTCCTACAACGAATTGAGAAATTGCCATTTGCTTTATTACCCTGGGTGCTTTATTTTAACACAAGCATCCCCTGTATCATGGCATCTCATAAAGGCTTGTGCCTGCTATCTAAAATTGTCTTAGCTGTGCATTTTGACATTCACATTTCCTTTTCTGTTTGTTCTCTCCCTTTCAGACTCCTGAAACACCTTTAAAAACTCTACTTTCAAAAACAGCTTTCTGTGACACATAAAAATGTGAAAACCTTTCCATGTCAATTAAAAAGATACTGGGACAGTAGAAATGTAGGACCAGAAGAGAACAAATGAGCTCCAAAAACTTGCCTGCACAGCGGAAGGCACAGAAACATCCATGGAGTACCTGTTCCCCCTTAGTCACACACACCATAAAACATCTCCCAAGCCCCTCTAACAACCTTAAACCTTTAATAATATATCCACAGGCACAACTCCAAAAAAAATATGGAGAAAACAGGTGAACTCAAGGACATTGTTAACACTCCAGGTCCTTTCCCTAGCTGGGAAACTAAGACAAAAGAGATCCAAGGCTGTGATCCCATCCTACACAACCATGGAGGAAACCATGAAGACATGAAGCGTAGGCTGGCCAGCTGCTGCCACTCTGAGCTGGAGGAAACTTCCCACAAAGCTCCAGCCACAAGAAGGATTTTTCAATCAGTTTCTTTTTCAGGCTCACGTTGTATTTCTAATTGTGTGTATGAAATGTACTAATTAGAAAAATTCATCAGCTTATGCACAGTATCATATAAAGCCTAATTAGCCAGCAGGCAGTGCTGGTCATTACTTATCCCTGTCAGCGCCGAAGGTGTATTTTATTAATAGGCTGTTAAATAGGAGTCTGTCCTGGAATAAACTTTAATCCCTTGTCATATATCTGGAAAACCTGTGACTGATGTTGGTATTCAGGCTAATTTACTTGACTGAAGGAGTCTGTCCAAGCAATGCCGCAGTCCTAGTTACCTACGATGCAAACAATTCACAAGGCTGCTTCCATTCAGAACTAGTTCAGTTTGCAGAAATGATGAAGGCAAGCTGACTTTGAACGGTTGAAGTCCTTCACTGTCCATCCCCCAGTTTCTCCTTGAATGACAGCTTTTCCACTGAGTGACACAACTGGCTATGAGAGAATATTTCAGCCCAGAGAAGCAGGTAGAAATATGGAGACATGGTAACTGAGGGATATGCACTGGGGGTAGTCAAAAAATGACGTAAGGCCAGTCCAACCTTTCTCTCCAGTTAAATATGTAATGAGAGTATATGTTACCAAGTAAATCCTGCTTACTAATACATCACTTAACATAGCAAGGTAAGAGCTTATTTTTTCAGTCTTGTACCCATGACAGTGGCTGTCAGAGCTGGAGAGAGTCAAGGAAAGTATTCAGTGGCATGAGTGAGTAAAGGAGTGGAAAAAGATTAATATATGAAAGATCTGGGATGGGTCTTGGTTTCAAACACACAAGTCTGCCATATGTGCCATCATCTGAGCTGACTGACAGCTCACTCAGTGGCCAGTCTGCCAAGCTATGAAGAAACTGAAATGAAAGTACTGCCTTGTATAAAACCACCAGGTGTATAGGTAAAAAGGGTTAAAACAGAAGACGGACATTTCAAAAGCCCAATAATTTGTGCTTCTAAATCCTTTATATGCTTTTGACAATCTCCCCCAAAAGACATTTCGCATTTCTAGAAGCAGATTTATGTATGTGTATAGGTTTGATAAAGCTTTTAATAGTGTGGGAGCAGATAATATTTTGCAAGTGGAACTGAAGAAAAATAACATTAAAAATAAAATGGTTAACTTCATCCCTGCCTTTCTAGAAGGAAGAAGAGAAAGCCAGTGCAATGCAAGCTGTGCATGTTGGAATTTCTCTCTCCCCATGTGCCACCAAAGCTACTTGTGCAAAAGGCTGGGCTTCGTCCCTCTCATGCAGAAGTTGCTGCTTATTGTTAATTATCTACACGCTAAAGATAGCCTCTACGTGATTAGGACTGAAGTCCAGAATCAAGCAGAAAGTGAAGGCTGTCAGTGAGATGCAGAGCTGTTACTAAAGGCTCCCGAGCTGCCCGTCAGACCTCTAACCCCCTGCTGTCATTTCCAGCCACTCCTCCTGCCCCAGTGGTGTAAATCAGGAATACTCTCCTGAAATCAGGGAAACAGCAGGAGAGTTAAGGCTAGAGTAAGGGCATGGAGAATCAGACCCATCTTTCAAAGAGCTGTTCTGGAGAGACAGCAACCCTGAACTGCAGCAGGTAAGGTGATAAAGTACAAAACCTTCAACAGCAGTGGGGGAACAAAGGAAACCACAGACAAAGCATGTTTCTCTCTCTGTAAAATTACCAGTTTCTTTAAACTTGCTCGAATATGAAAAAGATCTTTTGAAGTTTGAATTTAAAGAAAAATAAAAAGTGAAAAAGATAGCAGCATTTCTTGCTTTTACCAAAGCCGGTTATTTGCTCCAACTGGATTTTAGCTTGTTTCAAAGTCCTCTACAAAACCATTCAGAAGGATGAGGAAAGTGCCTGTAAGTGAACCAGAGCTTTGAGCCAAAAATCAAAACCAGAGGATATAACAGTTTCCTCACATATACAGCAATCATTAAAGGGAAAAGAGAGTTTGATTACAGGAAGACAGCTGATTTTGTTTTTACTCGGAGTTAATTTTTTCAAAGAATAAGGACTTCTCTTGTTTGCTAGATCAAAAAAGAGACATTGTATAATAGATCTTTTCTGTAGCTATTCAGAACCTGAAATCCATTGGAGCCAGTGAGAATTCCAGAAGAAAGGACTTCAATATAAATCTCTGAGTCTTTTCTTTTCATACTGCCTGTTGATATTGCTGGTCATTATATATAATAATTCTCTCTAACCTTTGCATAGTTTCTAAACAATTTCAGAGGGGTATCTCTGCCTGTATTTTTAATAGGGAAGAGAGACGTCATTGTGCATGGGGAAACATCTCTTCAAGCAACCAGGAAAACAAATGCACCTAGTTAGCCATCAGTTAATCAATGGGAACATAATCTGTAACTGTTGCACAGAAATTCTAATGATTTCCCTTGTTTCTGTCCATCCGTTATGGAATGGGCAGCTGAACAATCTGACAAGCCCTGAGTGTATTAACTGATGCCCTTGGAAGCCCAAGGATCTAATGGCTGTGGTGCAGACAGATGGGACCATTAGGCCTTATTTTTATACTATGTCACATAAACCTACTGCACTCCTATTGCCAGATCACTTTAGCTCCCCGTGCATTTTATACATTAATTAAGGGAGCAAAATGGGAGTAAAATATCTCACAAGGGTGCATTGAAACTTAACTCATTGGTGTTTATAAAACTATTTGAGACATGCAGATGAAAACTTACACATTAAGTGTATAAATAGTTATTATTGTCATAACCATTTGCAAGGACTGATTTCCCACTGCCTCTTCTATTACAGTTGTATTTCAGGTGCTTTCTAGTGGTTCTCAGCAGATGCAGTCTCAGCCCAGTTGCCTGGTTCCCATGTGTGCCAGGAGAGACACTTAAATACTGGACATTTTTCCATGGCCACTAGAAGAAGTCCTTTTCTTGATGTATCATATTACTACCATGGACCTGGATGTTTAATGTTATTATTGTAATCTTTCTGCCAACCACTGATTGACAGCAACAAGGGTTGGGTTCAGATTTAAAGGGATCACTAATAAAAAGCCAGCTGG
The DNA here is from genome assembly GCA_008921705.1 of Burhinus oedicnemus. Taxonomy (NCBI): domain Eukaryota; kingdom Metazoa; phylum Chordata; class Aves; order Charadriiformes; family Burhinidae; genus Burhinus; species Burhinus oedicnemus. The sequence goes on from VFFE01007698.1 coordinate 1,855,148, forward strand.
AGCATCTGCTCAGAAACCCAGGGAAAACAGAACTCAATTTTCTGCCATGACTTTCTCTTAGGCAAGCGAATCAATTGGTTTAACAATATTATCTTCAAGGGAGGAAAGAAAGAAAAAAAAAAATAAAGGAGGTAAAGAGAGCAATGCATGACATCTAATTCCTGAAGTACAACAATATCAGGCAACCCTTCCCACCAAGGCAGGCGTTTGCCCAGCCTGGTACTTCCTCCCTGCAGCAACACTGCAACTCCAGCCGGCTATATTCACAGCTCTTTTCTTTCTGTAGCTCTCATAGGTGTGGAGAGCTCAGGGTAAAGGCATTTTTGGGCACCCATGTTAGGACTGTATTCTGGTCTGCCCATCTCCCAGGACAAGTGCAGGCTCAAGGCAGCTTTAACTCATTATAATGGAGAGTCCACTCTCTGTGTCCTGCTATGTTCACAATCTTTCTGCTAAGATAGCTAATAAAACCACCTAAATGTATTCTTATTCAGTAAAATGTCGTAATTTGCAGGGTGGGGGCAGATCTTGGTATATATTTGTCTGATGGCAAATTGCATATCACCCCATGCCCCAGCATGTTAATACATTCAGGTAAAGAACAGGAGGGAGAAAATGGTGGACAGAGATAGGCATACATAATCCTTCCTCAGGTTGTTTTATCTGCCTTAACTTTATTTTGAATCTGTTCTGAGGTTGTTGACTCTTCGCATTCTTCCACACTTTCTCATAAAGTTCCACAACAGCCAAAAATAATATGACCAAGCTTATTCCATATCATAGAATCATAAAATGGTTTGGGTTGGAAGGGACCTTAAAGATCATCTAGTAACAACCCTCCTGCCATGGCCAGGGACACCTTCCACTAAGACCAGGTTGCTCAAAGCCCCATCCAACCTGGCCTTGAACACTTCCAGGGATGGGGCGTCCACAGCTTCCCTGGACAACCTGTTCCAGTGTCTCACCACCATCACAGTAAAGAATTTCTTCCTAATGTCTAATGTAAATCTATACTCTTCCAGTTTAAAACCATTATCCCTCATCCTATTGCTACACTCTCTGGTAAAGAGTCCCTCTCCATCTTTCCAGTAGGTCCCCTTTAGGTACTGGAAGGCCTCTATAAGGTCTCCCTGAAGCCTTCTCTTCTCCAGGCTGAACAACCCCAACTCTCTCAGCCTGTCTTCATAGGATAGGTGCTCCAGCCCTCTGATCATCTTTGTGGTCCTCCTCTGGACCTGTTCCAACAGGTCCATATCCTTCTTACGCTGGGGACTCCAGAGCTAGATGCATTACTCCAGGTGGGGTCTCACGAGAGCGGAGTAGAGAGGCAGAATCACCTCCCTCGACCTGCTGGCCACGCTTCTTTTGATGCAGCCCAGGATGCAGTTGGCTTTCTGGGCTGCAAGTGGAAATTGCCGGCTCATGTTGAGCTTCTCATCCACCCAAGTCCTTCTCCTTAGTTCTGCTCTCAATCCATTCTCCGCCCAGCCTGTATTTGTGCGTGGGATTGCTGCAACCCAGGTGCAGGACCTTGCACTTGGCCTTGTTGAACTTCATGAGGTTGGCACAGGCCCACCTTTCAGGCCTGTCCAGGTTCCTCTGGATGGCATCCCTTCCCTCCAGCAAGTCAACCAGTCCACACAGCTTGGTGTTGTCAGCAAACTTGCTGAGGGTGCACTCAATCCCACTGTCCATGTCGCCAACACAGATATGGTACCCCAAGAATTAGTTGGTCCTGATTTCTGGTCCATCATGGCTTAAGCTGCATTTGAACCAATGAACTGGAAGTCAAAAGCTTGTTTTCTAGGCATTACTAGTCTTTTGAGTCATCCACCTCCTTGTTTATCATGGAAAATAATTATTCATTGTCAGTATAATTGTTGTGATCCATAATCAAGGAAAAGCAATCCTGGCAGATGGCCTGGGACTGTCTGGGTACAAATAAACACCACACAAGATTATGAAACTCTCTGTGCTGTAACCTTTAGTATTACGAAAAGATTATTCAAAACTGTGTAATACTCCAATAAATAAGAAAATGAGACTCACCTAAGTGTTAACTGGTGCCAAAAGAATACGTTAAAGATATTGTAGAGCTCAAACATTCTGAAATTACTGAGAAATACTATGCTTTTCTGAACCAGTATCCTTCAGAATAAAAAGGCTAAGGGATCATTTCTTAACACAGCAAAAACTCATCAAGAAAAAAATAGTGTTTGACCAAAGGCTATCTGGTGCTAGTAGGAGCCTTTTTAGTGTTTAGAATCGTGTTTTGTACACATGCTAACACTTTTTAGCAGTCTTTTTTGCCTTTCTAGAGAGTAGCCAGAAGACATCTAGTCAAGCTTAATCTAGGTCTGAGGCAGAAAACCACCAACAAAAATTACTGAAGACCAGGATTCCATCAAAAGAATAATCTCATTCATGAGTTGTTGAAATTCCAGCCAAATTTTTTCATTTCTCTACAAAGTGGCATTTGTGCTCATTATGCCTGGGTTTGGTTTGTGGTTGCTCTTTAGGCATAAAAAGCCTGATTTTCCTAAGTGTCCGGAACTCCAGCTGGGCTCCAACAGAGGTTCAGTATTCATCCTTCTTAGAAAACAAGCGCTTATTTGAATGAACTGTGTGTCATCGCTTCTGTAATTTCTGCATTCTGAATAACATAACCTTCGCGGTTAAACCCTGAGGCCCTGAAGGTTGTCCCCATATGTTACTGGAAAGATAATTTACCCTGGATTAGGAAAAAAAGGTCTCCTATTTCACCTGTGACCCTTCCGTCACAACATGTTAGTGCCAGCTGTGCAGGGTAAGTAATTGTGTGGGGCTGGAGGCTGAGCAGGTGACTCACAGCTGCTCCAGACCCCAGCCCGTGCCGACGGGCAGGGACATGCCTGATTTCACATAAGCAAAGACGCCTCGGCACATATAGTATTTTAGCTCTCTCCCTGCCATTGTGCTGAAAAATCTGTATCCTTAATTTTCTGTTTCTGGTGAACAGTTATAAAGCAGGCGGGTGAAACAGACGGGAAATCAGATACCCTTTTAACACACTCCAGTGGAAACTCACAGGCTAGTGTTTCAGATCTGAATTATATAATGAAATTAAATGCTAAGAACAAAATAGCAGCTTTGAAAGCAGCAAAACACAGAGAAAATTATGGTTTTGTGACCATTTGTTTTCTCCACAGTGCTGCCACTGGCGCCTGACCGGGAGGTGGATAATGTGTTCAAATATTACAGTGATGGTCATGAGGGGAAATCTATAGAGGATTGAAAAAATGAACTGTAGTGCTCCCAAAAATGTGCGTGCAACTCTTGCCCAGTGGAATAGAAGGTTTATAGACTGTGAGAGATGGGTGAGGGGATCTCATTCCACCTTCTAGGAGACCAAATATCCTCATGACAGAGCCCATGGCATCATTCAGAACTATTAGGACCAAGATGAAACAAGGAACTTTTCGTTACTGCAAGTATTTCTTCTGCTGCAAGAGTAAGGCCAGTGGAAGAAAACAGATGTCTGTACTGTTTGCCATGTTTACCTGTATCTGCGCTGCCTGTACTACAGGCAGCCAGTAGTAGAACTAGCATTAGGTCTCAGGTCTGTTGACTTCTGCATCACGTCCCAAGCAAGCCACTTCAAGAGTTTTCCAGACATAAATGCTCACATAGGTCTCCTTGCTCAATTCCCAAGGGCTGAATGCTTGCAGCTCTCACTGAAAGCAAGCATTCCCCAGTGAAGTATTCCTATTTGGATGAATTTTAGCCTTAATCTAATTGCATATCACCTCCCAGTTTTGCATCTCAAAGATGTTGCTCGTTGCAAAATTGAGACGTTGAGGACCTTTCAACTGTTTTGAAATGCACGTGCTTTGGGTTATAAGAAATATAGAACCATTGAAATAATTTGAGCTACATTGATTTAACGTATCTGCTTAGGCCAAACAATAAAATTCACTCTTCAGTTTCACCCATGCCTAAGGACTGTTTTTGTGACAATTCAATAAACATGAAATTGATACTATTTTGCAGAAGCATTATGAAATGGGGAGATGGAAATTTCATCCAAAAGCTATTTTCACGGTAATTGTTTCACCCAGCTCTCCTTTCAGAAAACCAATGTATTGCTAAAAATATGTCTAAGGGGACTCAGGAAAGTGGTGGATTTTATTCCTCTTAAAAATAGGGGGGAAAAAACCCTCTATAAAATGTTGATACTTCTGCATTCAGGCATTTTTTACAGAATCATTCTTACTGCTTCTTAGCCCAGTGGATTAGGTGACTTCCCATATCCCTTGTATTTATTTTCATCATATGTAATTTCTAAATAATAATGCTGTGGTTAGTAATAATGCCATGAATACAGTTTGGTAATCTATATAGGAATCTGCAAACCTGGTTATCTAACAAATGAAATTATTTAGTGAAGTAATCTGATAGGTTTTTCAGCTTTAACCTAAACCCCACATCTTTTCATGTCTTACAGAGAACTTTAAACATTTTTCCTCTTTTATTCTGAAGTGATGTCTTCAAAAGGTACCTAGCTCATGTCATGTACTATTAAAGTCTTGATCTCATGCCTGTTAATACGTGTCTTGCTACTGATTGCAATGAGATTTACCTCTGACTATTAATCTATAATGATAGTTACTAGCTAATTTTTTACCAGTTCATTTAAAATCATAAAGCATAAAGTGGTATGTTCCTAAAAGTATTAAATGCAAAATAAACTTGATTTCCCTACTACTACCACCAAAAAGCCCCCTGTAAACTAGCAGTCATTACACACCTACCATTCAGATATTCATCTCCATTTATAACATTCATTGCCCTTAAACAGAGAGAAAGACAAGGTGATGTCTATGATGATCTTCAGGCTTTCTGCAAATTCCCTGCTTCCAACACTTAAATAGTTGAGCTATGTGTCCCAGACCTCATGAAAATCTTCTATTAAAGTCCACTGGATATTTTGCCATGGATGTGAAATACTATCTGGAACAACACAGCTGTAGGTGAGAATGCTGTTGTTTGTTAGTCTTTGACTGAGCCCAGAGGCACTGAAGTCACTGAGAAATTTGCTACCAAATTCAAGTGGGCAGTTTCGCCCCAATGGTTTCATAAAGCTCCTTGCAGAAGTAGGACCTATGACAGGTTAACAAGAGTAATTTACATGCAACTAATTTGTAATCATGTGGCAAACTATCTTCTAGTCTATCAGACACTTCCTCCCTGAACAGGATTTCCCCCTTGATTTAAATAGAGGCAAACTGAATATTTCATTAACCTTTTTTTGTTAATGACTGCTATTTTTAGGCAAAGAAAACTGAATTTTATTCTATGGAGCCCAGACAATTGAGTCATCTGACAATTTCAGGAGAAAAAAAACGCTGAACTAATGCTATGCTGCAGATTATTCATCTGAGTGCTTATGTATTTGCAGGTGCCAGGACCACAGAATGTATCGTGCAGCATTGAGATTTAAAGATTATTATTCAACATTGCTATAAGAGGACCTATTGTCTCTTTACTACCAGGGGTCTGTCTATGAGTAGCACCCATTTCCATCTTCCTTTAAACCTATCTTGCTGGTTCCTTGCGCTGGCAGAAGACAGATATTCAGAACTTGAATGAAGATAAGAAGGGGGCAGGAAAAACACTGAGCAGTGATGGGAATTTTCATAGGAAAAAATAATTACTTTCTTGTATCTACCAAAAATATATTTCTGCTGTTGCTTACACTACTCAGTTCCCTGTCATCTGAGCTTAAAATTAAAAACATTTCAGCTTTGCCTGATGTATTTTACTATAAACAAACACACAGTCACCATGACAACCATGTTTCTTATTTTAATGCTTTTAACTTTTAGTGATGGGCAGGGAAAGCTTTATTGCCTTCTACAATTTATTTAATCCTTCTGCTACTCAGTTTTGCAGCCAGTGAATCAAATCTTTGGGGCCATGTCCATTTTAGTCCAACTCCACTCCAACGACCCTGGTTCTACTAGAAATTAAATTCCATCCTTTGTTTTCAATGTGCAAAACCAAAGCAAAAATATTACAAAGTAGAAGACATACAGTGGATGTGTTTAGCTACTAGATACCTCGTCTGAATACCTTGATACCTCTATATGAATAGCCCTGACACCCCAGCTCTAAGCAGTACTCTGGAGCCGTGGCTGTGATTCAGAGGCAGCTCACAGGATGGGCAGCATCGGGATGGGTCACTCTTTGAGGGAGCCCAAAGAATCACCTACACGCTGCAGGAAACGGTGTGTCAGATGTCAGCAGCTTCCCCTCTAAAACACCACAAAACAAATGCCTTAGGACAGTGCAAGGGTGATGGATTAAAAATTAAGTTAAAGCTTGAGCTAGATCATTTCAGATCACATAGCTGTTAGAGTCATCACAGCCTAAGGATATAACCTGCCTGTACTGTAAGCTGCTTTATAGTATTTGGCTCAGCAAAAGGTTACTTCCAGCTAGTGATGACTCTAAAGCTTTTAGGCCAATGGTGATCCCCACTGGGGGCTGTTGTGTGGGCACAGTGTGCTTGGGTGTCTTGGTGTGACATGGTTAGGTACTGCCCGTGTGTCATCACCACATAGCGCAGGAGGGAAACAAGTCTTGAGGATTTTAAACTTGAGGTTTAAGCTTGAGGTGATGGGCCCCACCGGTCCCAAGGTATAAGGCGATACTGAGGTATCAGGGCCTTGGTTTTCAGCAAAGATTGTTTTGCCTAATATCCCTTGCATTTTCCACAAAAACACGGGTGCACCCACAGACATGCCTTTTGCCTGCGTAAGCAGGAATAACAAGCTCAATGCCTGGAGCAAGCTCCCACTCTAATGACTATGCTATTCCTCGGATTCCTCCCCTGCAGTCTCAAACAGCTGTCTTCTTGCTCACAGCCTGCCTGGTGTTGGGCCTTATGGCTGTTCATCCTAACTCCAGGATGGGTCCAGCATGAAACTCAGTAGCAGGGTTTTGAGACACCATATTTCGCAGCATCCCCTGCCGTTACAGATGTGGAAGAACCATTCAGCTTCATTTCTGTCATGACCTTCATAGACTCCATAAGTGAGGGTGACAAGAAATAATATTCATCCAAGAGAAATGGAGGTCTTGATTTCAAGGGTCTTTGACACTGAGGTCTAGGAGGATCTGGGCCCCATCCTTCACACATTTCTGCTCATATAGCATTCACACTGCAGCTGTCTTCACTGTAATGATTTTCTTGTGATCACTGAGGCAGAACATTTCCCCACTCTACTGTAGGTATCATGAGAGAAAGGAAGAGACAAGATCACATTTAAGTGTTTGCATCAAATAATCCAGCTCTGTTTTAATTTGCTGGTTTACATATACCTACTATCAGCAAGAAACATTTTGATGACAAACACTCCTTTGGACAGGCTGCAGTCTTGACCTCTAGTAGCGTTTGTAACATGTGAAAAGATCACTATTGGTCCAAGTATTGTCAAAGGAAATATGTCATATATTGCTGCTTTTGCTTGCACTCTGTGGCAAGCTGCACGACAAATCTCATGCTGCATATGTAAGGACAAAACATGACTCCCATAACTAACCTCACACACTCGGCTGCTTATTTATTGCATTACACATAAATTGCAGCCTGAGAATTACTCAGTAAGGAAACTACAAATCTAATAATTAACAGATCCAAGACTTTGCAATCTGTCAGTCAACAATTCGGGAAAAGTGGAAATCTTCAAATTATTATTCAGTGAAAATCCTGTTTCCTGCCTTGCATACAGGAATTTTTTAGTGTCGCACAGCTTGTATGGAGCAGTAGCCATTTTTATTCCTGATTCTGTTGCACAGACTCTTCTCATGTACTCATTTACTAGGTACCTCTGTAAGCCAGTCTCCAAATTTCTGCAGGAAAAATGTTTCTTAAATATCAATGTTTTTGCTGTAAGATTGTGCAAAAACTATTTGGAGGTGACAGTGGGAGGGGTAGATCAGAGCTAAAACAGTAAAAGCAGCACAGAGAAAAATATGTAAGTGCTTAATCTTTGTAAATAGAAATTATCCAAAGCAATTCTTTTTCTACTGGTCTCTTCCATCAAGAAAAGAGGTTTAATAAAAAGATCCATAGACAAAAGAAAAGCTTTTACAGGATCATCTAACAACTGGCTGTGCTTTGTTTTCTGTGGTGAGAACACGCATGAACAGTTTAATGTGCCTGTCACAGACTATTTATGTTTAATGGACCTTTGAAACATACTGCACGATTCATTCATAAAGTCAACACATTCATGTGGACTTTCTTCTGGGTCTTTCATTACCTGAATCTGGTACATCTTGTCTAAACACAAATGTCGTGTGACACTTCCATTTAGAACTGAAGGTGAAACTCCTGCTTGCTGCACCAAATTCACCTTGCATTTCTGCCTTAAAGTAAACACTGCCTTCTGACTTCAGGCAAGTCTTCTTTGTGATTTCAAGATATTGGAGTCTTGGGTTTGGTCTTGGTCTCCATGGGATGCCTGTCTATATCCAGTTGTGCAGTAGCAGCCAGTAAAGGGATTTTCTGCATGCTTACTGTTCTTTAATGACCTTTAATTCTCTTAAAATTAATTTCCATCAGAATACTGCCCTGCCTCACAGACCATGCCATTAGGACTGTTCATCTCAACCATTCTGTCCACAGTTCAGTCTCTGAACACAAAGAGAGCACCAAATCTGCAAAGTATTAAACAAAAATGGAGAAAGACAAAAGCATCTCATACTCTTACTGAGGAAAAGATGAAATTATGGAAGGCAGAACTCAGGTTTATGAAGTGAGCAAGGGAAAAACTGCTTTTTCAATTTACCCACTTGTAGATCAAAAAGACTCTCAGTTTCCCTTGGACAGACTCTCCAATTCTCCACTTGCCCAGCACCCAGGAGTTTCTCAAGTGACTACCTTCAAGCTGGCTGAAGCAGGCATGTACAGGCTGTTTCCACAGTGGTCTTCTATAAAAGAAATTCTCACAATAAGCTTCCTATTAATCAAGATTTCTTTATCGCCGAAGTCATACAGAATTGTCACCATTCTAGACACCAGACGGATTATTGATGACAGGGGATGTGAGTGGGCAGGATGGGGACAAAACAGCTAGAATAAAACAGAATGAACTTTGCAAACCAGACATATTTGGCAACTGTGCATTTGTGCTTTTAATATTTGTTAGGAACACAGTTAAGCCTTCCACTAAATGTTGGCAGTTTGGTATGTGGAGTCTCATAACAGCTTTAGTCACGACCCAACTGCTTTAGTCCTGCAACAAGTTTAGATTCATGACTTCTGTTGCTCATTTTGTTTTCATTTGACAGCAATGTAAATAAGGTATACAGCCCCAAAGATATCCTTCTACTCTCACTGCCTTTACAGTTTCCTGTGTCAGGAAAGCCCAAGAACTATAGTGATTCATCAGGTGTTGAGTACTTTTTGTGTGCATGTCCTTCAAATCATTGTTGCATTTACACTTCACAGGGAATTAGGTGGTACAAGGTTGGCTGTCGGTTATAGGTCCTCTTATGTTACAGGAGTCTCCATCTGCTAAAATCCCGATTGACCAGAATCATTACCACTAGTAGTTCTTTTCCTCAGTACAAGTTAAATAACTGTCCATTGTCTGCCATATATTTTTGCACCTTAGGAAGTCATCAACATGATTCCAATTCTCTCTCTGAGATTACAAGCAAGAAATCGGTTTGGATGGGCAATGGAAGCTGGGCAAGCATTCCACTAAATCAAAGATGCCACCACTGCATGATGTTCAAAAGCAGAAACAGGTTAACTATGATCATATTTGCCCTAATGTGCAGAAGAATTACAATAACACAAGTAGAGAATTTCAGGACAAAGCTTACTTTTATGTCAGAAGGGAAGGGAAGGGAAGGGAAGGGAAGGGAAAAATAAGAGCAAAGCTTTGGTCTTATATTATTCATTGAAAATAGGTGAATAAATGTCTCATAGTATAAGACTGGATATTGCAAAACTAAATTATTCAAAACAAAAAACAAGTGCTTCATGGGAACCATTCATGGAGGGAGTGTTTGATATTATTAAAAAGGCATTAATGATGACTTCAGGCATCACACAACCTTCAGACCAGAATAAAGTAGTAAAATAGCCACTCAGTAAATTAAGAGGTAGCTTGATTTCATCACAAAGTATTGATACAATACCTAATTGACAGTGAAGTCTGCAGACAAGATATACAATCAGTTGATTTTGAGATAAGATGACCTTCCAAACTTAAGCCATTCAGCAGATGTCAACAAACTGGACTTCGTGCTCCTTGCCTGCCAGCCCTACCACCATTTTCAGACTGAATCCAGCTGTGGAAAGTGTGCTTAAAGCAGTAAAGTGGGGTTTTTTTAATTCTGTTGCCCCTCCTACCAATTGTTTTGGATTCATTCTTTCTGTGAGAAAGCTACAATTGAGGCAATTGTGACAGATATGCAAAATGCTGTATCTGAAGGGCAGGTACGTGGCATTGAGCATGATCTACCTCATCCAGAAGTTTTCTGTCTGTGTCACTGCATGCTAGAGTGGAAAAGAGGGTCCTTTCAGTGGATGCTGACAGACCATCTCCAAACGCCAAACTTTATAGAGGAGACATTGCACTCGGTCAAAGTTCAGGCAGCTACTAGTGGATGAAAGAAATTGCTTCCCAGGATGCCATACCTCCTAGAAGGAAAGGTGGGGTAGAAGTTGAGGTGTTGCTCACCATGGGACCTCCTGGTTCACACAGGCCCCTGAGATGGGCCCCTCCATCCCTGTGAGAGGCTGTACCCATCTGCCAGCAGTGGCTGCAGTGCAGTGGGGACTCGGCCTCAGAGTAGACGTGGTTGATAGTCCGTTTTATCAGGTCTGTTGGAGAGAGACAGACCACAACCAGCTTCATTCAAAGCAGGCAAATGAGGCATGACCAAGTCCCAAGAAGGGAACATGATTAGAAATGCAAGGTTGAGTGGAACAGGCAGCACTAGAACGAATGGTGGATACAACACTTGTGCACGGCTTGCAAACTCAAGTCCAGGTACAGGCAGCATTTGCTAAGGCAGTGTAGATACAGCTTCCTACACCATCTAGAGTTCACACAGTACCCAACCCAAGTTATTTTTGTTCTACATCAATTTCATTCTACATTGGCACTACAGTTTTTCAAAGCTGCAATTTTATGATTCATCTAGACTGAATGTTATAATAGCAAATCTTTTAAATTAGTACAGTTTGTTTGCACTAAAGAAGTGGGAACAGTCGTGTGAAGGAACCTACCAGCACAGTATGGGATTTTTCCTACATTCATGCCAATTCAAACAGATGTATCAGTCCTGTGGTACCCATTAACATTTTAAGTGACAGAAGATATCATTTGCTGACATACAGAGAATATATAATTAAACAGCTGGCTAGTAAAAGAAACAGCTCACTGAAGAACATGTTGAAAGTAAACTGCTAATAAATACATTTGGAAGCATACAGTAGCATATTAACTCATTTACGTAATCCAGAGGTAACTATGATTTGCCATAATGAGATACCTTTGGGGTTTTTTGTTTGTTTTAGTTTACCTGGCACACTACTACAATCAAATGGTGTTAAGGAGGACTTCAGAATATAAAGTCCTGACAGAATAAATGATGTTTAAATCATGAACTTAACCACACATTTATTAAAGTTCTGTCTGCAGTGCCCCAGCAAGCTGGCGAGACAAAACCATATTCCCTCTCATACGGTTTCTGCTGGGAGACTTTGAATACAATTATTAGGGATTGTGAGGAGGCATGACAATCGATGCTATAATGAAATCCACCAATTTATTATGAGCAGAGAAATGGAGATCATTCATTAAAATTTTTACACTGAGGAATATCTTCATGGAAATAGCTATTCCACTTGCAGTGTTTTCCATTAGAAAGTCAGCAGTTACCCCCAGATATTTCACTACACCTACAGGAGCTGCTGTCAGATACTGTAAGGGCAGAGGAGCATATAATGTAGGTAAGCATGTTTTTATATGCTGGATAGCTGGAAAAAGTTCCTGTAGTATTTAATTCTGAAAAATATTAAGAACATATACTTACATTTAAAATTTGTAAACATGCAAAGCCCGCTCTGTTCAGCAATGTACTGATACTTAAGTACTGTTGAACAACTTTCGTACACATAGTTGCTTTCCTACTTAGAACACTACATGTGCTCTCCAGCAGTAAGCCAGGCTCCACCCTGTCAATACAAACCAGCTTTGGTACTGAAGAGGAAAGTCCTCAACAGACACCAAAATTAAGAATTATTTCCTGTTACAAATGCAGAATACTTGTTAACATCATGGCTGAGTATTGCTGTAATTCACAGCCAGTAAGAGCAGAACAGCACCATGTACCTGAGGTAGCCACTGACACCTGAAACACTGATCATTTCTCGATGATCTTTCACACAAAAACAATACGTGAGATTGTGGGCACTTACTATTTCCCATATTTACGTGTCATGGAAACACCTGCAATTTAAATAAAAATTTTACTAATATATTTTTCCTCTGTTCAGTCTATGTTTACAAATCTGCCCATGTCAGCTGGTATTTCTAAATCTTAATAACATTTTCTAACACCGTTCCATTCATAAGGATTAACTGCAAAGTATCTTACAAGCATGTTACACACATGAGGAGTAAGTTACCGGTTAGAGGCAGGTATTGAGAAAGAATTATAAACAACAATAAGGAATGCATTGGGTTTCATAAGCCATCTTGATATGAAACGTCACTGAAATCTCCTTGATCTTTTTCTCTGCTAGCTATTTAGGAATATTCTCCTGTCTTTCTTTCATTTCTTTCTGGTTGTCACAGAATTAAATCCTTCAAACAACAGCAGCATGACTTGTAAAGCAATGATTATTATTCACAGGAAAATTGTCCCCTCACACAGTAGGTATCCATTTTTTGATGTGTAAACAGGGAGCTTTTGAGGTTTGAACATCACTGTAGAAAGACAGGAACCTAAGTATCTCTAAACTTGCTGTTAACGTATCTAAATTCTCTGCAACTTGGCCCTTGCAGAAGTATTTGCACACATTCAAACCACCAGCAAACCTATCAATTCAGGCTTGCCCAGTGCTCTCCAGGCAGAGCTCTGAAGGGTGAGGGAGTGAATAACTGTGCTGTACACGTGTGCCACGCCAATACTGTGGCCTGCTGAAATAGCCATCTTTTGATGGGGTTAGAACAAGCCAGAAAAGGAGAAATGTAGGAGAAAATGTCAGGAGGCTTCATAGAAAAGCTAAACAGAGAGAAGACTGCATGTAAAAATAGCACTAATAAAAAACGAGATTCAAATATGTTCAGCATCAGAGGACATTTGCAATCACGGCTGTGCTACAAAATACATGGCTCAGGTTCATCTCGCTTTGAAACGCAGCTTCTCTTGTGTTTCCTGCCTTTGCTGCAAATTTTATTGCTCACGCAGCAGGATTGTGTTGATCTGAAGAAACCAGAAAGCATCTTGGAATGAGTGGTCATAGCAAAAGAAAGCTGTTGCATGGAAGCCAACATCAAAAAAAGATTTTGAAACACGTTTTCTTTTCTCCTCTCCTGTACAGTCTCAGCTAAAGTTACAACCATGACAAGAAAGCAGAGGGAAGAGCTATCAGTATCTGTTTTCAGAAAAGGCTGTTGGCTGCAAGTCTGGAATCCTTTGTTCGGAGGAAGAGAAAATTTAGGAACAGTCTAAGCATCACTGCAATATTTATCATCAAACCATCCATCTGAAACATGGTGCTCTATTATAAAGTACTGCAGAGAAATGGAGTTACTGAGGGAACAACAGTGGCCAGACTGTCACTGTGCAGTGATGGATGGGGAGTGCAGCTCAAGAAGCTGTCAAGGAGCTAGCTATTGCCATAGACAACTACTTGCTTCCTTACCTGACAGATGAATTACTTTTCAAAAAGAAATTAGGACAAAAAGGAGCCTTGAAATACATACTGTGCATTTTTTTTAAACTGTTAGTTTTACCGCATTCTAGAATTGTTTTTATCAAGAGAACAAGCTACTGGTTTAGGACTGCAACTGAAACAGCCGGGTAAAATATGTCTCCACAATCCACAAAGATCAATGGTTAATAGGGCTGAGAAACTTCATTTTTCATCTGCTGCTTCTGGCTAGGAGAAAAGAAAAATCAGGCAAGAAACATCATAACCTTCCTTTACATCAGACTTCCATTAGAGTCACTGTTACCTGCCAGCAGATATTCAAGACTATTACACTGATGTTTATTTTTAACGCTTTCTACGTTTCTGACATTGTTCCAGTCCTGTATTTTTTTAGTTGTAGTCAGATGCTCCTTCTCAGGTAGAGCTCGGGAGTTGAAAACTGCTGACTACATATGTGAGCAACATCAGATGAGAATGTAGTTCTAAATAAATTCATATCTCATCATTTGCACACAAATTATAAGACACATGCCCACTTTAGGATTGATATATAGGAGCACAAATAAGCAGACAACCCAGTGACTACTGCACTTTGGAGAGTGGAAGATCCTTTATTTCCAGTCTTATGGAGAGTGAGAATTCTCGGTTTCTGCTTCCAATCCACATGAAAAAGGCATCTCACAGAAGGCTGTTTAAAATTTGACCATCTGAATTGTTTGGCAGAAAACCTCAGCTTTGGGAAAAGGCAGCATGTTTGCCCTGTATTTACCTTTTAATTTCATAGGGTTTTAAAATACTTGCCATAAGACGGTAGCATTCCTTATCAACCTTAAGGGGGATTTTTTAGCCTCTTCTGATGTTTACTTAGGTGCATCTGAAATAGTTTCTAACAGACAAAAATGAGCAGGAATCATTAAACAGCCTCTGATCACTCAGACCTGTTTGAACATCCTTGTCTGCTACACTTATGCTCAATTTGGGACCTTGACGACAGAAAGCCACCAAGTAATAGTGGGTGGAGAAAGAAGATAAGTAACCTGCTCCTTTACCCAGTGACGTGGTTGCACTGGACAGCCCGCCCTTCGCTGCGACGAAATGCAAAAATTCTTAGGAAAGGAAGCAACAGACCCTGTTCCCAGAAATAAAGCAATTTGTGACCTAAGCAGGTCAATACTGGAGGGGATTCCACTACTCTCTGTGGTAGTTTTTCAGCTGTCTCCTTCTCTGCTTCCTGTTCAGTCAGAAATATCTATAGTTCCTGTAGTGCCCTTCTAAATCAAACTTGTGTCAACACACTGGTGGTCCAGAGCTGAGCTGGGATTAATGTTTCTTCTCCGTTCTGCAACAATATCCCTCTGTTCCACCGGAGGGGAGGCACAAGCCATTTTTTTCTGGGTTGTGAACAACATAACATCATGTAATAAGAAGCAGAGAAGAGAGGAGCTTATGTAAAGAGCAATGGGGTATGATCTCCACTTCTGGTTTTTCAGGGAAAAAAAGAAACTGTACAATCAACACAGAACAAACTTTTTGAAGAAGGGAGAAAGAATCAGCATCCTACTTCTAGAAACTTTTCTTTCAAAGGTGAGCAAAATAGGCTTCAAGGAAAAAAAAAGATGTGTATCCATAAAAACTACACAAACTTCAGAGGCAGTTTTCAAGAACGACTATGAAACATCCACCACTTAAAACAGAGACTCCTTTACCATATCACCTCAAAATATACATTTAATATGGTGCTTTTGATACAACTAAAAAGCCATACATGACACAGAGGAGTACTAGCAAGGTCATTGCAGGAGTGTCTATACAATGCAGTTCCTGTTGGTTGAGTTAAACAAGCATAACCTGTGTTTGAGCTCTTACATCACACCAAAACTGGCTGTACCTGTTTGCCCTAAGCTTGTAAATTTATGAAAATGTCAGCTACAATAACGAATCTGTGGCTTTGTGGGCATGGCAGGCACATGTGCTCATAACATGACTTTCCAAATTAATCTTTAGAATGCAGTTCAGCTGGACTTAAGCTAAGGGTAGCATATTTCCACAGTCGCTCATGTTGAATTAAGTTTCCCAAAGTAATTTTAATTTAAATTTTATATGACTACTGTTTAAGTACTATGGATCCACTTCCTGGAAATTAATTACCAGCTTAGATGAACGGACGAATCATTATCTCCACAAAATAATTAATTCCCCCTCAAATCTCCTTTTCCTGGTCATTATTAAAAGCAGAATACATGCTCATCAAATAAATATAGCAGTGAATCACCATAAAGGAAAGCCTTGGGGAGTGTGGTTTTTTGTTTGTTTTTTTGACTGTGGTCTTTCAAGAATTTGGTCAAAATTGTTGTTAGTTATGCAATGTAATAGTCATCTATGCAACCAGTTGATGAAACTGGGGGGAAATGATACCCAGGCCTTACTTTGGATGCTTCCACATACACATTAATCCACAAAAATATCATAAAACAGTTTTAATGTAATTTATTACATACATAAGAAACATAAGTTCTGTATATATCTATTCCTGCTGGCAGCCCAATCCCTATTTGGGTCTCAGGAACAGCTTGGAAAAAGGATGGGCAGGAGTAGGCTGCTTCCATCAAGGAAATATATGTCTGCCCACTTCCCCGGGGGCTCCTCATATCTGGTTTGTATGTCAGAAGTTTTACCGAGAGCACAGGATCCCCAGGCTGATGTCCTCTTAGGCTACCACGTGCTACATACAAATCTACTTGAGAAGCGTCAAGGGGAAGTCTACAACATATTCCACCAAACAACACAAGCCACTTCCCAACACCTTCAACAAAATTAAGATCTGTGGTAAAGACCAAAAAAATCACAGCTATGATATGCCAAAGGAAATGATAAGGAGGCATCAATGCCACAGATGTAGCCACAGGTCTCTAATTACGTTGTCGCTATTATAAATCAAGCTGTATCTTGAAGTCCCCAAGCATCAAATGACACAAACCACACATGTGGTTCTCAGGTCAGAAAGGGTCATGCTCTGGGAGAAGTTCACACAAGGGAATTGGCTAGAAAATAACAATAATTTCCATCACGTATTTTTTTTTCCCCATCAGTCAGATTCATCATCTATGGCATGACTCCCTTAAACACTGTTCTCCTTCCATCACCCCATTTTGTCCCTGAAATATACTTACAACAACTCATTCTAACCCTCTCCCTGGCTAATTAGGCTGAAGAAACTAGGGTTTGCTTCAAATATCAGGTTCCCCAAAACATCCTAGTGGACTTACCTGCATCTATTCTAATTTAAATTCCTTTTTTAACAGCAATATGCAGTATTCCAAATGAAAGCTTACTAAATGTTAAAAGCAGGTTCACATCAGTTAAAATTCTTTTTCAGATATGAACCAGCTGAACATTTCTTAATCATCATCCAATCAACCCATCCACCCAGACTTTTCTCCTATGCTTCAAATTGACAAGTCCACAGTTTAGAGCAAAAGTTGTTCTTAGTGTACCAAGTGCACAATCTGGCATTTTATGAGGGTGAGCTCCAGTTAGAACTCCATCTAATTCTGCTTATACAGGAACTTGGTCCTTCTTTTGAGGCCAAAACCTCCCTACTTTGTTTCTTTCTTCTGTTGACCAGCATGTATCTGGACAAATCATACGTATCATTCTTGGTCCACCTTTTTTATTTAAAAAAAAAAAAAAATCATTCTGTAAGTCTAAGAATCTCTTTTGTAAGAACTTCGTCCATTTGGCTCTGGAAAGCCAAGCCAAAAACTTTCATTCTGGGAAGATAGACTCAAATTCAGGGCTTCCCAGGGAAAAGCGACGGGTAATGGGTTTCAGAAAGTTCACTATTCCTTCCAGAGAGGAAACACTGAGTATATATTGCCTAGCTGTGTTCTTCCTCTCAAGAAGCATTATAAGAAAGCCTAGCATGAGTCAATCCTTCCTTTCCCTACCTCTTTGGCTAACCACTCCAGTGGTTAGTCACATGTTTTTACTGTGAGTTTAGTGCTACTTTTCTTGTGCTTCCATTTCAGTAGGCTGGCAGTTTGCATGCATTATAATGAAATAGTATTTGATGCTCCATAGTTGAGACTGAAGCTGGATAAATTTCATCTGCACTTTTACCCCCTTAGTTCTCCAATCCAGAGAATAATGTACTGAACTTGCCACAGAAAGGCTCTTAGGTGAATGCAACAAAGGGTGGTGTAAATTAGAAGTGATTCCACAGCAGTGAGCCTGGGAGGGTCCTTAGTTTCCCACTTCTTGCTTTTTTAACCCATTGAGATTTGAGAGTAGCATGGAAGAGAGGTTATTTGCTTTGCCTCCACCCTCCAACTGAAGGACCCTTGATGGCAGGAGAAGAAATGAAAAGCAAGGGATGGGCAAATACTGCTAGACTTTGCAGATTAATGAAACATAGAATGGCCTCTCATTCTGAAAACTCTCCAAGGTAATGTTCAGACTTGGAAAACCCAAAAGATATTTGGTAGATCTCAGTAATTTTTTTAGTTTAATTACCAAATGTCAGTTTGGTAATTTTTAGGTGACAGAGGCAAAAAGAAGATATCCTTGCACTGGAAGGACTCAACATCAAAACATGAAGAAAAGCAGCCAAATTGTCCTGTCTACCTTCCAGTAATTGCAGAAGACTTGAAGTCTATTATGAGCAAATTGTTATGGGAAGACTTGTGTTGGTCTGTTTGATTTTCCTGCATCATGACACAGATTTACAGTTCTCACAACCCATGAAATTTATGTTTCCCAGCATAGACCCAGTTTGGTATAGATCAGATACCTTCTTGCCTAAACAGACTATGCCTGTAATGTGAAGAGATGCCCTGAATAGTATTAGCAGGAAAAAAAGCCCCGGGGTCTGCACTTATTCTCCACCTGCTCTACAATTCTGGCAGAATTTAGGAGCCCAGGTCACAGGCTAGTGCTTTGCACAGCACTTATCTAGCAGACTGCTGCTCTTAATACAAATAATAAGTAGGAAATGCTACAGGATGTGTAGCACTGACAGACTTTTTAAAATCTCTTTTTTTAGGCTGCTTTATAAACTAAGGCTTAATAAGACTCTTAGCTTAATGTTTATCATCTCCTTTTGACCTGAGAAGAAGGGAAATATTCACACGCAAGAGGAAGCACTAGAAGTGAACTTTTCACCTACATGTTAGAGAGGATCCCAGAATGAGATCTGACTAGCTTAGGTAACCACAGATACAAAAATAAGCCTGAAGGTTAGAGCTAGTTTGCTTATCAACACTTTGATAATTTAGTTACACCCGCTCATACCTGTAATGACGAAGCTCTCCATTAGTGGTCAGGTAATAAAGATGGGCTGTGTCCAGGCATGGCATTCCTGTGGCCCTGGGCTCGCAGTCGGTCATGTTGAGGCTCCTGCCCTTGCCACCTCTCAACTTAGCAAGCCCAACAGCATGGGTGAGGTTCAGCACTAGTGGTCTAGACACATATTAGCACTTCTCAATGTTGTAAAGCTTATAAGGATTCCAGCATGAAGATGCTGATCTTCATGTGTTAAGTGTGTACATGATACTACCTTCAGCATTTCTTTAATGTAATATTGGCCTTACAGAATTTCAATTCGCCATTTTCAATAATTAACATTTTCTGTAAAGTTCTCATAAAGTCATTTCTATGGGATACTTGAGAGATACTTTGGACATTGATTCCTTTTGTTTTGGTCCCCAGCTCATATCTGGGATCAGCACAGTATTTCAACTCTGACAAACAAAAGATGCTTGGAAGTGGCTTAAGAACTGACTGGGGACTAGGAAAAGGAAGTCAAGATCTTTAAAAAAGCTGTTTAGCAGTCATGAGACAAAAAAACCCTTGAATGTCCATCTACAAACATGAATCTGAAACTATAGGCCCATAAATTCCTTTGGGCAGGTTATCTGGTGAAAATGGGTGATATGTAGGTAACTTCAAGAATTAAAGTTTTTTCTTAATTGGTTTAAACTAAAAACAAATACGAATAACATTTCCTTGCTTGTAATGATCATTCAAGCAGAATTCATCTGCCCTTGATTGAATTTTTAAGAAAGATTGTTTCAGTACACAGATTTCCTCCATAATATTCACTCTGCCAATAAAGCAAGAGTTTATTACATTTCCACAGTTCTCTTGGGAGGAGTTTGGAGGGTTTTTTTCTTTTATGATACAGCTATACCTACGTCTAATAACTTGCAAAACAGCTAAACTATAGCTACACTGGAATCACATGAGTTTCCCCAGATTGCGTCATTGGCTGTCCTGGGAGAACTCTCAAATAGGTCCATCCAGAATAATTACTATTTACAATGAGTTTCTATATTTCATAAAAAATGAAATCTTATTTTCTGTTTATGCAAAAATCTCACTTGCATGAAAAAGGTGGAGATAAACAGTGTTTAGCAATCACAGGATTAACTGTTTTCCTTAAAGGCATCTACATTCTTAATTGTATTTTGAAACATAAAAAATATGATGGGAGTTTTCTGTCCCAAATCTGAATATTCATCATGTTTTGAAAAGTCCATTTATTATACATTGGGAGGGTTTGCATTTCAGCCATCAGACCTGTCTAGACTTCAGTTGTCATATTATCTCCATTTTCAATAAAGGTGCTCATGACTTTCCTCCATCACTTCCACATCCAGGGAGGATGAACATGCCATTATTTAGCATTTCAAAGAGACTAGCCTTTTATCTCTTCTCACAGCACTAAAACTGGAATCCCTCATAACTTCTAATCTCTTGTGCACGGGTCATTGCAGAACAGAGTTATGAAATCACCATCACCTCTGGAAAAAAATACTCAACCAAAAACACCCACACCCTACAGTATGAGTCCTTTGTACTGTAATATCTTCTCAGATGTCACCTTTTCAATCAGACAAAGCATAACTGCCTTGCAGCCTTAGCAGCTTTGTCCCTCCTCACTTATCTCACGTAGCATGCTAACCCACATATGGGCACTCTTCCCTCCTTCCTGCCACCACTGCCAGCTCAAAGCTCTATCTGATTTTCCCACACCCATATACCCTTTCTACTCCACACCACCCATGCACCGAAAGCACTTGAGGGCTGTTTTATGACAGCCTGAATGTTTTGAGGAGGAAAAAAAAAAAACAGTGAAAAGAGAGCAGGGAAAGAAATGTCTTTAATTCACGCAAGAAGCAACGAGCTGATCTTGCCTTTGAACGCTTCCCTTCCTCCGGACCAGCAGGCAACCCCGTGTGCCTTTGCAGGGGAGGAAAGGAGGGCAGGCGGTGCTGTCAGAGCTAAATACCATGTAAGCAAACGAAAGTCTCCTCCTGCCCGCCCCAGAGACCGTGCCAGCGCCATGTGCTTGCTGCCCAGCCAGGAGGTGCATGGGCTGCAGAGGAAGGCCACAGCCCTACAGCCCTGCAGATGTGCAGCAAGCCCGTCTCCCTGAGGTCAGGCAGCCCTGCCCTTCCGCCTCCATTTGCACGTGTGAGCAACCTAGTGGGGCTGGAAAGGCGTGCTCAGGGCTACTGCAGCCGTCCCTCGGTAAGCAAGGGCCTGGCCACATGCCCTGGTTTAGGAGAGCATGTCGGGGAGCTGCCTGGTGTGAAATTTCACCACTGCTGGCAAGGGGCAGTCTGCCATGCCAGCCTTGATGGGATGTGACATCTCAGGCAGTGGGTCCTGATCAGGACATCTACCTTTAGGTGTCTACTGGAGCACTAAACACATTATAGCCATTGGATATCCAGCAAGCACAAGCAACAGAGCACTTCGTATCACCAGGACCTAAGTAGACACCTACTAACTTCTCACCTCAGTACTTCCCATAGTGTGGAACATGAGCTGGGCATCTAAACTCTCACCTGATGAAGGCTTCTAATCACAGATGTGCCAAACTCAAAATTAATCCCCCTCACTTCCCCTCCTTTCAGCTATCTTACACTCTTATACCACTCCTTGTAGTATCTTGCTCTTCATAACACCCCAATGGAAGCCAGAGGCATGAAAAAGTAAAGCAAAGTTGTGGCAAGGCAAGGAATTGCACCCAGATTTGCCCAGTTAATGCACAGCTCTGAGGACTGTCATTCGGCTACTGCGGGCTTTCCAGGCTGGAGTTTGGAGTTTGGGCAAGATCAAACATAAACAATAAAACCAGAAGTTTTAGATATTTATGACAGTCCAGAGTGATGGAGGCTGAGATTTCAAGTGCATTTTATGTTTTTGCTATTATCTGGCTTCAGATGGGGTCACAAGCAGAGCGAGCTTCCCACAGGGAAGACAATTTCGACAGAGCAGCATATTTATCTGCTCTCACCATTTGTTTCACTTCCCAAGGAACAAGCTGTGTCTAACCCTGCTGAAGTTTTGGCTGAGGGAAAATGAAATACATGCACTAAAATGGATCCCATAAGTCATTATAACAGAGAATAAGGGAACATGTCTTCATAACAAGCTTGTGCAAGACACATGGAAATCGAGGCCTGTCAGAGCATGTCTATACGCACGGCTGCAGGTGCACAGCAGCAGGGACACGTATCCTGCTGCTCTCACCTTGTAGCCCAGGCAGCAAGAACAGGGACAACACAGCCACACACACTCCCACACAGCTTTGGAAGCCAAGCCGAGTGCAGATTTCCAGGATTGGAGTTTTTCTCCTTCTGAGCACCAATCAGCTGGTGTATATACTTAGTCTTCTGGATCTGTAACCGCCCCCTCACCCCCACTTTCTAGGTCTGCTAGCTCTTATTGAAGCTGCTACAGGGATGCCTAACTGTCCTGAAACTTGTTCTGACATACTTTTTTAGCACTGAAAGGTTCACCATCATTGTGCTACCTTCCAAAATTCCAGCTCCTGCTATTTGCAGCATCAGAGTCAAAAGGTTTCTTTGTTAAATCTAGCAGGAACTAATTTATTTTAAATTGTTTTCTATTGTATTTTACACTACTGCCTTGAGTCATCTGGATGATAAGTAGTAATGTAAATGATTGCT
The DNA here is from genome assembly GCA_008921705.1 of Burhinus oedicnemus. NCBI lineage: Eukaryota > Metazoa > Chordata > Aves > Charadriiformes > Burhinidae > Burhinus > Burhinus oedicnemus. The sequence goes on from VFFE01007698.1 coordinate 1,878,071, forward strand.
TCAGTTATTAACCCTGGTGACCTTTGCTAAAATGCAGCAAGGAGGAGAAAAGTATAGTCAGGCTGCTTTACTAATAGTAATAATCAGTCAGAAGGTCTCAGTGGGAATGGGAAAACGTGGAGCTATATTGCCTGTGAGTTTGAACAGGAAGGTGGAGGAGAAGCAGCAAGCAGGAGGAGGTTTGGGTGCATGTTCCACTCCTATCTCTGTATCTTATGTTACCGTCATGTAAAATGTAACAGGAAGTTTAACGAGACATAGAGCCAAGATAGACACCTGATCTGGCCCAGCACCACAATATTCTCACTTGATGCAGAGAACGAAAACACATTTCTAAGATGTTCTGTGATCCTCAAATAGACAATTAGCTTCCCAGTAGCGTTCTGCAGTATTTATTTTCCTTGAACTGAACCTCTGAGGGCTGCACACTGTTACTAACCACTGGGGTCTTGCCAAGCATTTGGATTTATCACGATGCTCAGGCAAGGGACTGAATAGGTAAGTGATGTTCTGTCCCTGCGGATGATGGCCTTAGTTTGTGCAATGTGCAGTGTTCCCTCTTTTCTTCTTTAGATTGCAAACTCCATGCTGAGTGCCAGGTGGGGGAGCTAGTGCAGAGGAGAGGACTGCAGGTTTCCCTCCCATATCCACCTACATTCACTCCACTTGGGGGGTGAATGCTGTAGCTTTGTCTTAATCTCCATCAGGGAACAGCCTGAAAAACACCAGAGAATGAAGATTAGCAAAATAAGAGCCTGTTATGGCAGACTGCTTAGGCAGAGAAGCTGCTGAGCTCCCTGGAGAACTTTATAATTTACCATCCAGTTGTTCTCCAGTCCTCAGTCAACTTCAACCACATGGTTTCCCCAGGGGCTATCACAGTGATTAATGCTGATTTGCTCTAGTGGAGACATCGCTGTAGTGTTATCACTCAGTGGATGAAGTCCTGAGTGCTGGCTGGAGGAGGAATGACTTGGGTGAGCTCCATGCACCCTGAGCAGCAGGCTGAAGGCACAGCTTTGCTTCCCTGCGCATGGAGCCCTGGTAGCTCAAACACAGAGCAATGCGAGACCACTGGGATTTTCAACCTGTCTCCAAAGACTTCTGGTACAGAATTTAGGTGCCAGACTAGCAGTGTACTGGGTGCAATACAGTAAAGAGGTTAATTAGGTTTTTTTACTGAAGTGTGAAAAATCTCTCTTCTCCTGTTGAGATGCATTGGTTTTGCTAATACCAGTGACATTGCTGCTGTAAACAGCTGTGCTGAAAACAGTTTAGTCCAGGGCACTTGAGCCTCTTACCACCCACAGCTAGAGCCATCTCACACGCTCTGTTCCTTCCCCTGGCTCGTCTGCTTCCCTAGCGCACAGCTCTTCCTAACCCAGAGGATGGGGAGAGCCACTTCATGGCCACTCTCCCCTTCCTCTCCAAACTGAATGAGGGACACCCCGACTAGACTGGAGTGTATCAAATTGACCATCTGAGCTGACTTCAGGGAGAGGAAATACAACAGCACATCCACAGCTGGCGGAGATGCTCTGTGCTGCTTCAGCAGGTCTGAGACACTTGGTAGTAGTTGGATCTCCTCAGTTGAACACTGTGGGTCGGATTTCCCAGATGCGAGTTTTTATTAATTCAGTCTTCATAGTTTTTAGGAGGCAAGGCACACGACTTGAAGTGCTAACCCTGCTCCCCCACTGTTAGTTATCTTCTTTGATAGAACAAGTTAAACTGCACTAGTCCCTTTGACTGTGAGGCAAATACCTGATTGATGCTCATCCCTCAAGTCAGTCTGCTCTCTGAAGGACTCCACTAAATGCCTGCGAAAGACTTTCATTCCTCTCCTCTCCTGGAACAGAAAACCTTGTCAATATTGCCTTGTGATACTTAGGCTCTCCCATGGGCTTGTGAATTAAAGGGGTGATGACTGTCAGCAGCACAACGGGGTTTACCTATGAGGATGCCCACAAATGTGTCCTGGCAGTACTCCCTCCCCTTCTAACTCCACACACGAGTCTGGTGATCAGTGACCTTCCCTGGGAGCAGGTGGCAGCTCTCCCCAACTGCACTTTATGCAGCACAAGGTGCTGCAATTAGCTGTGATGTAATTAGGAATGAGGAGCAGAACGTACTTCGCAGAGATGGTTTGGGAGCCTGAGGCAAAAGGCTTTTGTCCATCGGCTGGTGGACTAAGTAATTTAGAAAATCTTAAATAAGTGATGCTGAGCTCTAGCAAGGCTTTAGATGATCAGAGAAGGAATTTCATCTGTCTCATCTGAGAAAACAAACAATAAAGGGAGGTAACAAGTTTCCAGTGGCTTCTTTTAAAAGAAGTATATCATCAACATGAAATAACATCAAAAGCTTGTGTATATAAAAATCCACACAATCTGACACATGTTGACTAGAGACTTTCCTCTGATAACAGGATAGTGGAAAAACTATATTAAAAGGGGATAAGTGCTCTAAAAGGTAAGACCCAAGGAACATTGGCTTCGTTGCTGTGCTTCTGACAAATCCAGACAATGGCTGCAGTTTTCCCCACACTAAAAAAAAAAAAAAAAAAAAAAAAAAAAAAAAGAGGTGTTTTTCAGTGACTAGAAGAGCATTCGATATCCTCTCACTCCTCATCGTGGGAGTCATGAGGACATAGCATGGAAAGGGCAGGGGGGGATGAGCTGCCACCCCAAGAAGGGACGGAGAAGGAACATTGAGCAGGCACCACATGGCATGGCACAGCACCACCCAGCACTGCTTCACCAAGGGTTGGCAATGAACCCCAGAACCACCCCAGCACATGCAAGGGCATATTCATCCAAAAATGATCATCTTGTCTTGGTGAGTAGATTCTGCTTTCCTACCATCTGCTAGTTGTGTATTTACTGTACAGTGAAGGCTGAAATGTATTAGAATAAGTAAGCAAAAGACCGAGCCATATGGTTTCCAACAGTCCTTTGAATTATCTGCAGGCTCATCAGGAATCACTCAACCATCTAGCTGAAGACTGAGACCTAAAGGAGCCAGTGACACTTCTGCAGAGACAATCTCATCTCTCTCTCACTTTCCTGTGGGTCCCTTGAGTTTAGGAGGAGGCCAGCATTTATTTCTTCAGCGTTGGGGAATTTCACACTTCAGAGCCACAGCTAATCACCGTTGCAGAGTGGAGGGAGTAGCAGTCAGCCATGTACAGCACTAAGCAGTGGAGGGCAGAGCAGGTTTGTCATCTCCTTGTTTGCCTAAAACCACGTTATCACAAAGCAACCAGCACGCACAATAACATTGCCACAAAGGACAGCTGGTCCCAGGTGGTATGCCAGAGTCCACATTCAAATGCGAGAGCTCATCCCCTCTCTCCTGGCTTCTTACTACCTTTAGACCTCACTTTCTGGATACTTTGGTCCCCATAACAGACAGACAGTCAGCACCTGCCAGGCACAGTGACAGTACCTGCCTCTGGATGAAACAGCACAAGCCCTTTTTGAAGTTAATCTTCACTAAAAATGTATGAAGTCCCAAGAGGGGGAGGGAGACAGGCAGCCTCCTGGGTCTGGTTGAAAGAGGCAGACATGAACAACTCTAAATGACATATTTGAATTTGGCTCTTTTCATTAACCACCAAAGGCCTTTGTTGCCTTTATACTTGCTTAGGAGACAACAGAAAAGAAGTATTGTTGCCAAGCCATTCTGTGGCAGGCAGGAATCCACATTAATTACTCCATACTGGCTGATGACGATCTCAGAAAAAAAGGGGCACATCCCACTTTGAACTAGCGTGACAGTTAGAAGCCACTTGTAAATTAATGCAGAAAACCTCAGAAGACTATGGCTGGCTAACACGAATGTCGTGAGTGACTCACAAAATGAAAAAAGAAGAGAAATGTAATCAATAATTCAGAAGATTTCCTGAATGAGATATTATATGATGCAGTGTGCTCCAAACCCTCATCTAGTCTCTTTCTGCTTACTGAAGCAAGTTAAACATTTTTTGCTCCCCTTTGATGCATATATAAACAGATAATCTCATTGAAGTGGCACGGCATGGCAACATGTATTGATGATACTGGACATGTGCAGCCCTATTTTATACATCTGTTACCATTAGCAAGGGTCCTCAGAAACATATTGCCATATTGAAATGAAGTCCCCATCCTTATCCAAGATGCAACACTGTATACTTATATAGGTATGTAAATCCAGCAGTGTAATTTTGGATTTACACAGCTAAGAGCACAGGAGCTAGTCTTTACACAGTACTCCAGGACCTCACTTCTTGCAAAGAAGAGAATTTGTTTCAAATATTTTATTCTACAGGTAGCAAAGGCTATCAACTGTTTTGCTTTTCCCCCAGTTCTTATCCGTTAGTCCCACAGGAATATTTTATGAAACTTAATTAAAAATTCATATTTAAATTTCTCATTTTCAATATGTGTTTTCCTATCACCATTCCTAATTCTAAACTCTTCAGTGAAATAAGTACAGTGCTGTCAGCAGAAGGAATAAGAAAGATCTGTGAACTCTGGGCCTTGGAGAGAGCTACCTGGTTGGTGGGGTTTTTCCCCAGTGACTGGAGGACCTGTTCTAGCCGATGCTATGCAAAAACGTGTCCTCTTCCCAATTTAAATTCATCTGACTCCTGACATAACTGTAGGTAAGCAAAGCTGCTGTGGTTCTCCTTTGGCCTTAATACTTGTCTTCATCTCTGCATATTTCAGTTCATAAACACGTAAACAGTGTTGAGTCAAAAGACACTGCAGCTGGAGTCCTGTCAAAAGCAGTAAAGAGAAAATGCACAGGTACTAGTGGTCCCAACTTCATTGCCAAATCCCTGAAGATCTGGTGAATCATTAGTCACGCGAAGGACAAGGAAGCGTATGAAAAACCCTGTTTCTTCAGATGTTTAGATATCCTGCTTTGGGTCCCAGAGAGACCTCACTGCTCTAGGGAAAAAGTAGAGATGAAGATTCATCTGGAAGTAGATGTCTCTGACAATTTCTTTTTCCCACAAAACACAAGGAGGATGGATGTATATTCAGGGCTTCACTGCTTACAGAGCTAATCTCAGCTATGGCATATACCTGGAAGCAATTTTAACCCTCATCACCTCTCATTTTCTAGAAAAGAAATATCCTGGCTGCTCAGTTTTCTAGAATGGGGCTCTTTCAATTGCTAGTTTTGTATAGTATAAATTAAATATTGTCTGGGTCAGCAAATGGAAGCATAACTCTTTGATCTAAGGAGATACAGGTCCCCACTCCTGACCTGTCCCCATCCCTGACAAGCATCACACTGGCTCTGCCATGCTCAGTCGTTAGCTAAACATGAAAACACAATGCATAAAGAGGTCTTTGAAAATGCTGCTTCAATGTCTTTGCAATTTATGACTGTAAATCAGAGTATTTCCTGCTGGGACTGAAGGGTGAATTTCCATTTCTCCATTCCTCTTTGCTCACAGAGGACCACAAATCCCTACATTAAACTTAAGCAACTTATATAAGAAGTAAAATTCCAAAGAGATTTACTCCCCTGCTTCCTCCGCATTGCTCATAAGTGATTGAAATGTCCTTTGATAAGACTATGCCCAAGCCATTTCCTCAGTTTGAAACTGAACCAAACATTTACTGTATAGAAATTTCTAACTGGAACATAAATCAAAACTCTTTGGCAAAGCCTTCTGTTCCATGATTAATAGTCTACTGGATTCAGAAATAAAGGCTTTTAAAACACAGGCTGTTGGAGCTGGGTGAAAATGCAATTCTTTTTTCACTTCAAATCCTTTAAGTTACAATATCTGTAATAGACCTTGAGAAGTTATGGGATGAGCCTTAAATTTTCCTCCTTGCGGTTTTACAGGTGATGTGTGATGTGGTCTACCCTCTTGATTTTAGACAACAAGATTTTTACACCTAGAAAGGACTAAATTGATGCAGAAGTGACTCGATCTCTAAAGCAGCCAATAAACATTAGGCTGATAGCGTGGTTCTACTCTGACAAGTTGCTATATAAAACTGGTAATTGAACTTGACCACTTTGTGGTCTGTATTCAAACCCGTAGCAAAGCAGTGCTAAAACTAAATACCTTTTGCTTCTTATTCCTGTTAGCCCAGCACAGTTAACGTGGCTAAGTGATAGGGAACTGGACTCAGGGTTTTTTCTGTATTTTATTTGAACCTCACTGAGATGAATGGAGTGGCTCAGCCATCACAGGAGTTTCGGCTGGAAGAGGTAACAGCCTCTTAAGGCTGACAGAGCTTTAAAAAACAGACCTTCACTATGGCTACTGAAGAAAAGAAATGACTCTGCGTGATGCTCCAGATCAAAGACTTCAAGATCCCAGTTTGCAACATCCATGTAAAAAGCAATATTTTCTACAGGGTCACCAGAGGATGAACTGGGGCTTTTTTATGGTAATTAAACAAACAAAACAACAAAAGGAAAAAAAAAAAGAAAAATAACCCACAAAACACACAACAAAAGCAGAACTAATCACAGCCCATAAAAGAAGAGATGCACTAAAGAAAAAACACAGATTGTTACTATATTTAGAAAGAATTATGTATGAATAGAAGGAAATGCAATGAAGTATAAACAAGCGTGGCCAAGCAGAAGTTGCCCAGAGAAGTTGTGGAGACCCCAGCCCTGGAGGTGTTCAAGATGAGGTTGGATGGGGTTTTGAGTAACCTGGTCTTCATGGAAGGTGTCCCTGCCCATGACAGGGTGGTTGGAACTAGATGTTCTTTAAGGTCCCTTTCAACCCAAACCTTCTATGATTCTGTTATTCCAGATACACTAGTGATTAATGCTACCAAGAAGCCCATGAGAAAATATTAGTCTACAGAGCATGGGTGGAACAGTTTGCAGTAAATAAGTCCAGGGTGAACAAGAAGGAAAAGGTTAAATACTCGATAACTGAGCACAGCACAGAACACACAGCATGAGACAGAAACCCCGTGACAAGTATGTGATAACATAAATCACAGATTGTCTCATAAAGCAGACATAAGATGAATTAAGGTACACAGACAATCTCAATTCTGGCATTTCCTGGTTTTGTGAGTGCCTGACTACAAATTTAACAATGAATTTTAAAAAACAAGATAGTACCTGCAATACTATTAATGTTTAATCTAGTAGTTTATTTATAGGGAAAGTTGTGCCTGTGAGAAAGTCCTGGTATAATCAAGAGAGAAAGGGTGGCCTGCTGCTAGCCCACATAGTAGCAAGTCAGAGTTAAAACCCTGGCTTGGACACAGGTTGCTGTGTAACCTCAGATAGTTCATACCCCATACTATAAAGTAGGAATAATTATATTTCCTAGGTATTTGTTACAAGAATTAATTTTTGCTTCCTGGTACATGAGATCTGGTAAGGAAATGTTTCACTGAAAATAAATTTTTAAAAGATGTAAATAAATATTAATCATCACCTCACTAACAACACTGCAATTTGTCCTACACTTCCCATTTTCCTGTCTTCTTACTGCTTTATGGAAATTCTATGACTATTAAAATACAATGCAGTACATTAAATATGAAGCTGAAACAAGTACATCAAGAAGAAAACATCCTCTGCCCAGAGCTGAAGTAAATAATCAGGTAGAATTACCAAAGTAATTTAAATGATTAAGATTTCATATGTGCCCTTACCTTAGCCTTGGCTGCTCACATGAAGATTGGATCATTACATTAAACTCCTACTGGGAAAAGACTACATTTCCCAAACACTAGCTTGTCTTTTCTAGTGATTTTATTAAACGCATACTGGTGAGAACAGGCTTCAGAACTGCTCAGAGATTTAGCGTACAACAGGAAAGAAGCAGCCTTCTCCTACTTGAACCATATATGCCTCCTGCTGGTGAAACCATTTGACTCTTCTCATTTGGGTTGACAAACCAAATTCAGTTGAGTAATATGTTGATTTATTTAATCTGGAAGGGAAAAAAAAAAAAGAGAAAGTGTTTTTTCACTTTGTAAGCCAATTTTTTTCCATTTGAAGTAATAGGTGATTCCTTTAACTTTCAGAGAAAAGTTTATTTTAAATGGAAATGTGACATTTTGGTTCAGGTTGAAAAGATATTTAGTGTGAATGGAATTTAGCTGAAGTTTTTACTGGTTTTGTATTTCACTGAAAAGATAGTACTTCATTTTGGTTTGACCCCCCAAATTATGTTTTCATTTTCCAGAGTTTACCTTTGATCTGAAAGATCAGTAATTCTGTGCTCCAGTTTTACCAAGATTTCATGTATTTTCCAGTCTGTTCTTAGCCCAAGGACTGAGGTTTTTCCATAGTGTCTTGCTAGCCTTGTGCAATTTTGCACCGAATGCTTGATCAAACCCCTGTTTAAAGTCTGATCTAAACATAGTATCCCTTAATCCAATCCGCTCCTATTTTCCTTTCCTAAAATTGAAAAAAAAAAAAAAATCAACTTATTCTTTAACTGAGTTTGCCTCTCTGGAAAACTATTCCTAGTACCTGCCAAGATATAATAGAATTTTTGTTACAATGAAAAAAAAAAAAAAAAAGGGTAAGACTTTGGTTGTTACGGTCATTAAAATACTCAGAAACAGCAAGTGTTTCTGCCCTCTAAATGGACCAGAGATGCCAAAGAAGGCCCCTCAACACAATCAAAGAAGAAAGCCCACATCTGCCTACACTGCACTATTTCTCATTTAATGTTGGCACTGCAGCATCCTACCATCCGCCTCTTTCATAGCCGATAACACGTTCAAATCCTTGTCCAGCCAAGGCACACTGACATACCTGAGTTTACTGCTTAACAGGTTGACATTTCAACCAATGTTTTCTGACCTTCTGCCCTCCAGATACATATTGATTGCAACACACAGGATTAATGATCACATTAATGGACAAGAAAACCTCCTCCTACAAAGAGTCTGTAGGTTCTCTCTACAAACTGGTTTTCCTTTCCAAAGCTTGCAGGGCTGTTAAACAAAGCTCTTTTTCTGGGTCCATAAGTACCTGTAGGTCTCCTTTTAATTCTCAGTACAAACTGACCAGTAAACCGACTAAATAACTAAGCAATACCAGCAAACACAGAGAGGAATAGACTTAACTATTTTTGGACACGTAATACTGTATGTCTTTGAAACTTTTTTCAGCACCTGAGGGCATCCCCAGTGTACTCGTTCTTCCATAATCTGGATGCTCAATGGGAATTTACTATACATGTTAATAACAGATAAGTCTGTCTGGACCAACATACAGAGATCCATGCAGTGGCTGAGATAATCATTGCTTAGCACAAACAGCCTCAGGACCACAAATATGATAGTCATCATCATATTTATAGAAAGTAGCTCAGTTTTCTTGGCCTTCACAGCTTCCCCTCACACATGAAAAACCATGTTATCAGCAACAACCGTGCAGAGAGTTTAGATTAAATTTACTGCAGGTGGGCCTCTTGCTAGAGGGTGTTAATGAGGAGCTGACGAGCAGGTATAGGAAACCCAGGGAGGGATGTGTGATGGGCAAGAGAAATTGCCAAGCACCACCTGAACCTCTTTTGCTGTTGCATTAAATTGGCTTGTTTGGGAACTGCCAAGTAACAGCTAATGAAACCAGATTGCTTCATGTAGGATTGCAAGTGGGCATGGCTAATTTATTAGTGGTCAGCCTGAGTGAGGCAGGTCCAGTCTACGGAGAGGAAAACACCTATTTTACTAGATCAGAGCAGACTTAGCAAGGCAGGAAACTTAAGCGACGAAAAGCAGAAATGAAATTATTCATTTATAGCTCTTCTTAAGCCATGAAAGATAAAATAACTTCCTGCTAAAAGGGAATTAATGTTTGCAGGGTGAGATGGTAAAAATTTTAAGACAAGCCTAGGCTTCAGGGGGATTCCTCTTCTTTTCTTTCCCGTGAAAAATCCAGTCATACACCTTCCCTTGGACAGCAAGACTGTGCTGTTTGTTATAAATCATTCTCAGGAGGCAGCTGTGCAGATGGGAGTCAAGAGAAAAAGGTGACCATTGTAGACTGGAAGGGGTTTTTTGTTGTTATTTTGTGGGGTTTTTAACCTGACAAACTACATTTAGTTTATCAAATTGAGCTACATCAGAATGAGAAATGGAAATAAAACAATATAACTGGCTTCACAGTACAGCATGTGTTCCCCTCAAGGTGGACCTGCTCCAGGGAAGAGTCTGGGCGGAACGGCTGAGCAGGCTGTTGTCTTTGAGACCCCCTTTAGTTGAAGGATTAAACACTTCAGTGTAAATCTGACGGCACAACTTGTATCTTTCTGCACCTAAGGCTCACCGGAAACCTTCTTGTTACTCAGATAGTGCTTATTTCCTTTGTAGCAAAACACGCAGTCATCGTTTGTGCTTAATCCCTCAAAAGCACGCTGCTGTATGCACACTGTGGAGGAGTATCGCTTAGCCTGGCTCCTACCTCTCAACGCGCTTTAACAGATGTGACAGCGATTGCCTGGGCTCTTGTTTTTCCTGATGCAACATCTTAAAGTCATCCCCAGGTCTGTACTGTGACACCATAAAAATGACCTCATGAGGTTCCTGTCTGTCTTTAATGACTCTTTGCAAAACAGCCTCAGTTTACGTGCTGTTTCTTTTTCAAGCCTTGCGTTCTCAGCTTGTGCTCTGGAACATGCTGGGTACTTTTCTTCACATAAACCCTTGTAGGAAGAAGAGATTTGTAGGCCAAACTCTGTCCTTTGTGGAATTTTCTGTGTCAGTTTTTCTGCCCAGATATTCATGCAAGGGGAAGCAATTAACTTGCAATTGTTAGATCTGTACACAGTGCATACAAGGGATTAACAGCCAGCTGACTTTCTCCTTGCTGGATTAGCTCTGAAAGGTTAACGAGCAAAATGCAGTGTGCACATCTTTATTTTCATTGATGCCACCTGCAAAAGCATGAAATGCACAGAAGTCCGGATATATTCAGTGAGATAGTGGCTTAGGGAAAAGGTTTTGTTCTGAGGTTTTTTACTTGTTTGTTGGTTGGTTGGTTTGTGGTTCCCCACCCCCAGCCCAGGAATTAAAATATTCATGTTTTTTCTGCTTTTGGTTAAAAATGAAAGTCAATTGCCCGCTTCAAGAAATATTCAGATTTCTGCTAAAAAGTAGGGCTATGTTGCTCATTTTACACTCTTATTTTTTTAAACTGATTCTGGTGGTTCTAAATGAAAGAGGAGGGCTGCAGTTTTGGAACCCCACCAATTAACCTGTTTGGCGCATTGCAGATTAGTTAATAGAGTGGATATAATAAATAAGTTCTCCATGTGCACGACCAAGATTCACAGTCCCAACATGTTCCGGAACATAAGACAACCTTATTTTACTGCTTTATTCTTCCTAGTCATATAATAATACTTAGAAGGAAATAGTGGCACAGGTCCATTTAGCTAACTGCTGCAAGTCAAACCTATGGTGTCCATCCCTTCAGTTTAAATTTGGTTCAGTAATGACGTTTTCCCAAAAGAGAGCAGGAGGCTCTGCCAAGAAATATGGCACCGTCAAGAGAGCACCATCTAGAAAAACATCAGCACCTTGTGCCAGAAGGGAAGGAAGGCACAACCCAGAGGCAGTCTCCTATGGTGGGGAAAGTCCCCAGTGTCCTCCACAACAAAATGATCTAAAGCTTTGCCGGAAAGTAGGTTGACACCTGCCAGCCCAAGCAATGTGCTGTGACATTTGTGTGGGATCCTCCTTCCTGCGCTATTCAGTTTTATCATGTTAGTTCCAAATTTATTATTTTTTAATGCAACTTTAATCTTTTTTCTACCATGTAACAATTTGTTTCAGAAATAGTTGGGTGTTATGCAAAACAGCAGACTGTACGGAGAAAATCATGTTTCAGCAAGAATCTTAGTGCAACCCTTAGCATCCTGCATACAGATTTTTGAGCAGAAAAAAAGTATTTCACAACTTGTCACACATCTGCCCTCTTGCTTTTTTTTTCCCATTGTCTTTCTTAATCACCTCTAGGAACAAATACTAGATAAATCAGCTTGCTGGAGGACTCTAAAAACAAAGTAGCCTTCTCCATATCCCAGGCAATAGGTCACAAAGTCAGAGCAAACAGCTGTAGCTAGATAAGGTCATGCCCTGGAAATGGAAATCAAGTGAACAAGCAGAATGAGAATGTGCATAAACTAGAAAATGCAAACAACCATTTTTGCAAGAAAAAGCAAGAGTGATACAGAGTTGCTAAAGCAGGTCAGATTAAGAGACACGTGCTTAGAGGGGAAGAGAGATAATTTGGAAATAGGGGGTGGGCTTTGGAGAAATACGTCTTGACTTGCAAAATTAACACACAAGTAGCAAGAACCAGTATGGACTGTGTAGCATAAACAACATATAGAGAGTAGCACAAAAACAGGGGACATTTTTTTGCTCAGTCCAGAGAGGGCTTTCTTCTTATTTGTTTCTTAAAGTCAAGGGAAGGCTCAGCCATGAGGGGTCTGTATATACGCTATACAGAAGTATCAACCATGCCTGCGGGAATTTTTTATCACCCCCACAAGCTGACAAAGGAACCGCAGTACAAGAGTTTGCACCCTCTGTGAGTGCACTATGACTGGCCTGTGTTGCAGTTTCCCAATTGACAGAAAAACAGTAAGACAGCAGGGGAAACTGAGGCCTCACACTAGAAGGTAGTCAACATGAAGACACCAAAAAAGCTGCAAAAAGACAAAAGAATTCACAGTAAAAGACAACCTCAACCTTGTCTGTGCTTCCCAAGGCCAAAAAGCTTCACCTCCTCCCTCCTCTCTGCATTAGTAACTTCTTCCAGACATTCTCGCAAATAATTTCTATGGAAAGAGACTAGGAAAGAGAGATGGAGCCTCCTCAAAGCTCTGCTTCTTGCTTCCTTACTGACTGGTCACCAGATGCAGAAACACAGCTCCGTATGAGTAGAGGTACGGCTGGAAGTTGGTGCCTCCCTTCTGAAACCAGCCCAGCACCACTGCTTCCCACATTAGAGACCCAGAAAACACTGCCATCTGAACTGTCAACCAAACAGAAAAGGCAGGAGGGGCAAAAACAAGCACAAAGATCTGGCAACAGTGAGATTACCAGCAACACACTGTTTTCCACAGGGATACGCAAAAGGGAAGTTTAATTACAGCTCCTCTGCCCTTGCTGGATGATAAGACAACAGAAAGAGAAAAAAACAACAGGAAAACCATTTTCATCAACCAGAAGGTCTTTGTTGCAATATTGTTCCATCTTTGTAAAACATTACATCATAAAATAAAGACAATAGCAGCAAAACTTATCAAGATGGTACAAGCACATTCTGCTCTGTACCCTGGTAATGACATTTATGAAATTGTCCCTTTTCTGAAAATGCCTTTCTAAAGCACCATAAAATCTTACAGAGAGAGAGAAAGAGGGACAGAGACAAGAGAGTAGACAGAACATCCTTGTAAGTGGATTTACTGATTGCTTATACTATAATTTGAAGTTGATCAGGAAAAATAGTAGATCAGCATCCCACAGAAATATTTCCCCAAATTTAAGAAAGTTATTTTTCAAATGCAAGGCTGAAAATAACTAATAATGGTTTCTCAGCCCTGTCCACAAGGTCCAGATCAAATTCTATTAAAACTTGTAAAAAAATCAGTGTAAAACTACATTGAAACACTGGCCTGAATAAATTTAAATTGTTGGGAAGCTATGATCCAGATACAAATCCTGTCTTTTTCTAATTATAGCTACTACATGATTCCAGGATCTGCGAAACTGCTAAATGGTAGGCTGAAAGCTGGTGTGTTTGGCTTACATCTCACAATAGGCACTGTAAGCTTTCCTCTTTAAGCATCCAGCTCTCACAAGGAAAAAAAGGAGTGTGTGGGTGGAATATATTTGGGAGACTAAAGTATTCTCTCTCACATGCCAGATATCACCTGCCTGTGATTTGCTCTCAAGGAGTTCAGCCAAGGAAAGCAGATCCTATTTGTCTCAAAAGCCCACCTGCTAGAGAAATGTCTGCTTTCCCGTGAAAGCACCAGCACTGGTGTTTCCTGGTGATAAGACGCAGCTCAGTCGTGACCTGTAACCAGAGATGAGGGAGCTCAGAAGTTCACATCTACCTGCATGGAGAGGGGAGGCATCACCACTAAATTTGTGTGCAGATGTGGGCATGTGCACGTCTTCGCGTGGGGCCTTTTTTTAACCGGTTGCTGAGAACTCACCAGTGTTGTGGGTAAGACCTGCCTTTAGAGTGACCTTCTCAACCCAGCATGGTCCAGCTCGCAGAGCAGGTGCTGGCTACATCAGGACACCCCCCAAATTAGCTTTTGCAACTGCTTCCTCAGTGTTTGATTTCAACAGCATGAGTCAACAGAGTCTAACACCATTATGTACTTCAGTTGCACTGGTAGGAGGAAAAAAATATGGTCCAGCTCAGCAATGGTATTAGGGACAGTAAACCACTACTGGTAGCAAAGGAGATGGGGACCTTGGGAAGAACTAGGCAAGCTAAACAAATTCTCAGATCTGCATTTTTTTGCTGATATATTGCAGGCAACTAGTTTCATACATTAATCTACAACCCTTTATTTGAGTTTTATAGATTTGTGTTGATTTGCTTTGTGTTTTCATTGATATTTAATTGCCTAAGGAACTGTTTCTGAAGCTGGGCATATTTGTATTTAGTATTGATATAATGCCATCCCAGTAAATATAAATGGCACTGTAGAGATGAGTTAAAACAGCAGGTCTTTGCTCTAAAAAGCTTAAAAATAACAAGCTAGCTCCACTTTACTGTACTGACTTGATGGGGGCAGATTTTGGCCTTAGATTAGACAAAGCATAGTTCAGAATAAATATATGTACAGGAAGGGCCGAAGCAGTTCCCAGTCACCTTTCAAATTCATATCTGTTAAGTAGAAGAATTCTTGTTCTAGGTTAGTACGCAGCATAACATAAAGCTTGGTCTTTGCCTGTTATTTATTTTTAGTGGATGATGGGAAAAGTGCGACTAGCAGACATCATGCAACCTGACAACACAAATAAGCCCCTGAGAAAACCAAAGCTGGCAAACAAACAGCCATGTACAGCATAAACACGAATTCGTGAGGAAAATGCAGGTTTTATAAGGACAGGGTTTTTAACACCCTGAACTCACAGACATACTTTCATTTATTGTGGGTTAGAGAATTTTGCAGAAAGTCTCTGGCATAGCTCATTAGTGGCTTTGGAAGAAGCAGACTTGTACTAGAGACATCATAAAGGCAGACAACAGAAGCTCAGATGATTTATAATTTCCAGCAACAACCAAAATCAGATTTCTTGAATATAAATCACTGTTTTTCACATTTACCATTATTTCTAATAACTATTATTAGAAATAATATTCCCTATTAAAGGATAATGGAATTCACAGACTGCCATATGGATGAAGGTACAAATCTTTTAAAAAACACTCATGTAAAATCTGCACAAGTTCAGTGATGGTTAATGGTGCAGGAGGATCCCCAAAGGAGCATGCCAGAATTCTCCTGCACAAGACAGTAGAAAGTGGGACTGCAGAGCTAAAAGCTGCAGGAGAACAGAAGCTGAGTCGTCCTCTATGTCTGAGGGCTGCAGCTACAGAAAATCCATGTTTCCTTTGTTCTTTCATGTCCCAATTCCCATGTCAAGTCATGTTGTGCTCAGGGCAGGACCTGAGAGTGAGTCAGTAAGTCGCCCTTTTGTTTGACTTTTTATTTTCAGGCTGCTGTGAAAGGGTGTAATTTAGAGCAAGGTGTTTTAGATATGGTTCAGACTACCTTTTGCTAAAATTTTCAGTAATGGTGAAACAGCCTCACTAGAAATAACATCACAAGTTTTTTGTAAGTATTATTAAATGTCAAAGGATGAGAATTTTAGCCATAAAAACACTTGATGTTTGAACTGAGATTCTCTCCCTAGCTGTTGCATACAACTAAAACCAAGGAATGGCCTTTAGAAGGGGAGAAGCAATTTAGGATATTAAAATGTCCTTTTAGTTGTCAGACATTTCTGCCTGCCCCCCCTGCGCAATTCACCATTTGCACTTCCCATATTATAATAAAAGTTATGGGTATTGAGGTATTTAATAGGCAATCATATAGGAGAAAATATTTACTCCAGTAGCAGACTGGCAGCTTTCTCAGCAAGCCTCACAGACACAGAAATGGAGAGCAATGAAAGAGAGTGTTTTGCTTTCATGTAAAAGGTCATCAAATGCTCTGTTCAGTATCTCACTGGGAGTTTATTCAGCATCACCCTTTGTCCCTGAAACTATCATATCCCAAATCAGGAGTTGCTGAAGACATAGCTGATAAAATGTCAGCCAGGGACTCCTGCATTGCGTGGCCAGGCAGAAACTAGAGTGAGACACACTCCCCATCAACTGGAATCTGGACAGGTGACAGGCTGAGAACTCAGAAAGTTTAGAGATTAAAAATATGCCAATATTTCATTGTCTTTCTATCCCATCAGAGCAAACAGTTCGGAATTTGGCCACCAAACTTTGCCTCCTCAGTCACTTTGTCCACGTTGACCTGTTCTCCATGATTTGCCCGCTGTCCAACTCCCTGCTCACACAGACAAGTCCTACAAGACAGACTTCTGTTTTCCCTGGTCCTAATCAGCAGAAATGCTCTGGCTATGACTAAGCCTTATATTTCACATACAGGAAATATATCTCCCATATCCGTACAGCTGCCTGTGCATCTGTGCAGGACTTTTCCATTACAGGCAAGCATTTCTTGCGAGAACTCAGTTGAGGAAACAAGTAACACTGCCTGTATGATGTTGGTTTTAGCGTCTGTTAACCAAAGAGAAGTGTTAGCACAATCTGTGTGTATTGCATGCTTTCAGAGTCAGATCAGATGCTTTTGTGAGCCTGATTCTTCATACAAGCAAAGCACAGAATGATGTGACCAGGCAGTACTTTAATTCCCAGGACCCAAATTGCATGTCTGAACACTTCTGAACCTTTTCCGGAATTCAAATGCAAATCTAAATTGTAGCTTTCACTCCTAACTTCCCACCAGGCCACAGTAAAACCCCAGATCTGAACAACATAAAACCTTAGTACATCCAGGTATGTTTCATCCATCCTGGCACTACAGAATTAGCACAACAGGATTCACTGTATTTCTGAGTGAGACTTCAGAAGATTTGCTCACTGTGGCACTCAAGGCTCAACTTCATCCCAGGCCTGCCCAAAACCAAGAGCAACAGGAGGGCTAAAGGACTCCGATGCTTGAACAGCAGCTCGCAGCTTGCTGGTGTCTGCCTGTGGCTTGAGGAGGACAGGATCTGAGGATGGCCACAAGCTGCCGTCTGTGTCATTGTGAAGATGAGCACAGGGCTGTGTGGCACAAAAGCTTCCAGGAGCCACAGCAGCTCTTGAAGCAAATGAAACTTTCCCTGGGGACTGGGCTTACTGCCCTGCCTCCAGTAAGCTAAAGCCAGAGCACAGCCCCACACCTTAAGAGGTTCATTGGTGAACTAAGCAGAATTCAATTTCTGTTGGATCTTATTGAGTTAAAGCAATCCCAAATGGCCTGAAATTTTTGAAACATTATTTTTTCATCCTCAATTTTCAAACAGATAATGAAATTAGAGAGATGATACGATATTTCAAGTGAAGCGAACCAGGAGACAGAACATACTAAGAACTTCTTTCCTCCTCTGCACTGGTGGAATTTGGCTCAGTCCTGCAAATCGTGCAGAGTCAATTAGATATGCAAATATGCACACTCAAAATTTGCATTTGCATCGCCTTGCTTCTGTTCATAGCCATGGCAGTCATATATTCTGGTGACCAGTTAGATTTTGAGTTGGCTCATTGTGCATAAAATCTCAGAAACTATCACAGAAAATGAAGCCCGCATTTTTGTGTACGTAGACGTGGGCATGCAAATCTAAAAGTCTGTGTCTGTATGACCTGTGAGTGTCTGTATGTTTGACTGGCTTGCAAGATTCGGTATGCCTCTGCCATCTACATCCACGCTTACTTTACCTATAAGCCTACAGTTTGAATTGCAGGAATATTTAGGATTTTGTGAAGGCGCAGGGAAAGCATCGCTGGTGTAGTCGTGTATCTCATTTCCAGCATGCGAAATGTCCTATCTGCAATGGCAAACACAGTAGCCCACAGGCTGAGGCTACAAAATTTTAGTGTGTTTTGCAATTCCCATTAATTATTTTGCAGCCTTTCCTTTGAATATTTACTGTGAAGTCTAGGGACATTTGTATTTCTTATATCCATATGTCCAGACACCACAAAAGATTTTTTAAAAATGTCCACATTCTGGTTACATTTCACTTCAGTCTAGAAATGCAGAGAGCTCATGTTTAGATTTTATCAAGAAAAGAGATAGCAAATGTCAAACAAAGATAGTACCTGAAAGGAAATAAAACAAATAATTCAAAATACTTGTTTAAAAAGTTACAAAATATGACAGCATTAATGGCACTTAAAGCTATAAGCACTTAAAAGATTACCACCATATTTTTCTCAACTTCTTTTTCCTAAATTTCCTTTTTCTTTTTTTTTTTTTTTTCTGAGATGATGACTGCAGCTTATGTCTAAACCCAAACCCAGCAAAAGGGGGCAGAGAGCCCTGAGATTCTATGGTTGCCCTGGCCCTCATTTGAATAGCGTATATGCTCTTATGTCTATTTTTAAAAATTCAGATTCAGCTACAGAGAACAGCAGTTTGCTGACATGCAAAAGCTATAGCTTTCCTTCTGTCTTCATAGTCTTACAGCATTAAAATTGGAGGGTTTTTTTCAGTGGTAGAAAGTGTAAATGAGAAATTCTTTTAAAAAAAAACAGTTGGCCCACTGTTTTATACACCTAGCCAAATATCATTAAATTAATGTTTCTCTTCTTTTAAACAACATAGCATGAGATGTTGCATTTTCTTCATATGCACTTTCTTGCTGTGACTTTACATTGAATATTTCCTACACAAGAAAAAAAATCCATTTGTTTCTTTTCCTTTTTTTTTGTCATTGGTTAAGATAAATACCCACAGAGTGTTTTTCTTTTTTTTTTTTAATGAAAAGAGCAATCTGACCCTTAAGTATGTCTGTTGATTTTTCAAACCAGCACGCAGCTGGTGGCTGTGTCTAAGGACATTCTTCTGGAGCTTAGAAAGATAATGCATCTGATTCAAAAATGGAAAAAAAAAAAATCTAGCTTGGATCACGTGCCAAAACGTAAACTAAGCTTTACTGAAAGTTTCTAGTTCACTCCAATAATTTCTCCTCTTTTTAATCACCAGGGGAAGGCGTTATGGATGCATACTCCATTACAAAGATACGCTCTTTTTCATCCCTTTCAAAGGCTCTTCTTACATAGCTGCCCTTTGTCTAATATGCCATGGTAGGAGCACTCTGGTGATATTGCCATGGTTCAATCTCCTCCTTTGTGTCTTGCCCTGGTAATCTTATACAGGCTGAAATTTCCATGTGCGTAGCTTTCTGTTGCCATTCTGCAGTGCTGTGTTCCTGATTTGTTTTGGCAGAGCAAGCTTGAGTCTTTATGGCACAGTGAAATATTCTTCGATGCTATATAATTCAGACTGAATAAGGAGTCTGTATAAGGCACGTGTCTCAATATATATATGTATATAAAAACACTAACATTGTTAATTCAAGTCAAGCATCTTTTACATTTAATTTCTGTCTTCAAGTAACGCATTGTTTTCATGTTCCCTTTCTTTGGTTTCATTGGGGATCACTCCATTCTCCAGGTCGGAGTGCTGCTGGATGCAGTTGGTCAGGACTGCAGTGCTAGAAGATTTCTCAGAATTACACATCTTCTCTGTCTCCTCCTCCTTTTTTTCTTCATCCAAGGAGTAGTTTCGGAAGGTCTCGTAAATTTTACGCACATCCTCAGGGATGGTCTTTTTGAGGTCCTTGTTTTTCCTTTTGGTCATCTTAGCAGATGATCCAAACTTGTTAATGATGTTGTCCTCGGATGCTCCCTGCCCGTGCTTGTTGAGCTGATCTGACCCTTTAAGGCGCAGGTTGTTAGGCCTGTTGTTGATGCTTTCCTGAGATGAGGCCTTGAAGCGTCCTGTTTCCAAGGCAGTAAAGACAGAGCGCTTCTCTGGAGAGAGCATGTCTAAGGAATGGGCTCGCTGGTCCAGGCCCAGGCGCCTGCGCTCCATGCTCCGGATGGTGGCTGCCCGCTGAAGTTTGTCATGGATCTCCACACTGAGCCGCCTCCGTGTCTCTCTGAACTCAGCTGTCACGTTTGCTTTCCACTCTGCTGCGTGGGCTTTTATTTCTCCAACCTTTACAACAACAAGAAAGAAAAATGAATAGAAAAAAAGAAAAAGCAAAATGAAGCGACAGTCTTTCTTTCCTATAGAACAGCAGCACAAACACATTCTTCTCTGCCATAAAATCGGAGACTGGTCCCAGCTCCAGTGCATCCATCTGGACCCAAACTTCAGCAGCAAAATGTTTACACTGGCCAAGCTCTAAACACACCAACTAGTGACTACCTAATGGCTTATGTGGCATACAATTTGTCTGCCTGTTTCACATTTTGCCACCCCACACATTTTATAGCTGGGTTACATGATGGAAGGTGTTCATGCTAATCCCTCCTTGGTTAAAAACAAAATTCCTCACTTATAATGTCAGCAGTAGATGGACAGGAGTGAGCAAAATTAATCACATACAGTTATACCAATATGCTCCAGAACAGCACAATAACCAGTGCAGCAATACAGTAATGTATTTTACCGTATTACAGAATCATAGAATGGTTTAGGTTGGAAGGGACCTTAAAGATCATCTAGTTCCAACCTCCTTGCCATGGGCAGGGACACCTCCTACTACACCAGGTTACTCAAAGCCCCATCCAACCTGGCCTTGAACACTTCCAGGGATGGAGCAGCCACAACTTCCCTGGGCAGCCTGTTCCAGTGTCTCACCACCATCACAGTAAAGAATTTCTTCCTAATATCTAATTTAAATCTACCCTCTTCCCCTTTGAAGCCATTACCCCTTGTCCTATCACTACATGCCCTTGTAAAAAGTCCCTCTCCAGCTTTCTTGTAGGCCCCCTTCGGGTACTGGAAGGCCGCTATAAGGTCTCCCCCGAGCCTTCTCTTCTCCAGGCTGAACAACCCCAACTCTCTCAGCCTGTCCTCATAGCAGAGGTGCTCCAGCCCTCTTATTATCTTCGTGGCCCTCCTCTGGACTTGCTCCAACAAGTCCATATTCTTCTTGTGCTGAGGACTCCAAAGCTGGACACTCCAGGTGGGGTCTCACAATAGTGGAGTAGAGGGGCAGAATCACCTCCCTCGACCTGCTGGCCATGTTTCTTTTGATGCAGCCCAGGATGCGGTTGGCTTTCTGGGCTACAAGCACACATTGCTGGCTCCTGTTGAGCTTCTCATCAACCAACACCTCCAAGTCCTCCTCAGGGCTGGTCTCAATCCATTCTCCACCCAGGCTGTATTTGTGCATGGGATTGCTGCAACCCAGGTGCAGGACCTTGCACTTGGCCTTGTTGAACTTCATGAGGTTGGTATGTGCCTACCTCTCAAGCCTGTCCAGGTCCTTCTGGATGGCATCCCTTCTCTCCAGTGTGTCGACCGCGCCATGCAGCTTGGTGTCGTCAGCAAACTTGCTGAGCCTGCACTCAATCCCACTGTCCATGTCACCAACAAAGATGTTAAACAGCACCAGCCCCACTACCGACCCCTGTACTGCTCGTGGATGGAGCTGTTCAGTCCCATTGAAGGTTCTGTTCAGTGCCACACCACCACAGAGCAATTAATGTTGGAAATACCTATTAGATAATTTGAAGTGGACCTCTGACTGATCCAGTCTAGGGTTCATTCTCAGGGACAAATGTAGCTGTCTTTAATGGAGATTGCCATTCCATAACTGTCCAAATCCCAGCCTCTCAAGCCAGCTGGAGGAGTTTTCAACACATACTCTGTATAGGCACCATAACCATGTCCTTAAATGTCTCACTGCGTTGCTCTGTTTTACTCCTTTGCACCTGAGAGCAGAATAATGGCTAAGAATAAAGCACCTACATGGCTGCTGTATTGAATAAATATTTCTTCTGAAATGAGAAAAAAGAAGATAAATGACCAACCAATATCTCAGTCAACACAGGCCTTTTCCAAAGTTCAGCTAAAGGAGAACAGATTCAGGAGTGCAATGTCTGCAGGAGCCCACCAAGGTCAATGGTTTGCTTGGGCTGCTGTCGCCAGAACTCAGTTTCTGCATTGAGTGGTCCACAAGAAAGTCAACTTTGGTTCCTCAGGCCAGATGAGCTGGTGTCCATTTAGAACTGTATTACTTGTGGCAGCAGGCATCTCACATCTACCACGGAAGATCAGATTCCCACCTATAGGTGCCTGCTGATGATCAACCTGACAGCCAAACTCTCTGTGAGGCCCCCTTTACTAATGGAGATGCACATGGGATGCACTGGGCCACAGGTAGTGCAGATGCCTTCATAAATGATAAACAGCACTACCTGCCTGCCAAACTTTGTCTATGCCTGCTCTTTGACTAACCCTGCCAGGTCAGCTTTGCTAGTAATGCAGGAGGAGATTGTCTTAAAAATTGAAATTATATTATTAACATCCTTCACAATAGGCTTTAGTTCTAGAGTCATGGCAATTGCCTTTTATTTTCCACCCTTATTTGAGTGAAGCATTAGCAATACTTTCTTTGAATCATGAGGGGCATGTTCTGATTGAATTTAATCATGTTCTCCCTGATGCTGACTACTCAGTTTCTTCAATTTTTAATAATATGGTACTCAGTAAGGGGCTTGAATCTAAACCTTTATTCAGAACCATAATCCCTGGCATAGGGAAAGGTGGGAAAAGTCAATATAAAACCCTAGTTTAAAGGCAGATTCTTGTTTCGCAATGAAGACAGCCAAATAATGTCTTTAAAACCCATGCATCTCCAATTTTTAAAGAGAGAACACTGAAATGTTTATCACAATTTTGTAGCTCGTTTCAGAGTGAAGGCTGGCCTCTCTTATTCCATAATTGCAATCCTACTGATGTGTTCTGTGTATTTGGTAGTACTGATAGAGGTGTAACAACCTAGCTTGCTTCAGTTGCTTTTTCTCCTCCCTTTGTGAAGGAGCTAAAGATCAGAGGTAACTGGATACCAAAGGCAGCCAGTGGAGTAAACCATGAGGAATGTTGAGCATTGGTCATGCAGAGGAGCATCCTTCTTTAGACAGGCAGGAATCAGGCACTTAAATCTCTCTTATAAAATGACAAACCACTGAGAAATTACTAGTCATACCTCTTCTTTTGTCTTCTTGGACAGGACTCTTAACCAGTCTCCAATCATACTTAGGACAGCAGCAAAATAGGCAAGACCAACAAGGATCCAGAACCACACTAAGGGTTTATACCACTCCCGGTAATGGATGTCAGCGTTTCCTCCTGAAATAAGCATATACGTATGCTTAGGAATCATGAGATGCCAAAATTATGACAAAATATCTGCAATTCTGAGAAATTCCTGAAAGTGTTTCTTGCCTCTTGCCAACACCACTGTAGTTCTAATAATAGACAAGAAGCCCATCAGATGGAACAGTCTGTTCTTAATTTAAAACTCTTCAAAATTACATATTGTACTGCTGCTATGTGACCTGCCAGAGCACCTAGTAAACACTTTTCTTTATATTGCTCATACTCTGAGGCAAGTCTGAAATTACTGCTTTGATAGTACTTGCAACAGCATGAACACATTTCCAAGAAAAACATTTCATACAGCTAGTCTTCCTTATTCTGAACTGCCTGCAGTCTGGTAGTTGAGAAACTTTGTAGTTCAACCCCCTCAGATTATAGATTTTTTTGGTTTTAGCTACAGGATTGAGAGACCTATGCGCAGGAGAAAGAAAAGTAGCTTTGTCTTCCCCTCCAAATCAGGATATCTGACAGGAAGCCAACTGTGCATCAGCCCTGATAATAAGGGTATACTGTCTACTTGGGTATCAGTTACAGGGGTGCATTTTCTAGCCAGTGACCTGAGAGGAGATATGGATCAAATGAAGCAACAAATATCCTATATGGTCTTCATGCAAGTCTCAGGATGAGCTGGTAAAACAAGTATGTGAGGCATTTGGCAAATCTAATGGACTACAAAGACCATAAAATAAGTGCAGTAGCAGCCAGGCTGCTGCCTACCACAGAATAGAATAAACTTTTCCAAAAGAAAGCAATCACAACCTCACTTTTGAGACTCTGAGTCCTATCACAGTGCTATGTGCACTGCAAGAATGAGAGCCAGTAAGAGGCAGGCACAGCCCTGGGGTGAAAAGAGTGAGCAGGAAGGGGTCTGCACACCCCCATGGGCACAGCCATATCCCTGAATGCAGGTGGACAAACACCACCTTGGTGGTACCTGTGTAAATCTCTGCCTGAAGAGCAAGCCTACCAGGGGACTCGGGCAGAGGACTGTGTATTTCCTGGACTCCAGCCTTGGTTAGACAAGAGCTAGACACCAACCTACACCTCTGTATGCCTACAGAGAGATTTTAGGATTTTCCCCCATTAAAATCACCAGACAACACATTTCAGCATTTCCCCCTGAGCTTTTTGCAATCTGAGGCATTCCTATGACTCTTTAATTTTGTCTGGACTCAGTATGGTGTTCAAACATCCCCATGGAAGGTCAGACATTTGAGAATTGGGGGGACCCAAATATTGGTTTTGATGTTAATCTCTCCCCATAGACCGCATGAATCACTCTCTTTTTTCCAGTCTTTTAGAGTGTGAAACAATGGGAGGTGGGGACTGCTGTTGCTATGGTACAACAAGGCTCTTCTGATCATATGTGTCCCTGAGGAAACTTGCTATGAAATAGATTGTCTAGGTCTATCTTACAGACTAATCAGGCAACTGAGAAAGTATGAGACCACTTTCTTCAGCCTATTGGGTATTCTGATTTTTTCAGGCTCCATCCACAGTTGTACTCCAACAGTAGTACAAAAACTTTCCCAGTTTGCCAAGAGCTGGCACATGTGGAATAAGTCAGCATTGCTCCATTGATGCTGTTTTACCCAATATGATGTATTATTTTTGATTTGATGTTGAAGGGACAGAGATCCTGAGAGATTAAAGTGAGAGAAAATGAAAGTGACAGACAATCTGTCTCAAAACTAGCAATAAACCCCAAATCTCCTGGTGATCACCTGCCTTAAACTCTTATCATGAGGTTGCCTCTGAAGTTTTCTCATTCAGCATCCTCCATTTGATTTTTGAAAAATCCTGGTTGTTAGTAGTCACCCAGCTGTGGATTATATTCTCCTAATCATGTTTGATATAGAACAATTTAATTTAATAGAGCTTTTTTACTATTACATTATTAAAGAAAACAAAACTGAATTGTGATATGCTTAAGAAAAATATTGTGAATTATTTTTATTTCATACTGTGATACCACAAAGACAGAATATCAGTGAGCTTCTCTTCACATTTAAGTGGTTAAAATGGACCAAGCTCATACAATCACTTTTGTATCTGAATGCTCATAAAACACTTCTTTTTCATATCTGGGGCTCTCTTTGTTCAGTCCCTTTTTTCCTCAATAATTCATACCTTCTAGGCCACTATGTCATAAAAAAGGATTAAAGTCTTCTCTACAAAAAGTTTTGTCTGCAGCTCTTCAGCAAAGACTTTGTATATATCTGTAGTTTCATTCGATGTTTTTAACTCATTCATATTTCACTGATTTATAGGAAGTAACAAAACAGTACCATAATACATGTTTGTAACACAGGCATCTTAATGCCTTTAATTAGGACCACCAACAGGAATGAGGAGTAAAGGTCATGCACTAATGGGGAAAAAAAATTCCACTTATTTTAACCACCTTTTTGTTAGCAAAGCAATTGTGTGAAAAAAAAATATATCTCTTGTCTCTCCAGCCAACAATCTTGATGCCCTCTTTGGAAATGGATAAGAATGGATATTTATAGTTCCTGCTAGTACTGCATTAATCTTGGAGACTATCCTCCTAGCACTGAGATGCATACCCCATTACGCCTTCTCTTCCTACATGAGATTTCCTTGATAGGGTAACTGCAATGTCAACACTTCTGCCAAGGTGAGAGAAAAAAAATGCAGTTTCTGAAATGCTGCGGTTCCTGTAGTACCAGACCACTACTACATCCGACCAGAGATTTCTCCAGCCCTATGGCTCAGCCCTACTTTGTAAAAGCTTCATCTATTCATGATTCTGCAGTCAGCCTCAGACTGAGCTGTAATGGACTAACACAAATCTTGAATTCAATGGGAAAGTCATTTGACTTGTGCATAATTCATTGCACAATAAAGGATAATCAGGACTTCCCAGGCTCCTGTTATCTACACTGCTGAAATCCTGCAATCCACAGATGGCAAGGCACCTGTATCTTAAATCAGCCTGATGTCCTATTGCACAGTAACCCCAACAGAAACACCTGGCATCATTTCAGTGGAATATAATACATTGTGGAAAGCCTCCTCTGTACACCAGAAAAAAAATTCTAAGAGCCCAGGCCCTTGTGCACAGCACCTAGGCTCAAAGCTGCTCACCTGCTACAAAGTCACCGAAGCCAACAGTAGTCAGAGTGACAACCACAAAGTAGATGGACTCCAAGGCTGTCCATCCCTCGATGTGTTTGAAGATAACTGCAGGAATGGTCACAAAGACAATGCAGCCTGCCAGGATGAAGAGGATGGTAGAGATCACCCGGATCTTTGTTTGACTCACTTGCTTTTTCTAGAAAAAAGAAATAACAAAAGAAAAAAATATATTTTTGAGTGGATTTCTGGGACTGTATACCTTGTGAATGGCAGACTGATCATGCTGGTGTCACCTGGTATGTTTCCTTCTGCCTTTTATGAGCTTATTAGGTGGAATATAACCCTCCCTCCCCATTAGTGAGAGCCTTGCCCGGGTAACAGTGAACCTCTATGACTGGCTCCAGAAAATTGTGATTCCCATTTTCCATGCAGTAGGCAGTTACTAACCTACCAGAAACACAGCCTGGAAAAACAGTCCTGAGTTTCAGAAAGGCTCCATTACACTCCAGTTCAGGTTCAATGTGTAAGAATAAGTGCACATTAACACCTCCATACATGTGTATGTACACCCACATTTCCTCACCAGCACCAAGCATTCAACAAGCAAGACCAAGACTAAAATAAAAATAAACCTTTTTTCTCCTCTAAAAACCTGAGCGTTTACGTAGAAATAATTCATGGTTTGGGATTTCTAGACTCAGGGTTTCCAGCTTTCATTCACAAATATGAAGGTTAAATCTCCTTTTCAAAAATAGATAGGTATATTATCAGTTTACTCCAGAAATAAAGGATTTATGTCAAATACCAAACAACCTGAGATAAAATTACCTACATAAATCCACACGGAAAAGCTTTGAACAAAGGATGTGTGTGTTACTGGCTGCTATAAACTGAATACAAATATGAGCAGTCTAATTGCAACATTTTACACTCCTAGATCATATAAACTCTCAATTTATTTAATATAAACTTAGATTTTGTTTCCAGTAATATTGATGCAAGCCTGGATTAACACAACTGACTGACTCTGGCAAATGTGTTTCAGATCTTCTCTGCTGTAAATAAACTGAAAATTCAATAGAGTTTCACAAGAAACCTGGAAATTACTAGAAATCTTCCTGCGGATTAATTACAGTGGCAGTGTAGGTTCTGTATTTATCCTGGAAAAGGAATGTGGAGGTCACTGTAAGTCACATATTTCCAAATTAGTTTTCCAAATCAAGCATCTCCCTTAACCCAGAAATAAGATCTCATTTCAGATTAGGACATTGCTTAGACAGGAAATAAGGTCTGAGAAGTTATCTTTATAATATAGAGAAGGGATATTGCCTGAACTGGTTAATATCTAGCCAGCTTGTGAGCAGTACTACTGCTTCCACTAAAGCATGCGCATTTCTTTTAGAGGTGCAATGTCAGACCCTCATTAGGCACCCATCTGATCTGGGATGTTCTGCATTTCGAACTCAGGTGGCAGCATAAATATGCCATGTTTCATAAACACTTCTAGTTCTGAAACTGCTTGAGATGATCCCTACACTTAGTTTTTTTCTTTTTGTATGTGTGCATTGTTTTCTGTGTCTGGCTGAACAGAAATAGTTAAATAGGATTAGTAATATAATGCCATAAATAAAATTAATCAAATACAAGACACAGAAAAAACTGCCACTGAATTACCAAGGAGAAAAAGAACAGAAGAATATAAAACCTGACTTGACTTATTATTTCCTCTTTTTCTGGAGAGTCATTTTGCGCAATTTGCTAAAATACTAAAGGATGATCTAGCTCCTTCAAGAGGTATGGACACATATTCACAATGGCAAGATTTCAGAATTACTGTACTTGTGGTGACGGGAAAGCAACTGATCGCATGGATGTCATGTGGTGTCTTAGATGGGCATACTTGCTTTTCGTCATGTGGGATGAGGATTTAACCAAGTTGCTGTTTATTTACTAGTGTGGCCAAGGCGATCTGTTCACTTCTACTAAATGCTTCAGTTTCCTCATATGTAAAAATGAAATGGCAGATACCTTGCTACATTGGAAGTTAGGAGGCACATGCAGTGCTGTATAGTACTGGGAATCCTTGGAGCTGCCAAGCACTGCTAGCAAAGCGAAGTTATGTGTAGTAATCCTTCCTCCAGCCCTCATATAGCAACATTAAAATGCGTCTCAATATGTCAGGATTGTCTTGTCTCATGGTAGAAACAGGAGTGGAAAGAATGGCCTGCAAATCAGTACCAAATGTTCGGGACATCCACTTGTTCATGAGTGATAAATTCAGCAAAAAGTTGTTGTTTTTTTTAAGTAAAAATGGTAACGATGTTAATGAGAGGATCTGCAGGAAGGCCTGACTCATAGTTGTGCACCTCAGTCACTCACACAAAAGCAGAGCAGCTAAGGGTCTATTTTTTCTTACTCTTCCACTAGTACAAATGAAGTCAGAAAGCAATGGTGAATCAGGCACAGCATTTTTAGAGCTACTGAAAAGAGCAAGACTCAGAGGTAGAATTACTTAATGCTGGAATGCAGCATAAAGGAATACTAGCCACTCCAGCCAGTAAATTAGCTTCATCAGGGGCCCAACTTAAATGCCTCTATGCAAACACATGTAGCATAGGGAATATACAAGAGGAGTTAGAGATGTGTGCTCGCCTGCAGGGCTATGATCTTACTGGCACGTGGAGACGTGGCTTCTATGACTGGAGTGTTGGAATGGAAGGATACAGGCTCCTCAGGAAGGACAGGCTGGGGAGATGAGGAAGGGGTGTCACCCTCTATGTCAATGACCAGCTGGAGTGCATGGAGCTCTGCCTGGGGATGGATGAAGAGCCAACCGAGAGCTTATGGGTCAGGATTAAAGGGAGGGCAGAGACAGGGGATGTTACAGTGGGGTCTGCTACAGGCCACCTGACCAGGAAGACCGAGCCGATGAGGCCCTCTATAGGCAGATAAGAGCAGCCTCACATTCACAAGCCCTGGTCCTCATGGGGGACTTCAACCACCCCAATATCTGTTGGAAGGACAACACAGCAGGGCATAAGCAATCCAGGTTGTTCATCAATGCATCAATGATAACTTCCTTCTCAAAGTGATATAGAAGCCAAGAAGGAGAGGTGTCATGCTAGACCTTGTTCTCACCAACAAGGAGGGGCTGGTGGGGAATGTGAAGGTCAAGGGCAGCCTTGGCTGCAGTGATCATGAGATGGTGGAGTTTGAGATCCTTAGGGCAGGGAGGAGGGCGCACACTAAGCTCACTACTGTGGACTTGAGGAGAGCAGATTTTGGCCTCTTCAGGGATCTGCTTGGTAGAGTACCATGGGATAAAGCCCTGGAGGGAAGAGGGGCCCAAGAAAGCTGGCTAATATTCAAGGACCACCTCCTCCAAGCTCGGGAGCAATGCATTCCAGTAAAGAGGAAGTCAGGCAAAAATGCCAAGAGGCCTGCATGGATGAACAAGGAGCTCCTGGCCAATCTCAAACAGAAAAAGGAAGCCTTCAGAGGGTGGAAGCAAGGACAGGTAGCCTGGGAGGAATACAGAGAAATTGTCTGAACAGCCAGGGATCAGGTTAGGAAAGTTAAAGCCCAGATAGAGTTAAATCTGGCCAGGGCAACAAGGGCAACAAAAAATGCTTCTATAGGTATGTTGGTGACGAAAGGAAGACTAGGGAAAATGTGGGCCCTCTCCAGAAGGAAATGGGAGACCTGGTCACCCAGAACATGGACGAGGCTGAGGCACTCAATAACTTTTTTGCCTCGGTCTTCACTGGCAAGTGCTCTGGCCACGCTGCCCAAGTCACAGAATGCAGACAGGGACAAATACAAATAAGTTAGTGCCTGTTAATGACAGAGACTTCAATTTAAATCCACCTAGAGCTAATCTGGAAAAGATTAAAGGAGGAATCTAAGAAGAGAAGAACGGAGGGTTTTCTGTGATATAACAACCTATGAGGGGTCATTTCCATTTACTAATCAAGGTGCTGATTTTACTCTTAAGGTGGCTAAGTGCTAAGCAGGCAACATCACTGACATCATCTTGCTCATATTAATTCAACAACCTATTGTCAACCTGCTCTAGTGCCCAGAGGGATGAGGACAGGTATTCTCACGAAAACACCTTTATCCATGGAATTTAGTTCTTTTGCATCTTTTCCATCAATAATTGTGACCTCACTTTTTCCTTATTTTCTATTACATACATGCAGGTCTTATTGGTTTTGGTCTTATCCAATAATTTCAGGTGTTTGGGGTTTTTTTCCCCTTTTCTCCCTCTCTGGTCCTACAGAACAAAGCTGATGAACTGGATTCTTTTACGGCTCCTGTCCTTTTCAGGTGAAGTAGCTCAGGCACATTTTTTTCTGACCTGACTGTTCACAGCAAAAGGACCAAACAAGGTTCTTAAGTTCCCAAGCATGAAGACCACAGGGATGATACATATTCCTTCAAAAAGGGAGTAGGAGACATTAAGTATGGGATCAAAAGATGCTACAGCCATTTATCAGACCAGACTAAATGCTAAATATATGGAACATATATATTTCCATGAACAGCATATTTCAAATATGTTTATTCCAAAATTTTGTAGTGTCACCTCCCATTTCACAGAAACTCCCCCAATATACAGTACTACTCAACCAAAAATAGTACTGGAACATTTGCTGCTTCACAGTGAGCTCAGATGGTTCCTCCCTCTTCCAAACATTTTCTTTTCTGAATTCCTGACAAATATCCCCAAGACTCCAAGCAAGTTGTTTACCTTTTTGACTAGATGACCAATGTCATATTTTTAGTGCTAGTATAATGTGCCTGCATGGAACATGCTGTCCTCATCTTGCCACAAGGCTCTGCATTTTGGTGCACTGCTCCAAAGAAAACACATTTCTTTAACATTTCTTTTGTCCTCTTCACCTACTCTTAACTTTATGCCCTCTCCCATGCTGCCAACTATTCTTGCAACAGATTGTCTCTGCCCATGCACTAATTAAACAGCTTGTCTTCTAAATCACTTTCTCCAGACCAAAATATTTTAACAAGAGGAAAGCCAGTCTTTGTACTCAAAGCATAAAACAGAATATTGCACATAACAGTTCTATTTTTTTCTCCACCACAAACGTTAGGTATGTCCTTAGTCAAAACATTTTTGCTAGGCTAGTGCAGACAGTGCAGATAGCCGTAGGTTCACCCTGCCTGCCTTTCAGCTCAGTCAAGTGCAAGCCCGCTCTGGTTCAGAGCCTGGCACATACCTCAGTAAAGTGTGATGCCCATCTCAACAGGCTGTACAGAAAGACTGGCATGGCACTGGGCTCACAGAGCTCCTTGATGATCAGCAGTATGGTCACACCAACCTCACTGCTGGCTATACCTGTCACCATGGATTTCTTTCTAACTTGTCCTAGCGCCGTCACATTCAAAATGAGACTGAAACTAAATGTATTTTAAATATCACTGGCTTAGAAATAACATCTAAGAACAATACGACAATCTTTCCCTCTTCTGTGTTCTCTGAACACAGCTGGTTCCAGCTGGCTCCAACAGACCCACCGCAGGACACTGCTGAGCCCCTCTGACAAGATGGTGGCACCTCTGGGAAACTGTATTTAAGAAAGGGCAGAAACACTGGACAGGCAGAGGAGGAGGGAATGGAGGAGGCAATGAGGGAATAACAAGGTCAGGCGAGTGGGAGGTGCTCCATAGCAGAGCAGGTACTTTCCTGGCCCATGGAGGACCAGTGAAGGACCAGAGGAAAAGGGCTGAGAGAGAAGGAGCAACAGAGAGAAACCACTGTCTCTGGACCCTGTGCCACTTGCAGCTGCACTGGAGGGACTGAGTGTGACCGGCGGCAATAACATGGGTGGAGGAGAGGTGTCTGGAGTGAAGCGAGCCTGGAAGTGAAGCTGAGCCTGGAAAACGGGGAGGAAAGGCATTTTGAATGTTTGTCTTTTTTTGTTTCCAAACACCCAACTCAGTAATTAAATATTTATGCTAATTGTCAATAAATTAAGTTTAATTCCACAAGTCAAGTCTGTTTTGCCCGTGACAGTACTTGGTAAGTGATTTCACTGTCTTTATTTTGACCCACGAGTTTTATCACTCTTGTTCTTCCTATTTTCTCCCCGTCCCACTGCAGGAGGGGAGTGAGGAAGCAGCTGTGTGTGTGCTTGCTGCCAGCCAGGGCCCACTCACCACATCAATGAAGAAGGCAACAGCCCTTGAAAGCATAGCAGCAGAATTCTAAATAATATATTTTAAAATATATATGACATTTCAGACACCTTTATGGGTTAAGAACAGTGGTTTGAACCATTCCACTAGAGATGGGCTTTTCCTACTGTCTAACCAGCTCTCTTGGTGCCTCAGTGCTATTTTAATTCTCATGTTTTATAAAGAATGCTGCTACTGCTGCCCAAGAATATGTAAAATCCATCTCCTATTTCTTAACTGTAGCGAGTACCATAGGGGAGACAGATATAAAAAGCTGTAAGCACTCGCATTTGTTACTCAGCTTGGGAGACACAATCCTGAACACATACAGTGCACGGTCAGAGTAAAGAAAGATTTTTTTTACACTGCTGTTTTTCCCCATAAAACCATGGTTCTGTGGGGTGTTTGTCTAGACCCAGATGGAATATGCAGCAAGTTTCTCACAGAGCAGCACCTTTTGCTAATGTTATTTTTGTAAATCTCTAAGCATGGATCTTGCTGCAGTCATAATGTGAGTACTGATACTGTGTTATGAAAATACAGAAACACTGGCTCAGATATTTTCTAGGCTTGATATACCCCTTTCCAATCTTCTTCCTCTCTCTAGAAACCACACGTGGGACTTTCTGATATGCACCAACTAATTTTTGCATGTCGCTTATTATGTTACCGAAGAAACAAAAATAACAATAACGAGTCCAAACCTCTGTTCTGGCTGACCTGTATTCAGCCCAAGAAAAAATAAATGTTGAATAAGAGGAATCCATGTATATATATGCTTTTCTCAGACATTGGAGCAGACAAAGGGCAACAGAGGTTCAGACTTAAGCAATTTCAAAGGATGCTCGCAGAGGACAGATCTGGAATGTTTTGCTCCTTCTTTCCTTCCTTCAACTCCCTTCTGAGTCACACCTATATTCCCCTCTCTCAGGGAGTGCAAGAATGGGTTAATAACGGTTGTTCCACATCACTTACCTGTACCTGAATGGACTTTACCTTGCCATTTCTGGTAACCCTGATTTTGATCAGTGTTGAGTCAACTCTTTAATCGCGTTCATCAGTGCAATTCAGGGGAAAAAATAAAATGCAGTTATGGTGCAAAGAAAAGTGCTGCATAGCAGCAAGGCTAGATTTATGAGTTTATGCTCAGCATCTAATTAAGAAATGCACTGAGACAGAGAAAGACAATTAGCGTAGCTAGATCAATGATAGATCTAGTTATCTATTGCATGACATGGCCACTTTCAAAGACTTAGCAAGAAAAAGAAAATTGAACTTCTTGTTAGAAATATCTTCTCTTAGCAGGGTGGAGAAATTCAATGTTTCTTTTTTTAGCTCTGTTTGGGCTTTTGGTTTTTGTTCTGGTTTTTTTGCTGTTGTTGTTGTTTTCTTCCTCTACAGTGGAATAAAGCATCCAGATTCCTTCATACTGTTGAGTTTTCAGAACATTTCCCTAGTGATTAGGAATGTAATAACATCAGCATTCGTAAGGCTAGAGTGGATACTTTGTTGGACTAGATATTGAAAGGTTAAACAGTGACCTTTTGAAACAGGGAGCAGATTTTCAGGCTAGAGTTCTTGTATCTGTTTCTAGATTGCAGTTTTCAGTTTCTGCTTAGTTTAGAATAACTGACTAAGCAGCCTGCCCTTGCCCTTCTCGGGTACAATAGCATACATCATCCTCTGCAAGAAATTCTTGAAGAAGCCTCCAGAGCATATTTAGTATTTACCATGAGATTTCTTATAGATATTATCACTGTAAAGATTGCAATATTGCAGTCTTTCTAGAGAAAAACACTATTTGTGACTAACCAAAGAGAGTTCTGCTTACCTGCAAAGGTAAAAGGAGGGCAGGGAGCACCTTCAAAGGGAAGGTCTGGCGTAGGGTGAAGGGTGCATCAAATACTTTGTCCCGTGGCTCAAAACAGTTCTTATTGCCACAATGACGTGTATGTGCCAATGAACGTGTAAATTACATTAGAGTGGTTAATACAATAGCTTGACAGTCCTGAAAGGTGAACGTTGAATACATAAAGCAACGTAGCACTAAATTTAACACCTCCATCCAGCCTGTTCGTAACCTTGAAGTAACATCTCTTAAGTGAAAAAGTAGCACAGTCCTCATGCCTGGGATGAGGCACTACGTACAGGTACCCTCATGAAGTAATTTCTATCTATCGCCTTTCAAGATCCAACACCCCCCTCACACTCAGTCTCTGAGTCTCTCCCAAGGTTGCCCACAGGGATTTTGGAGGATATTCTGAAGAATGCTAACTAGAATGGCTCTGTGTATTTGTTGGGGGAGAGGGGGGATCAACAATCATTTTATTATGAGTGATGTGTGGCAGTTGCATTTCTGTCTTGCTTTTCCTTCACTCCCTATATTGCAAACCAAACAATCTTGAGGTTAGGATTTTCTTTAGGATTTCAGGTTTTCAGAGCTGGCAACACCTGCACAGAACCCTAGCACATAGGATTTGGTATTTCAGCACTGCACTGTCAGGAACACAGAGAAGTTTCCACAGCAACATGACCACAATCTAAGGCAGTAACAAAAGGAAGATATTCACTATTAGGAAAGAGTTTAGCTTTCAGGCTGATGGCTGAAAAGTTCACATGTTCTTCGGCTTTAATCAGCAGCTTCCACTAAAGTGTCTTTATTTTTTAAGCTTCATACAGAGTATCTAAGAAACCCTAGCTGCTCAGGAAACTTTTAATCATGCTTGCAGCTCCTGTTCGTCTTGTGTTTCATGAGAGATAATTGCTTGAGATCCACAGGGTTTATTTCCAGTGCACTTCACTGCAATTAAAAGTTATGTGACTAATACTAATTTTAGCAGGAAGCAGGCAGGTATAGTTTTACCCTTTAGAATAGTGGCTCCTGAACATTTCAAACCATGAAGAAGGACCGCTTAACTCGCTTGATAAGAAAATTGGGATTCAGGCTCTGCATGAACTTCATGCAACTTCTTCCCACTGCTTATACTGAGATCATTCTGAATACTAACCTAGTTTCAAACCAAATGAGAACTGGCAAGGACTGGGCTTTGATATAGAGAAAGAAATAGTTCTCTTTTTTTTTCACTCTAGAAAACAGAAAAGAAACAGATAGAGGGAACAATAACTGGCAAATGGACAGAGATCATATTCCATACATAATCCCTGAAATACATCAAAAATAGCCTGAGTACATCCAAATTAACAGTGGAAGAAAACCCCTTCCTGAAAACCTACTTAATCGTTGCTTTATTGTTTTTATGTTCTTCTTTAAGGATGATAAATCATCATCCACAGATCAATCCATCATCCATAGAAGGGTTTGGAAACCCTTCTACTGAGTGTCAGTTGCTAAATACTCTCTTACCTTGCATTTAAATCAGTTTTTTAGCACTGATTGCCTACTACACCTGTCTTTGGTTTATAAATTAATTCTGTATAGACATTCAGATGATTAGGGGACTGGAACATCTTTCTTAAGAGGAAAGGCTGAGGGACTTGGGTCTTTTTAGTCTGCAGAAGAGAAGGCTGAGGGGGGATCTCATCAATGCTTATAAATGCTTAAAGGGAGGGTGCCAGGAGGATGGGACCAGTCTTTTTTCAGTGGTGCCCAGTGATAGGACAAGAGGTAACAGGCACAAACTTGAACATCGAAAGTTCCATCTAAACATGAGGAGGAACTTCTTTCCTTTGAGGATGGCAGAGCACTGGAACAGGCTGCCCAGAGAGGTGGTGGAGTCTCCGACTCTGGAGACCTTCAAAACCAGCCTGGACGCTGTCCTGTGCAACCTGTTCTAGGTGAACCTGGTCTGGTAGGGGGGTTGGACTAGATGGTCTCCAGAGGTCCCTTCCAACCTTGGTGACTCTGTGATTCTGTGATTCAAACAAGTGCTAAAATATTAGGCAGTCTACAAAAAAAAGCTAAAGTAGATGAAGAAAAACCCTGAAGATAACAGGATCTTGGGTTCATATACTACAATAGCTGCAGTCTATCCACAGTTAAAAAGCAATGTAATGAAAATTGCTTCCCAAATGAAAAATGAACTATTACAATTTACTGTAATACAGATAGATACCTGAACAGTGATAAATAAAGCCTTTGTATTAATCATGGATTCCTGATTAGTTTTTGTACAATATTCTGTTTTTAAGAGCTATAAAATATTGTGAGCACTGTAGTTCAGTGACAAGAGTATGACTCCAATAAGAAGAATTATTGAAGGTTTGAACCTCTAATAATTCTAAACAATGAGGAAAAAAAATATATTAAAAGCCCTCAGATAAGCAGGCAAAACAGTACAAGATTTCCTCTGAAGTGCCTTGTAGTCAACAGCTATACTGTACAGTGCCTAACACTCACAGAAAGAGGTATTACAGTAATACCAGTGATAATTACTTTGGGGGATGGACTTCAATGCATATTGGGTTTCGGTTTTGGTGCACTGGAGCCGACTTGAGATTTCCAGATAACACTATACTCTCGATCTAAGCTAGTTTTGAAACATGGCTTTAGAATAGTCTTTCCTCCTTATACTATCATTTTTTTAGCGAGACTGATTTGATTCTAAAATTGGAGCAATTATTATCTCTTCCTGGTGTTGACATGTTCTGCCTTCTTAGAGCTGCTGCCTTCTCTTTCTAGCAACCCTAGGAATGCCCTTTCAACTACCACCATGCTCAACACCTCCTGGGGCTCTCTTTAGACGCAGACTCACTTCAAGACCTTCATGATCCTCTCTTTGAAGTTGCCTCAGGCTGAGGCTATACTTCTCACAAGCCTAACAGATGTTGATAAAACCAAAAAGTTTAAAAGATCTTTCAGAGATGTCAAGATCTGAATTTAACTTTTCAGGTTAATGTTAACCCTTAAATTATATGCCAATTTGCAAGAGGTTATTGACTTAAGATTAAAGAAAGATGGGCTCCATAGCCAGCCCACATAAGCTTTAGACTCTAAACGTATACTCAGCAACAAAGACCAGTGGATAAGAAAAAATCAGCAAAAGTTTTGCTTCACTTAACTTACTTTCCCTGAAGCAGATTAGCTGTAAGCATCACTAACTGAATTAAATACCCAGTTAGAGGAAATAAAATGCCAAAAGCTGGGATCCATAGATTTTCTCATTATTTTTTTAGTACTAGCATACTATCTCAGCATTGTACAGAAAAAGATACTTTCCTGCAATTCAAAAATAATGGGGGGGGGGGGAATGATCCAAAGAGTAAACCCAACATATTCAAGACCATACCACAA
This sequence comes from Burhinus oedicnemus, assembly GCA_008921705.1. NCBI lineage: Eukaryota > Metazoa > Chordata > Aves > Charadriiformes > Burhinidae > Burhinus > Burhinus oedicnemus. Next base: position 1,916,065 of record VFFE01007698.1, read on the forward strand.
GCCAGTGGCTGAATCTCAAATAGAATTCAGAGACAAACTTGGCTCTGGTGGAGAAAGAGTCACTGCATGTAATGAAGTCACAGCCCGCACTACTAGTTGTTTAGTTCACCCGTAGGATTATTGTTTTCCTGTATCTTCTGTTGGCACTGGAGCATGAGGACTACTAAAGCAGGTGATGACCAAAAGCAAAAATAAAACTTCCTGCTATCTTTTCATCACCTTAATTAAAGCACCAATTAGAAACACAAAAACAGATGTGGCTTGCAGTATCTCAAGGAGAAAAGTATTTCAGAGACAGGCATTGTAAATTTACCACTCCTGCCTTTCATCTTCCAATTCAACTTTGTAAGAGTCCATAGTCACACTTCTGCCATTGCTAGACATACTACAGTGAAGTGTCCAGATGGCCCTGGGTCTGGACTGCTTTACATCCAAGAAAAGCAATTAGAACAACTCTTGTTAAGAAGGGCATTGAAGGAATCCAGGCAGGAAGGAGCAGAGAGAGGAATACATTTGTAGAGTACAGAGAGATGAACAGTCCTCTTTGTAACAGGTATGTTACTGATGAACTAGAGGAGAATGCACCCTGAGTTTTGCAACCTGGAGCACGCACCTTGACAATGTTCAGGAATGCTCATGCATTTTGACTTAAACAGTTGCCAGACAATATTTTTTGAAAGGATTGAAACATGCTTCCTCATTGCATCCTATTGTTTTCTGCATAGGGAAACTCCTTTTCAAGAGAATAGAGGGAGGAGTGGACCCATCAGAAGTGGTTCACAACCCACTCCAGTGTGGTGGAAGATACACTGTTTGAATTTCCATATGCTTAAAAAGTCATTCTGCTGAAGACTTATTTTCCTGAGGAGAGCACATCAGCCTTAAATTGCTAGAGACAAATGATTCCGAAAAGTCTAACATCTCAGCCATGACTGTGTTTTTAAAGACCGTTACTTTTGGTCTAAATAAAGTTTGATGAGGAAGACAAGCTGAAATAAACAGAGGCAGAGCATTTGCTGACTCTCGTGCATCCATGCTCAGTATGCTAGGTGCTGTATATTGCTTTTCCAAGCTGATCTTTCTGCGACGGTCTTTGTATAGAACCTACACAGTTGCTGTAATTTCTGGATTCTTACAGTACCTGCATTCCTTAATTTCACTTTTATCCTCAGGTAGTTTACAAAAAGCATGTCTTCAGATTTAAAACAGAGGACTTGAAAATGAAATTAAAATACTCACCAGATTCGTAACACATGATAGATGTATTGCTGGCAAGCACTACAGTGTATCTAGATTTTTATTACCATGTTGTAAAGTCCATTTTTAGACAAATACACTTTATAAGGATTATGAAGGATAGCACATTGCCTGCAGATCTCTTCTCTTAGTATTTGGTTGTGTATGTATCTGTAAACTTAGTGTTAACTAACTGCAAAATTCAGATCTGGATCTAGGTTTTGTTTTAAATCACCCCTACATTTCAGGATGCTCAAATTTGAAATGTACGTTCAGGTGCATACCTACTTGAAATAAACACCACATAAGTATCTACATATGTAAACCAATCCTTTGCTGACCTACAAGCACACCTTTTTTAACCTTGCTCAGGGAACTGTGACTCTCAGATGGGCCTTTAAGGTGTTACAGGCAAAATAACAGATAGTGAGCTGAGATTGTTTACATCCATTTGTTCTGCGTTTGTCAATCAGTGCTCTAAAACACTTCTTTTTACCTGTACAAGCTCTCACCACACAGATTATTTTTATTTTTTTCCTTAGCAAGTTATTCTGCTGCATGGGGAGCAAAAGAGAAGCAGCTTCAAAGAACCAAATTCCCAGCTAGTGAGAGAGGCACAGAATCACAGGAATCAGATGAAAAATGTTTGAAGTCAGCACACTCTACGGTCTGCATAATGTTTCTCTCCAAGATTACATCACCTTTGGTCTTTCCGTAACACGGTGATCTTGTGTATGAGGAAAGCATTTGCATAATTTTTTCCTCAAAGTTTTCCTGCAGGTAAATTACCAAGTTCATATGAAACATTACTTTTGCTGGTGAAAGGGAAATCTGGGAATTATGAGGGAAAATTTCCTCTGCCATAGAATCACAGAATCATAGAATCATTTAGGTTGGAAGGGACCTTTAAGATCATCAAGTCCAACCATCAACCTAACACTACCAAAACCACCACTAAACCATGTCCCTAAGTGGCACATCCACACATCTTTTAAATTCCTCCAGGGATGGTGACTCAACCACTTCCCTGGGCAGCTTGTTCCCATGCTTGAGAACCCTTTCAGTGAAGAAATTTTTCCTAATACCCAATCTAAACCTCCCCTGGCACAACTTGAGGCCATTTCCTCTTGTCCTATCACTTGTTACCTGGGAAAACAGACTGACCCCCACCTCACTATAACCTCCTTTCAGATAGTTGTAGAGAGGGATAAGGTCTCCCCTCAGCGTCCTTTTCTCCAGACTAAACAACCCCAGTTCCCTCAGCTGCTCCTTGTAAGACCTGTGCTCTAGACCCTTCACCAGTTTCATTGCTCTTCTTTGGTTGGGCTCCAGCACCTCAGTGTGTTTCTTGCAGTGAGGGGCCCAAAACTGAACACTGAAGTATTCAAGGTGAGGCCTCATCAGTGCCGAGTACAGGGGGACGATCACTTACATAGTCCTGCTGGCCACACTATTCCTGACACAGGCCAGGATGCTGTTGGCCTCCTTGGCCACCTGGGCACACTGCTGGCTCATATTCAACTGGCTGTCGACCAACACCCCCAGGTTCTTTTCTGCCAGGCAGCTTTCCAGCCACTCTTCCCCAAGCCCGTAGCGCTGAATGGAGCTGTTGTGACCCAAGTGCAGGATCTGGCACTTGGCCTTGTTGAACCTTACACATACAGTTGGCCTTGGCCCATCGATCCAGCCTGTCCAGATCCCTATGTAGGGCCTTCCCACCCTCAAGCAGATCAACACTCCCGCCTAATTTGGTGTCATTTGCAAACTTATTGAAGGTGCACTCGATCCCCTTGTCCAGATCATTGATAAAGATATTAAACAGAACCAGCCCAAATACTGAGCCCTGGGGAACACCACTTGTGACTGATTGCCAACTGGATTGAACTCCATTCACCACCACTCTTTGGGGCACAGCCATCCAGACAGTTTTTTACCCAGCAAAGAGTACACCCATCCAAGCCACGAGCAGCCAGTTTCTCCAGGAGAATGCTGTGGGAAAGTCTCAAAGGTTTTACAAAAGTGCAGGTAAACAACACCCACAGCCTTCCCCTCATCCGCCAAGCAGGTCACTTTGTCATAGAAGGAGAGCAGGTTTGTCAAGCAGGACCTGCCTTTCATGAACCCATGCTGACTGGGCCTGATCACCTGGTCGTCCTGCATGTGCCACGTGCTGGCACTCAGGATGATCTGCTCCATAACCTTCCCCGGCACTGAGGTCATACTGACAGACCTGTAGTTCCCCGGATCCTCCTTCCGGCCCTTCTTGTGGACAGGCATCACATTTGCTAACCCCCAGTCAACCAGGACCTCTCCGGTTAGCCAGGACTGCTAATAAATGATGGAAAGTGTCTTGGTGAGCACTCCGCCAGCTCCCTCAGTACCCTTGGCTGAATCCTATCCAGCCCCACAGACTTGTGTGTGTGTCTAAGTGCTGTAGCAGGTCCCTCACCATTTCCCCTTGGATTATGGGGGCTTTATTCTGCTCTCTGCCTCTGTCTTCCAGTTCAAGGGGCTGGGTACCCAGTACTGGTCTTACTATTAAAGACTGAGGCAAAGAAGGCATTAAGTACCTCAGCCTTTTCCTCATCCTTGGTCATTATGTTTCCCCCTGCATCCAATAAAGGACGGAGATTCTCCTTAGCCCTCCTTTTGTGCTAATGTATTTATAGAAAGATTTTTTATTGTCTTTTATGGCGGTAGCCAGGTTAAGTTCTAGTTGGTCTTTGGCCCTTCTAATTTTCTGCCTGCATAACCTCACAACATCCTTGTAGTCCTCCTGAGCAAGTGGCTGTTTGCTTCTACTTCCCCTTTCTTCTAACAGTATCTTCACATCAGCTTCACTTAATTTCTGTCATCCCTGACCACTTTTTCCAACCTCTCAGCCTCACTTTGTCTTTAATTTCCATCTGGCTTCTTCCCTCCAAAACTTTCTGCTTCACAACCAACCCGCCGTTTGCTACTATCACATCCTTTTCTCTGCCTTTATATTTTCCTGTCCATTTAAAAACACTGTCTACAAAGCAGTGTTTCCACAGAGTCTTAATACACTGGGGCCCTGTTCCCAGCTGGCTTCTATGGCATCAAAGCGCTAATAACCAATAACAGATTGTAATTAGATCTACTGTCTTTACTGCAACATTAAGAAATTATTACGAGATTATAGAAATGTAGGATTCCTTTCTGATGACTGATCTTTTATATTTCTCAGCCATTTTGTTTTGCTGGAAATGACCCAGGAAATTGTTAGGCTAAGGTCTGAACACTGAAGTTTCAGCTCATAAATCTTATATCATTTTGGGATAATACTGTGTACGTGCACCAGTAGGTTGAATTTCACACCCCGTCCCGACAGCTCTGTCCAGAGATAGGATGCCAGCAGATGGCAGGTTGATCATTGCACTGGACCATTCTCCTGTGGAAGTTCTTGAGTGAAAAAAAAAAAAAAAGTTGATTTTTTTCCTTACAGAAAATCACAATGAATAACGCTACATTAAAAAAGAAAAGATAGGGTGCTAATATCCTCAGTGGATTTTTAGCAGCTGATGTAATAACACACTGATGCTGGCTAGTAATGAAATGCAATAAAAGAAAATAAAAGAGATCATGTTGATTTTTGGTATATTTTGATTAGATGTCAGGAAGTGGAGACGAAACTTTTCCATCAGTCTTCCATTAACTTAATGAGCTCAGAAATGCAGGTGTCAGACCATATATTCAAAACTACAAATAGGATCTTACTAGCTAGCCTATCACTTAGGTAATAACACATTTATCTATTAACCACATCCCAAATTTTGAATTCAGTTACAAGAGTGAAAATCCAGAATGATATCACTGGTTTGCCTAAGCAGTGATCTGGATTTGAATTTCTGGCTTTGGGAATGATCTCATCTGAAAGTTTGATTCAGCTGCCAAAAATTAGAAGAATTGATGCTGATATCGGGCTGGAAGAGAAAGCATAGTGTGGAGGCTGCCTGGCAGGAAGCAGAGGGGGTCTCTCGGTATGGCATTACCCTAGGGAAGAAGAGGTAAAGGTGGTACTTCGAGGAAACCTCAAACAACTTCTTTGGACAGCAAACTTTGCTGAGAACTCACTCACCAGTCCTGCAGTGGTGTAAGGTATAATGCTACGGGTTTGATGTGAGCCAAGGGAAAGAAGAGGAGGAGAGAGAGCAAGGGGAGAGATAACAGAGCAAATAGACTGACTGGAGACAAAGAAAAAAGACTGTATTTTTAAGTATTCCTCCTCTGCACAGTTACTCTCCTGTACGAAGTTTCTTTCCCAGGATCCGTTTTCCATTCATTTGCAGATAAGGAATTTATAAAGACAATTCCTGTCACCTGTACAGTAACAAAAGAGATCAGAGAAGTCAAAAATCTCTAAAATTAAGTTGAATCTCTAAGAGAAAGATTAGCTAGGGTAGATCTGATGTATTCAGAAAGACAAACAACAAACTTCAGGAAAAGCAGAGCATTGGCGACTGCTAAAAGAAAGCTTTCTACCAGGTCAGGGACTTCTCTTACTCCTGCCCCAGCCCCAGCTCCATCTTCCAACTAAGAACCACTTCTCCTACGAGTGTTTCAAGGTTAAGGTAATGCCTACTGCTGTCTTTCAGAAAAAGAAAAAAAGGTGTATATCATTTTCATAAGACTTACACGTCTCTTAAATCTAGAGCAAACCATTTCTCAAGAGGTCAGTGGGCAAACAGGTTCTCTAAGCTGAAAACCTGAAAGACAGATAGCAGATATGTCTGTTCTGACAAGTCCCTGGTTCAGTGAAGTGCGAGTTGTTTACAGAGGCACAGAGTAGTGTATTTTCTTGAGACGTGAGCTTCAGGGGTGCAGCCTTGCCACCATCCGTGTCTCTGGCTGCTTACTCACACCCCTGTATTGCAATTCACACCCTACCAGCTGTGTCACCAGACCTGTCCTCAGCATCATGCTGTAAGCCAGAGGAGTGAAAACAGTAACCAAGTCCAGGAACTGCTCACACTGGCTTCACCTTAGATGCCAGAAAATCCTGGAGTGCTCTCAGAAGCATGTTGTGCCAAGGCTTAATGCCTGCATCTGTACTGAACTGCAAGATAAGGGAAGATCTGTCAGGTTATGCTCATCCCATCTACTTCCAGTGAGAATTTAAACACTCATTACAAGGTCTGAATAAAGACTATCTGAATTTAGCCTATATTTAACTCATAATGACAGCTGCTGCATTCTGTAACTGTGCACTCTGCCTATGGAGTGCTTTCCTTTCTATCTTTAGATGTTTGCAGCCTCTGTGTGTACAGAGCAAGCCAAAAGAATGAGGTTTGTTCTGCTGTTTATTATAGAAACAGTCACAGGTTGTTCACAAGATCCCTCACATATGTAAGATAACAAGACTACTTTTATGGTTTTATGTCACCTTGGAATGCATACTTCATTTCTGTAGTGTCTGGAAAGCTCTCCCAGATGAAAATTATTTATAAGAACTATCAACTTTTCAATTGGATTTTGAGTGTGTACGTGGTTTTCTCAGATGGGCTGGGAGAACTGATGCATCACGGAACCCAGATATTGAATGCTTGTGACCAGTGCATACAGTGAATCTGGTGACCCTATACATATCCATTTTCTCGGGAATCACACCTGCAAGCATGTGAGAACAGACTAGCAGCCAGGTTCTGCTCCAGATTATTGAAGATGGGACATACAGGAATAAACAATAGCTGAGTAGGTAGGGCTACTGTGAGGGATGCTTTGGTTTACATCTCTGACCTGGTTGATGTTTATTTACTTGTACCAAACATGATTACTCCAGTAGGACAGATAGCACTGATTAGCCAATGCATGGTGTTTGGGATACCTCCTCGTAACCCAGGCAGCATCACTCTGCCAGTGCCTCCCTTTCCTAAAATGGCACACGAAAAGTTCCTGTTTTCACAAAGCATTATTTTGCAAAGAAATACTTCCAGCCCTACCTAGTCACAAACGAATAGTTGTTTTCCTGGTTATCTACACACCGAAATAGTGGCAACATTTTGGATTACAAGATGAGTAGTGGCATGTGTCCAGCTCCTCTGCTGAAATATTCTGTCAATATTGTGGGAGTAGTGTGTATTTGATAAGAGCAGATCTCTTTCCCCCTTTATGGAGTTGAAAATGTTCTTAAAATTCCCACAGAGTGCGTGGGCTGATCACTGCAATAGCTAAATGTGGCATTCTTAGGCTGTAATTTGTGCTGCTAATTAACGTATGTTTGGTGGGGCTCCACATAGGTCACGTCAGAGGCAGCAGAAGTGCACTAGCACAACTCCTCTGGCAGAAATCCTCCTTTCATCTTTCCAGCTATGTTGGGGGATGCCAGGGACAACTTGTCCCTTGCATGCCATGGGCTCCATGCTCACACTTACACTGTTGGGTGGATCAAGAGACCTGTTAAGAAAAGCGAAAAGACTGCTGTGCCGACAGAGAAGTCTCCCTCTCCTTCCCACCTGCCAGCGTATGCATACTGCCTGTTACCTAGCTTCAAAAATGATCCTAAGCACAATGCAAGATCAATTTGCTTTCAAATCCCATCCACCTGTACAGATGATGACAAAGGTGCAAGGATTTCAGGAACTCCTGGCTACCCTGACACTAGCCATGTAACATCCCTAATGGCGAATGGGATAAACAGAGGCAACTGGAGAAAGACAGAAGCAGAGTGCTGCGGCATAAGCACATCGAAACTTGATATTATAATGTCCAGGACACATGCAAAGTTTCTTCCCATTCCCTTCCCCAAGAGTAGAAGCTGGACTGTCCCAAATTGCCCTTGAAGACACACTAGAAAGCAAATAATACAGGTAGCTACAGGTAGCTAGTGAATGCCATCTTAGAGACTCAGCTACAAGGCCTATGTTGGCAGACCTAGCACTGATTTTCATTTCTATTAATTGCTTTTCAAAATGGGATGATTAGAACTGCATGTGATATTCATGGTGCAAGGGCATCATGAATTGGTGCAGTGATAAAATGGTCTTTTGGTTTTCAACTCCTTTGCTGACACTCTTTTTTACCCGTTTAACAGCTGCTAAGTTTCGCAGTTTTATTTTCAGGCAACCGTCCATCGTAATACCAGGTCCCTTTTGGAGTAGTGAAATTTGATGCTATCCCTGTATGAATATATTAGGATTTCTTTCCTCGAACTTAAGAAATATGCATTATTTTGTATCACCAACACTGGATTCCATTTATCATCTTCTCATCCTTTTGCAGCTTCCATTTTAGCTATCCTGAAACATCTAGAGACATAATTTGCAGACACTGTCACCTGCATATTCATATTCTTGTCTGAACCATACCAGGCCATCTCTGTTAGAACAGTAAGATTCCAGCAAGGACTCCAGTAGAATCACACCAATAATGCCACCAACAATTCCTAACCTCCATTTACCCTTTAAACATATACTGAGTGTGAGACCTTCTGTCTTACCTCATCACAGCTTCATTTCCTTATAGCATTTGATGAGAAAACCTGCCAAAATCTTTCTGGAAATTCAATCACTTATATCACTAGATCATTGATACACACTCAGTGACCCCTCTGCTAACTCCAACAGATTTGTGAGGCACACCACCCAACATTTTATTAAGCTTTTCAGTGCCTTTTTAACCTATGTTTGTTCCTTTTAGTTTCCTCCTAACTATTGTCCTAATTATGTCCTCTCTTTAAAGGTTGCAGCAGGTTACTTTACGCCCACAAACATGCTGAATCTGAGTTCATTATGGAGACCGTTATAAAGTAAGAAACGAGTTATATATTGAACTAAATTTTGTTCACTGCTCAGGATTAAATCAAGAACTGTTACTCCACTTTTGGATTCAGCTGATTAGGTCCAAACATTTATGGAGCCTAACAATGTAAACACAATGCGATATAAATTACATAATTACTAAAGTTATTATTATTATATGCTGCATTAGCTAACAATATAAAGTATATATCATGTATAATGTATTAATGATCATTTATAATACGTCAAATGTTATGTAAATAATCATATACAGTGAAACCACTGATATGAAGACTAGTTACTAAGATGCATGTAAACAGTAAACTATATCAGGAATATTTCAAATAGCTGAACTTCCTTACTAGGACTATTGACGGAAATAATGTATAACCCCATCCACCAAATCACAAAAGAAGAGATATAATGGATTTATGAGAATCAAAATAAAAGGAATAAACATACATCTTGGCTAAACATGGGGACCACAGATCTCTAAATTGCTTTGGAAGCTGACAAAATACCAAGGAGGAAAAGAAATAGTTTAGATGGTTACAAACAATAAGCAACTGCATTAACTCAAGAAAAGGAAGGAGTACTTTGAATACCAAAAGAACTCCCATTATGTGCCAAAGTGCTACATTCTCTACGAAACATTAGTATCGGCATTCATCTGTGAATCTTAAAATACTTCGAGTAGGGTGTGTATTACTTTATTCATAAACTATCATACTGACAGTTTAATGGTCCTGTCCACATCCCCCAGAAAGCCAATACTACAGCTGACAATTAATCAAGAATTTTCTGATGCTTGATTCATATAATGACTTCAAGGCTGTAGTTTTTCTTGGGCAGAAGTAGGCTGGAAGGTTCAGAGATTCCTTTGAAGTGAAGCAGGTATAATAAGAAGCTAGGTAAAAAAGAAACTAGGGATCTTAGCTACTTCTGGTTTTGCAGGCCCAACCTGAGCCACCTTTCAATAACCTTATTTTCATTTCATGAAAACGTAGGCCATTTTCAAGTGCTCTCCAGTCTTACTCACCCATAATCACTAGTCACCTTTTTCCACATTTAGCCTGAGATACTCCTTATGGCTGGTCTGGGACACTTCACAGTAATTTAATCAAAAGGGAAATTGCTTATACTCCAGTCTAATACTCAATTACTTCCTTTCAAAAACAGTTACAAGTAATTTCCTCTCATCTGTGGGAATGTTTTAGAAATAGATGCCTATTAAACTAACCAGCTTGGACAGCTTCTCATCCACTCAGCCTCTAGAAAGACCTACCTCCAGTTACGCTGCCTCCAAGGGAAACATCACACTGCTAGAAGTTCTGCTACAAAAAGAGAACCCCTGAAGTGAACCATCAGCAAATTAGCAAAACAGCATTTGCCAGGTCTGTGGCACTGCTTGCAAAAGAATTGCTTATGGTGATACACTCAAAAATAGAGGGTGCTGGCAACTTGAAGGGAAATTACATATGAGAAAGTCTATACAGAAATCTAGTGTAGGATGTATCCATGGTAGGCAGGGCAGGTAAATACCATGAAGATGATTCCAGTCAGTGGCATTATGCCAATTTTTGCAGCTGCAGATCTACTCCAATGCATCTGTCCTCTTGCAGTGTATGCATATCACTCAGCCATCTCTCTTCCCAAGTTCATATTCACTCCAGTAACACTGCCTTCCAAGTCTTGTAGGCTTTATTAGTAATACAGTCAGGACATACTCTGCATCCCTGTTCCCCTAGAAGTTACACTACCTTCTCTGTGTTTTCAGTGAATGGACATACATGTCCAAAGCAACCTATGGTGTTTTGAAGGCTTTTACAACCAGTCCTTGTAAGGAACCTGGCTTAGGAGATGCATTCCCCAGAGATAGCCTCAAGAAGGAAATTCAGAGCCTGATCTATAACCCCTGCATCAGCATCTATAGAAGTCTATTTCTCTCCACTGACTACAGAAGTCCCTAAGGCCATTAAGCATCATCTCAATTAGAAATGTAAATATTTCATCATGCCCAACATGTAAAAAGGACTGCAGGTAATAGTAACAGAATTGAAAGCAAGTTATACAACACAAACAAAAAACTGACAGTGAACTTACTCTGAAAACTTTTTCCACCCTTGCGATACTCTTCCCAAAGATGGTTCCAAGTTGGTCTCCAATCCCAGCCAGCAAGAAGCCAAACAGTGGAATCCCAAAGATGGCATACAAGATGCAGAAAACCTTGCCTCCAACAGTACTTGGGGCAATGTTCCCATACCCTGAGGAGAAAAACAATTGTCAGACTCTCAGAACTTACGGCTTTTTAGAAAAACTAATAGGTTTAGAAAAACTGCTGTTCCTGTACGCATACCTTTGTTCCACATGTAATTCCTATTTACAGACTTTCCATGGCACGATGTAATTTCCTAGGTGAGCTACCCACTGTGATTTCATTCTTCTTGTAGCCTCAGTAACCCATGTTTTCTATAGATGCAGGTCCTATCTAAACTTGTGTTTGATTAATTAATCTAGCTTGACTTATCATGGCACAAAAATCCCTCCATGCTGGCCTGGTGCCTGCACACTGCTGCTCCTCTTGGAGTCATTGGCTGTGCCAAAGACTTCCTGATGGGAGTGTGATTCACCTGACAAGGCTCATTTTCAGTGGTTAGCTCATAATTTCCTCAGCCCCTCATCACACTGACTAGTTACACCACCACCTCCAAACTGTACCCACTCTATGTGAATCTGCCCTTGAACTCTTTATTCAGTTCCTTTTTCAATTTGACGATAAAGATTCTAACATTTGTATTTCATGAGGTTTTTGTGGCAGTAATATTTGCACCTTTTTATTTAAGATCAGGTATCTTTATTGAAATGTTATAGAGATTTGTATTCTGACTATACATAATTACTTGATTTTAAAAATCACTGACGAAATAAAGTGGATACACAGAGCATCCAGAGAGATAGAGATCTAAGAGAGTGTCTGCTTCATCTACAGCAATTCCTCCTAGTCCTTGGGAATTAAGGCTGGGCTCCCAGGTCCCAATCGCGTTAGGTTTGTGACACTGGCGCTGGCTATATCTCTCTGTCATGGGATGGTGAAAGGACTATGCTGACACACAATAATGCCTTCCCCCCAACCCACAGTCCTTTTCATGCCTGCATCCGTGGTCCCAGATTTCTCCTAAAAGTCCAAGAAAATCCAGGTTCCACAGGCCAGTAGACTGAGGCTGACCAGGTAGTCTGCTGAGTGTCTGCCTAAGAGGAGCCCTAACAGGGCTCTGGTGGATAAAAGAAAATCATTTTCATGCCCAGACACAATACGTAGACTTTCTGCGGCCTATAAAAATCTCATTCATGGAGAATTTAAAGCAAATATTGGCAAAAATCCAAGCTCTTTTCAATAAGTTATTTAAATAGCAGATGTCAATGAATATGCCTACATAAACTATGCCTACATAGTGGCATTTATTTTAATGAGTAATTTAAAAGCTTGTCATTTGAGTCTATTGAGTAAACAAATATTAAGGGAGGGTTTTCTTACATTTGATTCAGAAATGTTTTCTTCCTCGCCACCCGCTGGTTTTATGCTACCGTTAAAAATACATGGTAATGTAGCTTAGTATATAGAGGAACACAGGGAGGAGTACACTTTATACAACCACTCTTTCACCGTCACTCTGACAACAAAGAAAAGGCAGAGCCAAAGGCACAGACTCCACTGTTTAAGATGATCACCACAGCAAGTCTTTAACTGCCGTAGGATTATTTTTTATGCATTACCTGCATAAAGACCTTGCAGAATTCAGTCAGATTCTCACACTTTAATGAAGGGTTAGGTGATGGTGGGCTTATTTGTCTATACAGTCACCAGTGTGTGTGTCACAGTTGTAATATGGAAAAGCACATTATCCAATATATAAATCAGACGAATACTCTAAGGCAATCAAATAAAAAGCAACAACTTGCCAGTGATTTCCAGATAATCAGATCTCTTAACCTCTAACCACAACAGCACTGAAATCAAGCTTTAAATTATAAAACCACTGCGTAATTATCAGCAGATTAACTTTATCATCAATGTTATCAGTTTATAATTTTTTTCCTTCAGACCATCTTCTGAAATCCCAGCTGCTTGAACCATCTTCAAGATCTTCACAGAGAAGAGGATAAAAACCTTAGCATATCTAAGGCCAGCATTCAGAGATCAAGAGACTAAATACATTGGACACAATGAATAGGGGGGACAGATGACAAAGGCCTGAATAAGGAACTTACTAAAACGAGTGGTTCAAGAAAAGTAAATGGAGTAGTTCAGTATACCCTTCATCTAATGCAGAGAAATGTGTCAATATTTCAAGGCCACGAATTCTGGAATGGAAAAAAAAACGTAGTTTTTTTTACACAGTGTACAATTTGTGGAATTCCTTCCAATTATTAGTATGAAAGCAAGGAAGGATTTTAAAAAATTTTAAAAATTTCATTGGATACTGGTTCTTGATCTTTTTAGTGAAAATTAAGACCACCTGCATCTACATCAAGAACCGGGTTATAAAGCCTTAGCTGCATCAGTGCTACTTATTTTCAGTTCATCATTGCTACGCTACCCTAACTGGGTAAACAGCTTCTGATATTTACCCAGACGCTCAATGCCCTTGACACATACCAGAGGCATGCCTTCTGAGAAGTGAGAGAAATACAGTTCAGCCACTTTATTTCTTGTGACCTACCTTCCTCAAATTTATTTCATTACCCAGGTCTCAGTGTGACTATATATTTTAAAAGATAATCACACGACATCCTTGTCTCTAAGTTGGAGAGACATGGATTTGATGAATAGACCACTCAGCGGATAAGGAATTGGCTGGATGGCCACACTCAAAGAGTTGCGGTCAATGGCTCAATGTCTGAGTGGAGACCACTGACAAGTGGCATTCCTCAGCAGTCAGTACTGGGACTGGTGCAGTTTAACATCTTTGTCGGCAACATGGGTGGTGGGATTGAGTGCACCCTCAGCAAGTTTGCTGACAACAGCAAGCTGTGTGGAGCAGTCAACACGCAGGAGGGAAAGGATGCCATCCAGAGGGACCTGGACAGGCTTGAGAGGTAGGCACATGCCAACCTCATGAAGTTCAACAAGGCCAAGTGCAAGGTCCTGCATGTGGGTCAAGGCAATCTCATGCACAAATACAGCCTGGGTGGAGAATGGATTGAGACCAGCCCTGAGGAGGACTTGGAGGTGTTGGTTGATGAGAAGCTCAACAGGAGCCAGCAATGTGCGCTTGTAGCCCAGAAAGCCAACCGCATCCTGGGCTGCATCAAAAGAAGCGTGGCCAGCAGGTCGAGGGAGGTGATTCTTCCCCGCTACTCCGCTCTCATGAGACCCCACCTGGAGTACTGCATGCAGCTCTGAGGCCTCCAACATAAGGACATGGACCTGTTGGAGCGAGTCCAGAGGAGGGCCACAAAGATGATCAGAGGACTGAAGCACACCTCCTATGAGGACAAGCTGAAAGGGTTGGGGTTGTTCAGCCTGGAGAACAGAAGGCTCCAGGGAGACCTTATAGCAGCCTTCCAGTACCCGAAGGGGACCTACTGGAAAGATGGAGAGGGACTCTATCAGGGAGTTGTAGTGATAGGATGAGGGGTAACAGTTTCAAACTGGAAGAAGGTAGATTTAGATTAGATATTAGGAAGAAATTCTTTTCTGTGATGGTGGTGAGACACTGGAACACGTTGCCCAGGGAAGCTGTGGATGCCCCATCCCTGGAAGTGTTCAAGACTAGGTTGGATGGGGCTTTGAGCAACCTGGTCTTCGTGGCCATGGCAGGGGGGTTGGAACTAGATGATCTTTAAGGTCCCTTCCAACCCAAACCATTCTATGATTCTATAAACAATAAACATACCTATTGTTGTGATGACTGTTCCAGCAAAGAAAAAGGCACTTCCGAGGTCCCAATGACTGCTGTTGTTAGATGAATTTCCTATGGGACTGACTCCTGCATTATCAGCATCAATAGCATGCTGCAAAGAAAGAGATAACAAATCAGCCTTATGCATGCCTCACCATATCCTATGCACGTCGGTATAAGCTCCAAAGGGAAATTTCTAGGACCATGGGAACAGCTTAGATTTAAATTTTTTAACACCTGCTCAAAGTACAGCAGCATACTCTGTACTCAAGAGCTGAATATATGACTGAACTAAATAGCTATTAAGGTGGAAGAAAGATACAATGCATAGACAAATGACAAAAGATTCAAAGCAACGGAGAAGCAGAGGACTGACAACACAAAGGGATATGTAAGTACCATTCTTGTAGCAATAACTGCCAAAGGAAAAATTCCCCAATGGGAACAGCTGATGTTAGAAGCAGCAAGAAGGGTGGTAAATACAAATAATGGTTGTGAAGTCAGCTGAAGCTAGTCAGCCAAGGATTTTAATTCCCAGACAATTAATAATTGATTAAGTTATTTATATTTTATGCTAACTAAAGAAAAAATAGGATATAAATATATCCCATTTGAAATGAACAAATAGGATGGCTATGCAAACATCATGAAACAACTTTGTGATCAGCTAGGATTTCCCAGTTGCCACACTGGACACCATTGCATGTCCACAAATATAGCATGGTACGGAGACTCCCAGACAGTGCTTGAAAGAACTAAATCCAGAACAGAAGCTGAGGTAGCTATACTGCTTCCAGGTCACTGTCCTATGTCTTACACAGCACTGAATAAAACCAGGCAGACATATAAGCCTGCTGAATGTTTGCTTGGGAATTTCTGAAAATGCACCATACTGTGTCATGGGGACATACACATTTGCCTTTCATTGCAGCTTCACAGTCCAAAGGAAGATAGAGCTAAATGCATCAGCCTCCAAAGCACAGACATAAATCTCTCATCAGCATCTGGCACGTTCAGCTGAATTGCTCTAAGTTCACTTTTGAGATGCGCTTTGGTACATATTCGCTAGTTGCTTGTAGATCTCATGCAATCTATTGCCTGTTGTAGAGAAATTCAGACCTCGCTCTGGAACGGCACCTAAAAAGATTGCCTTTCAAAGTAAACCTCTCCTTCCCAAATGTTCCCAACTGAGATTAAGTTCCATAAAACCAATGCAAAGGAAGCAAGCTTCTCTCTGCCTCTTACCATTTCCAGCTCTTTGCCTTTCTCCTGTTCTGTTCAAACCTCACTTCATGTTGCTGTTACCATGCTACTCATGCTACTGCCAGATCTTCCCCTTCTCTCTCACTTTGGTATTTGCTCCTCCTCCTAAATATTACCACCAGCCTTCAGCCTTGGTTATTTCAGTGACCTCATTGCCGGGCTCAACAAGAGAGGCAAAGTGCTGCCTTTTACATCCTCTCTTTCTTTGACTTTGTTCATCGCAGAATTCCCACCTATCAATACAAGTTTGTTTTGACTTTTCTTATTCCATTTCTTTCACCACTTCTCTTTTCCCTCTGACTTATGATCTATGAATTGTCACTGTGATTTTTTATTTCACCTTTTTCTATACAGTCCATTGGCAAACCAAGATTAACCACTCTATTTTACCATTTTCCCACTTCTCACCTGTTCATGTCTATGACTTCTTCTTCTCTATATCCTCTCTCTATATATCCTATAGATAGACAGATAGATAGATAGATCTATATCTCGTCTATAACCTCATAGTCTCTTGTGCTTTTAGCACTGACTTTTAAATACATCTGTTTAACACCTCTTCTATCCCTAGCTTTAATGATACACTTTTGTCGTCATTCACCTCTTCCCTCTGATAGCTCATTTATCACATCTTTTCTTTTCTTCCCCTCCCAATTTGCACTTTTCCTCACTCATTTTTTGCGTATATTTCCAATTGACTTCATCATCACAAATGCTCCACTACCACGTTTTTTTCCTTGGGCTATTTTCAACTAATCAGCTCCCCAGTTTTTAATTATTCATTGCATTGCCCCACAAAAAGGGAAAGGAGTGGGAGAAGAGGCGCATGGGCAAGAACAGAGGCTAGGTATGTCTAAAGAGATCAGTAAGGGACAGCCTTTTTTAACAGCAGAGCTGCAACATGCCAGGCTAAGCTGATTGTGAAATTACAGCACAAGCAAGCTCCAGACTGGACTGGTTGCATTTCACGTGGGCAGAAAGCCAAGGTTCCTCAGCACCTGTCCATATCTCAAGAAGCAGGGATACAGAGAAAGGAAGTGTTTAGGACCAAACCCTTTGACAGGGCTTCTGTACCAGTTGCTAGCATATTGCAGGTGGTGTGAAAGCAGAGATCATTTGTTTGTTTACCCATAAGAGCGTAAATCAGCATAACAGACAGGTTGCCTGTTTAAATAGGTCATGACACACTGTCAGCTACCCCGGCATGTTAAGTTCTGCCAAGAAATGTTGCTTGCCTTCCCCTTGAGTGTGTGAATGTCAGTGAGCTAATTACAACACTTTAATCACATTTGAGTTTACACAGTTTAGCAAGTCTATTAGGGCCAAGAACTAACACTTGAAGTGAAGGAGCATCCCGTTGCCTTAGGTAGCTTTGAGCTTCTCAGGCTCCCTTCTCATCCAGAACAAATTCATTTTTACTTTAAAGCTTGACTGACATAATTCATTTATAAATATCCAACTATCCCAATGCTATCTCTTCATACATAGTGTTTTGCATACAGCAATGGAAGACAGAAAGTGAGCAGCAAGAGGAGAGCAGCCCTTCAGTTAGCAGCACTTAAATACGCCATTTCAGGTAATGCGATAAGTAAAGGATGCCTTACTACCACCACCGCAAGCCCACCTACACAGAAGTACCCTGCTAGATGAAGACTGACACGAAATTCAAACAAGGACACTGTCACTGGCAAGACTCTCCCAGTCCACACAGACCATGAAATTTTACAACAGTTTGCCACTGTGAAACTTCAGATAGGCTTTGCAGCATGACCTGAAGAGCTGCATCCTCAGGATATATCTTGGAGTAGGGAAAGAACCAATTTCCAGAGTGCTAACCGCTCTGTTGGCAAACTTTCCATATTTAAGACATTTTAAACTAGCAGCTTCAGGTATTTTTATAGTTGAAGTATAGTCAAAAGTAACAGGTCATCAAAGTACCCATAGCTGTTTCACACTTACTACTTTCCTGATCCCTTCTTCCTTTTCAAGGGGAGTTACATGGACAGCGCACAACATTTTTTCAGTATTTTTAATGAATTCAAAAAGGATTCTTCTTTAATGAAAAATTATTAATCTATGGTAGTTTATCTTTTGAAATGTCACCCATTCAGGGAAGGCAATAACTTGGAATACCTCAAAGGGCTGAAATTGTCTTTCTTGCCGTTCAAGTAACAGATGTGTCCTAAAGCCAACAGGCAGATAGGAGTGAGGGAAATGACAAAACTACTGAAGTAAATGCAAGTACTCAATATAATTTTTTTCTAAAACATATATTTCTGATCACAACTTTCAGTTTGGTTGCCTGTCATTGTATAGATGTGTATTTTACTATCGGCCCTTTTGGTACCAGTACACTAACCAAAAAGACACGGTCTGGTAAATCTGCATGGAACTGAAGGCAAACCCCACAGCAAAATCCCAGCATATGTAGTGATACTGGGATGACTGAATCCTGTATTCCCAAAAAGAGTGCAATCCAGACTCCATCTCAATCTGGAACAGGCTTTGTCAATTCCACCTGTTGATATTCAGACAGCAATATTTAAGGGCTATGTGGCATTGGCACACTCTGCTAACAACTCTGCCTAGTTGTTAACGTAGAGGACTCAAAGTCCAAAGAAAGGTATAGTGAACACTAACTTGTCTCACCAGGTGTCAAGGGTCCCCCCACCCCCACATAAGATCGAAATTGTATCTCTTCTCTATGGATAAAATCAATTATATTCTCCTTAAACCAAGTAGAAACTACTGGGGATTCACGGTTTCGGACCCTGCCCCAGTGACACCATGCAAGTGTTGGGCTCCAGCTCCCTGCAGCCCTGCCCTGCCCAGCCACAGGCTCCGCCAAGCTGGGGCCTGATGTCCCAGCCCAGCCTTAGCCCATCCCTGTCCCCAGGGAGATGCCTGATGGTCTAGGCTGGCGGATGCCCCTGGCTGCAGTGGTGGGGTCCACAGCTGCCAGCTCCCTCTCCCCTGGGGTGCAGGTGGTCCTCACTGGGCCCGGATATTCATCTGATCGTCCTTGGTGCGTGAATGAGTACACGCCAGCCTTCACTAATGTATTAGGTACCTTGATCACTAATTAAGACACTTATATAAAGAAAATTCTAGAGTTATGCCCATAAGCAACAAGACAGCTGGGAGCTAGTGCAGCTGATGAGGAGACAGAAACCAAACAGACTTTCTGGTTTCTCTGGGAAAAAATGCTTTTATCTGGTTCACTGGTTCATGTTTCTTTAATTTTGCCAGTAAGATCCCAAGCATGAAGAAGACAAATCTTTTCCAAGGACAAGCATAATACCCTTCTTGAGTGCTGAGCTACTCAAAGGATGTACCCTATGTGTAACCATGGACAGGAATTTGATAAGAAAAGAAAATTCTTGTCATTTTTTTTCTAGTTCCATTAATTCCTCTCCACAGATCATGCTAATCC
This sequence comes from Burhinus oedicnemus, assembly GCA_008921705.1. Classification (NCBI taxonomy): domain Eukaryota; kingdom Metazoa; phylum Chordata; class Aves; order Charadriiformes; family Burhinidae; genus Burhinus; species Burhinus oedicnemus. Next base: position 1,935,657 of record VFFE01007698.1, read on the forward strand.
AATAATGATTATCTCCCTCTACAATTCTTTTCCAAGAAGATTCCTATCAAGCATACAAAAAGTTGTTTCAATTGCCTTTCATGCTCTGATGTTTCTCTATTACAATTAATAGGATGCTTCTCATTAGCAAGCAGCTTTTAAAGACTAATTCCCTACTAACTTTTCTCTATACTCCCCACCTTCTACTTATTCTCACCGCCCCTCATACAGTGATTAAGGGATCGTCATTAAAAATTCCCATTTATTCACTTTTCTACAACAGCATTTTCAAAGGACCAAGTCCAGCAATTTTTGTTCAGGTATAATCACAAGTAATAAGCTTTGAAAGCCCATCCCTTAAATATTTCTGCCTATCCCATAAAGGTCTTTAGATGATAGTCAGCCAGACAGTCATCTACCCACACTTAGAATAATTTGATTGTCATGCATGCACTGTGTCTGAGGGCAGACCTACAGCATTCAAAAAGGGACATGCACAGAGATCTAAGTCCAAAGGGCTTAGCTCCCTGCAAACTTCTTGGCTAAGTGCTACAGGACAGCTGCAGACTTCTGCAGCATCCTAGGCTCAGTCTGTCTCCTATGTAACTGGAGTGTCTTAGGTCTGAAGTTACAAACTAGGGTGCCTGCACCAACGTAGCCAGGACCCAAGAGATCTGAATTATTTTTTCATATTCTTTTAGGGGGAATGAAGTAAAACAAAGATCAGGGGCAGAAGGGAAGTATATGATATATAGAGGACAACCTCCAGGGGCACTGGCAGAAGGTTCAATAATCACATATTTACCATTGTTTTTCTTCACAGTTCAAATAGTCTTTTCCTGCCTCCAGCAACAGGCAAGTCTTTCCCATAGTTAACCCAAAATACTTTTTTTTTGTGCTCCATCTACAGCTTTCTTCTAGCACATGAAACCCATCCAAGTTCTCTTCATTTTACAAGGGAGCACCCTGAAAAGGCAGCTGGCTTATGACACTAGTGAACCAGTCAAGCAGCTGAAAACTGAAACATCTTTACAGGATGTTCCCTTTCTTGCTTACCTTCAGGGCAAAGTAGTTCAGAACACTAATCAAAAGTGCCTATCCAAAATATGAACTCTTACTAACATAATTAGTCAGTAAAGCCTGACTAGCTTATTTCCAGCTCTGCTTCCTTTTCAGCTTACAAGCTGACTCTAATGAGTTGCTGTAGTCATTAGTGGACATTGATAATATGACTTAGTTCCCAGGTGGGTGATTTTTTTTTTTTGTTCTATAATCACTCAGACTCTTAAATTAAACCCTGAAGGAAAAGGAAGAAGAAAGCAGCCCGCCAATAACCTAAGTAACTTCTTACAGTAGCAAGCCACTCTATCTTACGTCATTGTGCACGGCTCATTATGAAAGCAGGGCTCATTAAAAAAGTTTTTACTTATAGATGGTGCAGAGGCTACATAGAAACAGAATATGAATACCCTTATCAGCTCCATAGGAATTACTTTGCCAAAACACATTGATGGTCTTCCTGCCTGCCTCTCCTAAGGATAGATAACATCCAATCTTTCTGAGAGGCATAACCTCCCCATTACACACTCTAAGTGTGCGTTACTACAAAGGCAAGATGAACTACTTTTGACCCCAGCTACTAATAAGCTTATGCTATGACATACAAGAACAAAAAAAAGTTTTGTAATACGTTAGTAGGTGTAACTACCAATGTCAGTTTTCTTTTCAACTGTATGTCCAGTCACTTGAGCCCTGCTGCTTTCTGCTATTTGTTCAAATGAGTACAATACAGCTAAATGTACTTGAAGCACCCGACGTTTCATTGTCTGTTAGCATATTCTAGATTTCACTTCTCTCTAACTCGGAAAACTTAAAAGTGTTGTGATAGAGCACACGATTTTGTCATTTTCTTATTCTGGCATTTACCAGTGTGCCAAGTTGTAGATCACATAAGGCATTAAATAATGAACTTGCTTCACTGCAACAAATGTCTTCAGAAGAAGAAATGGGCTTTCAAAAAGTACAGTTAAGGTCTTCCACTTTGGACAATACAGACTGCACTGTGAAATACTTGCTACTGTAAGAAAAAATTATCTGTCATTGTGTTAGTATTAGACAGACCTGAACCAAAACCCAAGACATAAATACAAATTTAAAATACTTCGAATCTTCCTAGGGATTTGCACTGCTTTCATCACTATATTACTCCTGAAGTCTATGAATGAACTTCACAGTCTGAACTCAGCAATTCACACTTGTGCTACCAGTGCTAATATTTGCAATGGGTAATTGGAGATCAAGTTGGAAAGGATGTCTCATCCACACTAAATTTTAACAGCTTCCTCATACAGTGCCATACATCTTCCTTATAGGTTTTCCAAAGAAGAATCCTTTGAAAGCTTGAAATTTAGGCAAAGGGATAAATTTTTCCATATTAGCCTTGTAAAGACCATGACACTGCTCTCCTCTTCTTCTTAAAAGATTGTTCCAGAGACAGCCGCACAGTAAAAGGATACAAGCCAGTTCTAAGGTCTCTCTTTTTGCATTTTATCCATATTCTCCAAAGCATCGAAATGAATCAACACAGTCATTCTGGAGAATACGATCTGTGTTCATCTCAAGGCTTTCAGGTAGTCAAAAAACATTAATTATAAATAGCTCCCTCAGCAGTAGCCAGGTGCTGACTGCACACAGCACAGCAGCCAGGACCCATGGAAGTTGCCACATCAGTCTGAAATCACAGTTGTAAAGACAGATGCGGCATTTGGTGCAATGCAGAAATGCATTGTGCCCGTTAGGGAGATGTCAGTTTTGAGATCATCAACATGAAGGCATGAAAGCACAATATTAACCGCCTGACATTATCTTCAAGCAGTGGTTCGCTGTTCTTCTGTGCAAGTCAGTTACAATCAGAGTTTTCTGTATTAGCATATCCAACTACATCCCTGGAGCCAGTTTCACCCCCAGACATACAGAAGAATCCAAAGGAACTTGTTCTTTATTGACAAATCTGTTTCAATATTTCACATCACCTGGCCTTAAGACATTCACATGCTAAGCTGCTAAACCCATTTAATTTACCTTTGCAAAATGATTTCCAGTTACGCAGTGTAATGCCTGAGGACATACTGGAATCTCAGGAGATTATAAGATTTGTTCAGAATATCTGCCTTCTAGTGACACGGTATGCCCGGTTTTTATTTTAGTGTCGCCACTTTTGAGGTGAAAGAAGGAAGAATATTGCGTAAAATAAAGAATTAAAACTAGTACCTAGCTTAGGCTAGAGAACAGGGGCTGTTTAGAAATCTTTGTACTGCAGTCGGTATGCAGGAGTCAACCATCTTGTTGAGGTGCTTTGCTTGTTGCACCTATTATGTGTTCTGCTTTCTGCTACAAAATAAAGCATTTTGCATACCTTTTAATAGTGTCATTCCAATCAAGGGAATACAAACTTTTTGCTTTTACTAGTTTTTAAAAATCCTTTCATCAGTCAGCACACATTATACCCTAAGGAGTTGGGGGAAATACGGATCTCTGCAACACTGCCACAAGAAACACATCTGAACCAATATCCCTGAACAGAATTCACCCTGCCAACCAAACATGTTCACCTGTCTTTTGCAGACAGACAAAGGATGTGTTCCAAGCCAGCCCTGATCCAAAAGCTGTATAGTCACATCAGCACAATACTGCTTCCTGCTGAAGCAGGTTTGGCTTCTTAGCTACAGTACCAGGCTGCCCAAAGGTACAGGTACACAGCTTCTGACTCAGAACTGACCTGTCTTCTGTGAATACAGAGCAGAAGCAGGGAGAGCTCACATCTATCTGCAAAGAAACAGAAAGAAGTTGTTTTGCTTAGGACTGGCAGAAGAGCATTGCTGTCTACACGTGTGGGCAAGGGAGAGGAATGAATTAAGCAATGGGATGTTGTCTGTGGAAGACCAGCTACAAGGAAACTAAACAAGTTTAGGCTGAAAAGTAGGAGAATGCTTTTTCCATCACAGCAATGAGATACTGGAACAGCTTCTTAAAAGAAATACTAAGCTTATAAATTTGATTTACTTATAGAAAGGGTTTTATAACACAGTTGGGTGGATGGACACAAGAATCCAGGGGATAGCTCTGTGTTCTTTCAAACAGCCTGAAATCACAATGGAGCTCTGGTGCGACACCCCCAGAATGAAACACATCACGCTCTTGGAAGGCTCAGACAGAAATTCAGGTCTGAAATATAAGGCTGAAGTTCAACTTCGGAATATATTCCTTAGGTATCTCACATTTCTTATCTAATCTCTATTTTCTCCAGGCTAACTGATAGTTTTCTACACGGGATCCTAGAAGACACTCTACTGAAGTCTTGTAAGATCTGCAAGATCTTGTCTTGTCTAGAGTTTTAATCAATGAAAGATAACTCTATCCTTGATAGATCTTTCCTGCATGTTACTCCATTTTCCACTTATCCCTACATACTTGATATTTATTTCCTTCAAAAATGATGCTAAAGCTTTGCAGACTAGACCATTCTATATTTCTTAAATGCCAATTATTTTCTATTTTTAACTGTATACTTCATCATCATTCATATACCTAAAATTTGCAATAGTAAACCTGTAAATTAATATACCAGTAAGTTCAGAATTCTTGGCTGAATATTTATTTCAAAATTCCCACCTATCCTTTTCTGTTTGCTCTCATGGTTGCTGTGTTTAATTTTGGAGGAAGAATTAAGAACTTAATATTATTTGAAAATTTACGGAGATGATGGGCAAATGTCTTGCAAATCTGTCACCTCTCACCATAATTTCTTCCAGATACTAGGTTCTGATTTTCTTTACACGCATTTTTCATTATTCTAATGAATACATTTAACCTGTATTTACAGTGTTTTGGAGACATAGCTTCTGTTTCCCAGACTTTAAAATGACTGGGGAAGAGCCTGCTCTTCACACTGCTCATCGTGAGGGCTCTGTGAACAATTTTCTTCCCCACCGACTCAGCTGATCAATGAACCACCAAGCTGTTTATCCTAACTTCCAAGAAGTACTGTCTTCTTCACGTGGCCTACCTGAATCAATGTGTCCAGCTCTAGCTGCGTTACACAAACATGCTCCCGAAGAAAGTCAGCCTTCTCTAGTGCAATTGTGTTCTTCTGCTTGCTTTCAAAGGGCTGCTCCAGGGCACGGAAGACGAGTCCTCCTGTCACCAGGTAAACTACCACCACGACAAAGATGGCTACCACTGTTTTCCACTTCATGACTGTCTGCAGGCCTTGAGAAGGGGCTTCCATGGTAGCAACAACAGTGGCTCGGGAGGAAACAGAGAGTCGTGGAGCTGGGTAATGCCCGTTAGTTTTGGGCTCGGGTTCACAAGCTGGCACTGGTGATGGAACAGCCACTGAAACACAAAGTAAAAAAAATTTATTCAAAACCAAATCCCTACGGGTATGACCTTGATCTTCATTTAAAACTTTCCTAAATACCATTTTCAAGACTCTCGTATAAACCATGTTATTCACATAGAAGCAATTCTTCTCATCTGGAAGGCTCCATGTGTGTTTTGTCCATGCATACACAACCAACCTCAAGGGTTTACTTCAGCCATTACCTCTAGAACTGCATAGGCCAGTTGCATACACAAAAATTTCAGAAGGATGCAGAAAACTATTTATCCAATAAGAACATGAAAATTTTGACTAGTTAGGATATAAATTATACAAGGTGGTGTTTGATGAGGGACCTTGGTGGTGATTTATGTCCTTAAATCTTAATACTATTATTAGTGCTAGGAAATTGAACTGTTCTGATCAGTGATCCCTATGTGGCCTGGTATTGACAGAAACAGAAAATGCTTTGCAAACCACAATGCTGTTTGGCTCGCCAACATAAGCAGGCCCATATTATTTACAGGGATTCACAAAACTATCACTTCTGAAAATGTTCTTAAAGCCTGGAAGCTTCACAAATTTTAGCATAAATCATTCTTCAGCCAAAGTATGCTAGATATCTGAGGTCAAAGTCACTCACATGCCAAGCACAACGATGGACCTCCCAGCTTGGGACTGAGACACTGTATAGCCCGCATGACCTTAGCAGTACATTAGAGCTAATAAGCCCTGACTTCCAGCCAGACTTATTAGCCTGACTACGGTGTCAAGCTACCAAGGCATCTGAATCAAAGCTGGGTCACCTCCAAATAATTCAGGTGTCACAGCACCACACTTCCCCAGTCTTTGTTGCCAGTGTTAGCAATGGCAGGATGAGGCCAGGTTCCTCAGCATCCATTGGTATAATGGTACCACATGCAGGCTTTTAAACCAAATCCCTGCTGTAATCTTACCATGGTGCAGCTGTCACTGGCCTGTAATTTGTTTGAAACCAGATTGATTTATTTATATCAGACCTAAATCGGATTACAGTTAAAATAGAGTCACTTTAGCTGCATTCTCTGAACTTATCCCCAAAGTGTCTTTGCTGTTTTGCTCAGAAATTAAAGCAGAAGGATTTACAACATCTGATCAGAGTGGCACTGTAAGCTCATTCTATACATTTTGAACATGGAACGTGATTACACCTTGAGATTGAAGTGGGCTACAACTCTGTCCCAATAGAAACCATTTTATAATACTGAATAATTTAAGAACTCAGCTGTTTACTACCGTCACATTTTCCTAGAAGCAATACATCTCTGAAGCACTGCGTTGAGGATAGAGCTTCCAGCTTAGTAGCTAACCAATAAACCACAGAAATCTATAGTTGCTTTAAACTGACAGTTAATATTTCTTTTCATATGTGACTTGGAGGCTTCAGATACTAAATAGATTAGACGGAATCCGGGATGAGAGGAAAAGCCACTGTGGTTGATCCCCTTTGTGTGTATCTCAGTTTTGCAAAACCCTGTAGCTCAGTTTGACCATCAAAATGTCATTATGGTTCCCAACATTTATCAGCCAGGATGGAGTGACATCAAACTTAAAAGGCTACTTTCTCTGACCTCCACCTATATTTCACATAAGTTCTAAGAACTTGAAGTGACAATAGGGAGAAGAGTGACAGTATTAGAAAGAAGTCACATTTTTTATAAAAGAGATCAATTATTTCATTCTCTAAATCTCTTGAAAGCATTATTGTAATAGATACAGTGAATTTCAGCAGGAAATATCACAAAAATATTTAGGAGAAACGTAAAATAGAGAGCTTGTATGAAACAGTTAGAACCTCCCTTTCTCTATAGGCAAATATCTTAAATCTGAGTCACAATGTCTCCTTACTAAATGAATTAAATTTGAGTATTCCCAGAAGTGGCTCAGCTGATGTAAATCAGTGTAACGTAACTTCCATGGATTCCATGGAATTCAATCAATTTACATTAGAGCCCAAAACTACTGTGTATCTTGTGAATCAACACAAAATCTGTAAGCTTGAGGGCTGATTTTGCACACTTGAGATTACTCAGTAAAATAGTCTCAGGATCCGAGGCTCACATGGTAAGAAGAGAGCAGAATTTGTATGACAGAAACAGCATGCTACAACTTTTTGAAACAGCTATATCCACCTTACCATGACTGGCATAGTCCAGCCATGGCTGAGCCTTTCAGTGGAGAGATGCCTGACTTTGATATCCCACAAATGATAAGTCAAGAGGAAGGAAGTCAAGAGCCGGCAGAGTTAAAATAGCTTTTGTGAGTTGAGTTTTCCTCTCTGTTAGTATAAATGTTGTTTCTTATTCAAATCGTATTTCTGGCAAAGTGTTAATAACAGCTTTAGAGTAAAATCATGGCCTGTTTGATTCTGTCTTCAAAGGAAAATGTGTTGTACTGATTTAAGAACAAGATGGCAAGTTCAGGGTAGGGAACGTAAAATGTTCTTATAAATATTGTGTCACTTAAACAGCTCAGTGGATTACAGTGCTTGGCTTGCTTATCTCTAAAATAAAAGATAACTCTTTTTCAAAGAAGATTTGTGTTAAAGTCTTTAATTTTCTGCCATTAGTAATAGCTACCCTAAGTGTATGTAGAAATGTTGATCCTAAAGTATTTTATATGATATAAATTAATACACAGGAATATTCTACTAAAGCAGCTAGTTGAGCAACTGATGTATAACAGAGACAGTCTCCTTACAAAGCTGATGGAGAAGGCACAACTGCAGTCAATACCCCCGAGATGTTTCAGGGTAGATTTTAAGCAGCCGTTAGGCAGCTGCCGTCTAGCAGCTACCTCACTCTTTACGACAAGAGTGGGGTTAGTGACTTGAGTACATGGTAAGAAGTCAGAAGGCCCAATTTCTAATTGCAACTCTGCCTCCATGAAACTGTACTCTCAGAAAAGTATTACCATTCACCTTTAAACCATGGTTTCACCAACTAGAAAAAGATAAAATAGTGCTTACTGTTCTAACAACACATGTCCTGTAAGAATCTGTGTCTGCACAATTTTTTAACAAACATATAAACATAAAAGCTATATAAACTTCCAAAAGTTTAACAAGTAGTTTTACTAAAATCAAAGGATGTTCTACAGTGGCAGTTCAACAATGTGCAGAGATATATAAAGAGTTTAAGAAAATGAAGGACTACATAAATTCTTGGATTTGTAAATATAGTTTACACTGTAGTTCAGGGCAAATGTAGAGCAAAAGAGAAGAGGCTATGTTTACAATAAATGCAGAACAATCCCTGCTTTATTTATCCATGTTTTTTCAAAACAAGCTGCTGTCAGAACAGGCTTTTACCAGAACAGACTCTCATCCATGTGTGTTTGTTAAATCATATCGAATATGACTTACTCTGCCTCAGTGAAAGCAACGATGAATCTGCATGCACATGCATGCACTACATTAGCAGACAGGTAATCCCAAAAGAACAGGTACGCCGTAACGAATACACCAGTGTTTCGACACAGGCCTTAGCCCAGTAAGAGGATGTTAGTGGGGAAAGAAAGGTGAGTTCCTGTTTGTTTGGATAAGCTTCAAAATAAAGCAACTGAATATATTGATGTTACAAGTCAAATGTAAGGATCCGTACAGTTGTTCACCTCCAAGAGCAGCGCGCTACCTGCACTTGGTGTACAGTCAGGCCTCCCACTGATATCTGAGGAGCTTAAACACCTGAGATTTCTGCTAATATTCATGAGAATTAAGGAATCAAAACTCTTACTCACTGACCATCAAGAAGACTGAGGTAAAGCTTAACCCAACCGAAGCAGTTGGCAGTTGGACTAGATGACCGTTGTAGGTGCCTTCCAACGGAAATATACTATTCAAAAGCAAAAGGCTGTAATGTAAAACACTGGAGCTATTGAAACGATGCACCATAAAACATTGTTTCAGGTTAACAATTGCCCCTTATTACTGCAGGTATGCTTTGCTTTAGGAGGCTGATGTTTCTAAGAACAGGTTAGACTATTTTCTGCCAGAAATATTTAGGTATAGTTGGCCCTGCTTTACAGCAGCAGGGTGAGCTAGATAACCTGTTATGACTCTGTGAAAATAGTTCTAATTTAGAGGGAAAATCTCCAGACAGAGAATTCAAAGTACCGCCACCTCAGAAGGACAGTTTCAAATAAGCCAAAATGCTGAGAGGATGTTCAACTGGCTTTTGACTATGAAAATGTTAAGCATGGCTTTGCCACACTAACCTATATTCTGGCAACTATCTTACCCAATATGCCAAGAACATAGAAGATACTGAAGAAACCTGGTTTTAGAGAAGTTTCTCAACTGGTTTAAACCAAATACAATTTTTTTTTTTTTTTAAATTAACATACCCTCCTCTGTGGTATTGCTGTGACAATTTTTATCTGTGAAAACAAGTAAGTCAGGTTTAACGGAGTGTCTTATTTAGAACTTTATTTTACTCCATGTTCCTGTGTTACGTGAGCCCACAGGAATGTATATACATTTTAATGAGAGTATAATAGAGTATTCTTGACACATCTGATGCAAGTGCTGCTTTCACAGGATTCGGCCCAGAATTAGATTGAGGCCACATACACTTATGCATTCATAAATGCAGCAGCTGGCTTTAAGTTTAATACCTGAGTTGATCAAAAATGAAACTGGACATTTCATCTCCCATTTTAGTGGGTCCATCCAAATAAGACAACAAAGTACTTTCAGCTCAAGTAAAAAGGTTCTTTGATGTGCCTCTTAAGGTAAGTACTAGTATGTGTCTCAAAAATCCTCATAATATGATGGGAGTTTTTTTAAAGAAAGGTAATTATGCTTTCTTCAAATATTTACATAGTCAAGCACTCAAAATTTCCCATGGATTCTTGAGTCTTCCTTATCTTTGTCTTAAAATTAGAAGTTCAGTTTGAATTAGAAAGTAATCTTATCATGCAGACCAGTTTCACTGAGAAAATTCATGAGCAAATCATACTCCCTACAGCTTTCACAAGATCCTACATTGGGTTATCAGCACTTGTACAGCCTTCCTGTAGTACTACTTAATAAGCCAGCATTTCTTCTTGAAGTAATTTAGAAGTATGATATGTTGTCAAGTGTATGAAGTTGCAGGACAGAGACGTGGAGCTCCAAAGCTCGGAAATGTCTGTGAAGTGCTAGCAAAGTCCACTACAGCTTCATGAACCAGCCACTAAAAGTAGGGGGATCTACCTTCTCTAAAATGGATCGCAAAGGACTGGAACATGAAGGGATTCCACTGGCCATAATTGTTTTAGCAGCCTATCAGGAACATCATTTATTTCTTTTTCACTGGACGCAGTATTCTAGTTGTTTGGGTTCCCGCCCACCGCTCTTCTGAAATGGCCACACACTGAAGTTAACATCAAAAGACTTCCTGATTGAACAGTGTGGAAAGGCAGGAAAATGAGCAGCCCACCAGTGGATAGCATATGATCTTGCACTCCAAGGCTCTGGCTCATCTCCAAACAGAAGTTCCTGGGGAATATGGGTATCTAGCATTTGCTTCCAATCTCACAACCTTCCCACAGACTCCCCAAAGTGATTTCAGCTACTGGCTGCTTGGGTTAAGATAGCAGGGCTGTGCCTGGAAGTCAGAGCAAGGATAAGAGGTATGTTAGAGGAAGAGCTGAGGCAATCAGTGTATTAAGCTATCCGCTATATGAACTCCTCATGAATATGTCACAAACAGAAAATGCATGCCAGTTTATGGATGAAGGGAATTTGTATGTCCAACAGGAAGCAGGTGGTTGCTGTGTGCATGACAGAAGTAATGAAACGTGGAAGTTTCTGTCCATGCATAACCAAAAAATCATTAAGCAATTAAAATTTTGCATTGTGAGGACATGGCTAATCATTTCCATCACCTGCTTTACTTGCTATTCCAGCACCCTCCCCACCACCATTCTTCATCTCTGTCTGTTGTGTTTTTTAACAGGTTTTGTAGAGAGCATCCATTTAACCAACACAATGAATGTTGGATTTTTACACACTGGGCACTCAAAAATCTGACGCTGGTTTAGAAAGTCAGGCTTTTGGAGCAAAAATCCCAGTAGACGATGATTGTGTCTGCCTTTGTGTTTGTGCAGCATCTTTGCATGATGTGGGCTAATTAACAGGTGACATTTCAGCTGTGATCAAGAAATGGGAGACAAAATCCTGCCTGCAGGCTATGATTACATATGGGGCAGAACACCAGTATCCCTGTGGCTGTTGTTCTGAATTGAGGCATAATAATAAGCACTACTGTCTGGGGACCACAGGATCCATACAGCCATGGATCAAGAAAACTGCTCTCAATGCTGACATGTTTTACAGTGGTTTGGCCCTGGTCCCTCTGCATATCCCCAAGGTGTTCAACCACAAAAGGGGAATTTCACCCTACTGTTTGTACAGCATTTTGCTGCAAACTGCCATTGAAGGAGAAGCATTACTATTACATTTACTGTTCATGAAAGCAAAGCTTGACATATTGTTTGTTTGGAAAATGCACAGAGTGCCTCCGAGCATATAGCTTTTCACTGCAGCAGTACCCCACTGGTTAAATCTAACATTGTTTTCCCTGAAGTGGATTCTCTAATGCAGTATTAGCGCTGCTGACTTCAGCAACATCTCCGCGGTCTGCTGCAAATGCAGTCATCAGTGGCAAGGCATTCAACGATGTACGGAAAGAGAGACAGGTGAAGGCAGAAAGGGCAACATACATTAAACCAAAAAGACTGAATGTGCTGTTAGAAAGAAAGTAGCACTGATTGCTCCCAATTGCTCCTTTCCCAGAGTGGGGAGGGGAGAAGGGAGGAGTATGTTAGGTTACAAAACTGCATAAGGAATAAAGTCACTGTTTGCTTCCTATTCTAGGATAACGCTAGTGAAATAGAGTAAAAGTTCATATATTGTTTTCTCTGTGTTGGTGGGGAGAGAAATATCAGTAATATGTACCAGAGGGAATTATGTCTAACCATCCCTGACAGCAGCTTTGGGGAAAATGTCATATAAAAAGGCTTCTGCAATTCTTGTATCATTTGTCATATATTCCCAGCTAGGGCTCAAAATTATGAATCTCGGTAAGTTTCCAAAAAAATCTACATAATTCTGCTTCATCAGTTATAATTGAGACATACTAATTAATAGCTCTTGGAATACCCCAACTGCTTCATTGATTTGGAATGCAGTCGTTACGAGAAAACAAAAAAAACATCACTGTTTTATAATGTGGCTTTCATTCTTCTTCATTAGAAAACTATAGTTTAGGCAAAAATAAAAAAATCTTAAACAGCCTAAGTTGGAACATGGTAAAAATTAAGAAATCAGTGTGGTTTGAGTTAAGATCTCCCTTTCTGTTGAAAGAGCTTCCCAACTATGGGAGTCTTCACAGAGTGGTGAAGCTGGTGCACTGGAGATCGGAAGAACTAAGGGGAACTTAAGCCTCTTCTCTGTTCCTGGAGAGCTTCTTTAGTGGCAGACAAGAAACTTGGCTATGCAGGAAGTCATCAGAATGAATCTTGCCTTCCACTGAAGGACACTGTAACTCCTATTTGATAGCAGCTTCTTCCAAAGGACAAATCTTGTGGGAATCTTCTCCAGTATCTACTGTCCATACTACAAGAGTATCGCTGCTTCCATTTACTTGTGGAGCAAGTGCCTGACTTAAACCAGGTACCTGGCTATCTGGTCTCCATGACAGTGTATTCGGTTTACGTGGCAAGGTGTTGGTAGCGGGGTGGCTACAGTGGTGGTCTCTGCGGGAGAAGGCCAGGGGCTGCCCCATGCCAGACACAGCCAGTTCCTGCTGACTCCAGTGGACCCACCGCAGGACACAGCTGAGCTCATCAGTGAAGCCAGCAGCACCTCTGTGAAGGCATAGTTAAGAAAGGGAAAAATGTCGTGCAGGCAGTGAGGACTGAGGAAAAAAAGTGTGAGAAACAATCCTGAAGACACCAAGGTCAGTGAAGGAGAAAGAGGTGCTCGAGGAGCTGTAGGAGATATTCTCCTGCAGCCTGTGCAAGTTTTGGAAGAGACCACAGTGGAGCAGGTACTTCCCTGCAGCCCATGGGGAGGACCACACCAGAGCAGATATCCAAACTGCAGCACGTGGAGGACCCTAGACCAGAGCAGGCTGATATTTCCTGAAGGACTGGTGCCTGTGAAGAGACCATGCTGGCACAGGTTTATCCTAAAGGACTGCAGCCCACAGGAAGGACCCATGCTGGAGCAAGGGAAAAGTGTGAGGAGGAAAGAGCAGCCTAGAGGAACTGTTATGAACTGACTACAACCCCCCTTTCCCCATCCTCCCTGAACCATGTGGGTGGGGAAGTGGAAGAAGAGTCAGGAATGAAGGAGTTAAGTTGGGCCTAGGAAAAAGGAGGAGGAAGGTATTCTAACCTTTGTCTTTTTTTTCTCACTATCCAAATCTATTTTAACTGGCAATAAATTAAATTAATTTTCCCCAAGTAGAGTCTGGTTTGCCCGTGATGGTAATTACTAAGTCATGTCCCTGTCTTTATCTTGACCCACAGACTTTTCCATCTTATTTTCTCCCCCTTTCCTGTCAAGGAGGAGCAGTGAGAGCGTGGCTGGGTGGGCATCTGGCAGCCAGCCAAGGTCAACCCACCACAGACAGTTTGCAAAGGGGCAATAAAGGTGAGGACACAACTCAGACTGTATTGTTCAGCACTGTCTTTCCTCTGAGTCTCACCAGTCATGGAGTGCATATGGATTTTGGTGAAAAAGTCGTAAGTCCATTACAACCATGCCCTAAGAATATCAATGTATAGATCAGGACTTAAAACTACAGTGCTGAACATGAGTTAGCTACAGAGAGAGCAAGCAGCCTTCCAACAATAATGCCTTTTTGTCACTCTCTACTGGAGTTGGGTCAATATGGAACAAAAACATTAATTTGTCTTGTTGAGTGGATTTGATTTTTTCAGTTTTTATTATCTTTCTTTCTCATTATTCCTTCCCACATATAAGCACTTTATTTCACTCATTTTCTAAACACATTTAAGAAAATGGATGTTAGCAGCATACATTTCCACATAAAGCTAAATGTCAAATTCATTAAATATTTCACGCTGGCAGGAAGTGCATACACTCTTAACCAATCAAGGAAAAGTAGCAATAGAATGTAGTATCCCTGACTGACAATTTTAAAAAATATGAGAAAATCACAATCTGCTTGCAGATGTTAAATGGTTAGAAATTGGGGGCTGGGTGAACTTGACCGGTTGGATTACTTATTAGTCTAGCTGTGATTAGTTTCACAAGTGTGTAAAAGATTAAAAAGTCTAAGCAATTACCATTTCTCTGAGCTATGCCATGTCCCTTTTCTTTGTTTTCAGTGGATTTTGTAAGGCTGTTGAAAGACTCGCTGGTATTCTATCATTTCACTTTAGCAATTCTGAACCTAGTCTCCCTAAAGAGATAGAAAAGAAGTATGTACAAGATAATTTAATTTTAGTCAAGAAAGCATAGTGAGAGAGAGAGGAGGGTCTGAATACCATTTTTATACTTTTACTGTATTTCGAAAAGCCGCTGCCATTTCTAATTGTAAATTCTTTAAAGCACAGAAGAATGGCAGTTCAAGCATCCGTCTCACAAGGAGCTTTCAAAGCAGGGAAAGGAAAAACTCACAATGGCTGCTTAGGAAAATAAAAACTCTGCAGGACTAAAATCTCAGTGCCCTTAACCATATAAAAACCAGAAAATCTTACTATGCCAACAAATCCAATCCTAAATCAGTTTTTGTATATGTCTTCATTAATAGTTATGTATTATAATTATTTATTTCATAGAGAATAAACTCTTCAGAACAGGGGCCCTAACATCAGGAGTGTTTAGACCGGGAATGTCACTACCTTGAATATATTACAAATAGCAATTACCATATATCACTATCTTCCAAATAATTCTGGAAAAATTTGATGCTGGACAACAATAATTTTCCCTGATCTTTCATGTGAGGAATTCAGAAGTATTTTTAGGCTCCTTCTTGCAAACTGATCCAACTTCCATTAAGATTTCACAGAAAGCAGGTTCAAGCCAAGAAGAGCTGGGTAGCTTTGTTAGCATAGTGCTGAGCTTCTGTTTATAGGCCTAGACACTTAGCAGGACATATTTGGTTCAAAACAGTGCTGTACCAGATAGGTTCAAGTTCACAGTTTCCTTGGGCTGGCCTAGCTCAGACAGCAGCGTTCCACTCTCGCTGAATACAACTGTGTAGGTATAGCCTAGACAGAAAAGAACTCACTTAACCAAGATCACACAACAAACAACAAGGCTGGAGTAGAAATCCACTCCCCTGCTCCCAGACTTGTGTGTTTAAAGATCTGTCCAAAAAGAGCTACTCTCATTTTGGACATCCGTACTGTATTTCTTTAACTTTATGTCCATTTTTGGCTTCCACACAACCTTTCATATGACTCCCTATAGTTAGCAACCAGTGAAGATGAAGATATGTTTTTCTTTCTTCAGGCCAACAGAAAAGAGAAGCAAATTCTGAATGGAATAGAAAAGGCTGCTCTATTCACCATCTTTCTCTGCTTCACTTGTCACCAAACTATTGAATGGTCACTAAATACTGACATGCTTCATTGTAACTCGTGTTAAGAGTACAAGGATATAAGAGAGAATGAGTTAGCAAACTACAGGAGGCAAACACTGGATCTGTATTTAAAGAATATGGGAAATATCAGTCTCTTCAATCAGTTTTGACTAATCTCTTATCTTGGTTTGAACCACTGTAAATCAAACTCCATCACATATTCAAATGTCATTTCTCCATGACACAAAATTATTATCAACATAGTCATCTTTTCAACATCCCACTTTGATTTTCATTGCAACTTTCCAAAGTATTATCTTAATATAAATGAAAATGCTGTTTGGACTAGGTGTAAAAATGTGAACTGTTGTCTCACAAATGAAAATAAGACATTGACTACCTGAAGACAGTGATGAATTCTTCCCTGGATCCCTTAAGAATAGGGCAAGAAATAACTGAATTAATCTGTACGAAGGAAATAGGGGATTATATATTAGGAAAAAGTCTAGCTACAAGTATAGCTAAGCATGGGAACAGCCATTCCGATATTGAAATCTCCTTCATTGGAAGTATCTAAGAACACAGCACAAAATCATCTGCCAGAAATCATTTAGGTCAGTGTTTTCAATATGTGCTCTGCATATCCCTATGGACCCAAGACAAAAAGCTATCAGTGAAGGGTAACAAAGAAAAACAACCTAATCTTGTAGGCTCGTATTCATCATACAGGATCTGTAAATAAACTGGTGAAAAGTTAAGGGTATAAAAAAAAAAATTAAAAATCATTCATCTTGATATTCTAGTCCCAACTCACACCAGGAAAATGCTCTTGAAATCCTTTCCCTTCCCTTCCCTTCCATGTAAGATCATCAAATGCATCTCAACATTCCTCTTTGCATCAGTCGTGCCAAGTCTGTAATAATCTTTTGTGATTATCTAAATATCTCAAAGCGTTTCACAAATAATAGATAAACCCCTGCGACACTGAGGAAAAACAATATTGTATGTGTTCACAGTTTGTCTTGTGTAAACACTGCCACAGAGATGTTAGCAAATTAATTAGATTCAAGAGTAATTTTGAAACTTGATTAAAACAAGGTCTTTGTCATATGTGCATCAAGCAGGTACAATGATTTCTCATCACTGTATTAGCAAATCTTCAAGTTCTTTTAGGGGACATGCTCTTTTCCACTATACATGACAAAAGGCTGGTCTGTCACAATATCAATAGACAGCCATAAATCAGGTTCCTCTCTTTTGTTGGTTATAAAGGAAAAATATGGTACCCATGTGTAAGCTGCTCTTGCTGATTATTTACAAGAAATTCCAGATTCTGACCCAGCCTCTCTGCTGTCAGAACCACAGTCAGAGCCTGCCCACAAACCTAAAACGGACTGCCCAAGAGTTACTCTCTTGCGAACACAGCCATAGAGGTCCTGCCTACTGAGGCTTTGCAAATGGCAGGGGAACAACAGGAAGCCCAAGGCTGGCTGGCACAGGTATCAGCCAGAACTTATCCGCTGATATTAAAAAAATCTCTGCAAAAGTCACGGTCATGGGATGCTGGGATACTTTCCCCTCCCTCCTCCCTCTCCCAGGCACTGCCCTTTTCTAAGGCATACATGACAGCTCACTCGTCGAAAGAATGGGTGTGCTAAGGCAGGACGTGAACTCCAGGAACAGCTGAAAGCATCTTCGTTTTTTTCTTTCTGGTTTGGCTTCAGGACAGCAGTCCTCAGGGGGTTCCTAGCTAACACTTATTGGCATTAACATGAAGATGCACTGCTACTGACACCATTCGTAGCACTACTTACAGAGCTGCCAAGTCCAGATGAATACTTGAGGGAGATTTGTCTTGTGCTGGAGTGAGACTGCACGCTGCCGGAGGGCAGTTCGAATTTTGTTTCCCTTGCTTTGCTTTCTCTCTCTCCTGACCTCTCTGCCTCGCTGCCCTCCTCCAAATCCATCCATCTGCTCTTGTCCCTCACTTGTCTCCAACCGTGCTGGCAGCGGGGGAGGCAGCATACCCGTAACTCCCTGCTCAGTTCCTCTTCTGGGCACTCGGCGCTCAGCTACCCTCCCCGTTGCCTCCGACACTTGAGCCCAGAGCAAGAAGCCAAGCACATGCTCACATGTGACAGGACTCATCAATGAACTTCAGGTATTGGAAAACGTAAAATAGAGTAGAAGAGCATTACAGTGAGGAGCAGGAAGAGTTGAGGGGAGATTAGAAGTGATTGACAGGGGCAAGTCCCAAATAAGGAGCCCTCCTGCTTCAAGACTGGTGACTGTGTTTGTTCCGACGCACTCACTGGCAGCAGTGGTATCATCAGGTTTATGAAGCTATTTATAGCGAAACTGAATACGGAGAAACCCAAGAAAAATTTTCACCTTTCCCTTTCTGAAAAAAGATTGGAACCAATAGATCACTGCTAAAACCTGTTTCCCTAGCATTAGATCAGTATTTCCTGCTCTTGCTAAAATTGTGAGTTCTAGTCCATGCAAGTCTCTGCTCTGTCAAGAGCCAAATAGAAGCAAGTGCTTTTGGCTCAGCATCCTGGGGTATAGAGATGACTTTGTGAAAAAGAGTTCCTGTCAGAAGAGATGAACATACCATTGAACAAACCATTCTATGATATGATATTGTTTCTCCTTATTAGGTAATATATAGGAAAACTGCTTTCTTGTCAGTATGTCACAAGCCTCGAGTACAAGCACCAAGGAATAAAAAGCTGCTCTCTGGTTCTCTGCAGACTACACCCTTCGATGAATGACAGGCTGAAGCACTGATGCTGCTGCTTATCCATAATCTTGTTTTTAAAGACTGATAAAAAGAATTCCATTGCACTATGACACGCCATTGGATGAAATGAGGTGATTACTTTTCCTGTCCAGGAAGTGTCCCAGGAGACCAGTAACATTTAGGAAGAGTCTGAATCTCCCACCACAGGAGTTCAAGGTGTTTTGCTTCAAAGTGCTCATAGGATGATGTAGGGTCAGGGTTCTAGCTGGTGTCCTTCTGCTAGAGCAGCTGGACTAGCACCTTGCAAATAGCCAATCTCAAAAATTCACAAAAAAAATTTACCCAATGCTCTCATGGCCAGACCAACCAGTGAAGGAAACCTGTCTTGCAACTTAGCATAAGGAGGCCTGTGTACAAAGGGAAGAACATTCTTATTGACAGAAACCTAGTGGTAAAACAAGCAAGTGGAGGAGACAAACAACAAAGCAAAGATTCATGCTGGCCTTCCTAGCAGGAAGCTATCTAATCTACATTTGAAATGTGATTGATGCTGGCTGTCTGCCAGGGGTACAGCCTAACAGTGGAGTGAAGGAATCTCTTCATCACCTCACTCATGCGAAGGGGACTTTAGCAGCACCGCTGATAATAGACTGGAACTGTGAGATGCCAATACATTGCTCAGCTGGGGCAGTTCAATGTCTCCTGCGGGACTCTCTTAGGTTAATAGCCCAGGGAACAGATCTTTCACATATGAGTAAGGCCAGAAAAAGGTATGCAATATAACCTCTAACCCCAGAACAAAAATAGTGTCAACACTAATTGTTCCCCTTCAAAGATTTCTTGGGGCATCCTTACAGATGTATCTTCCCGTTACTGGCAATACTAAAGACCTCATACTGATGCTCCTCTGTAAAAACAAGTAGAATTTCTGCATCAGTCTAGTGGTGTCTTCCCCAACCTGGCTAATGATTGGAATCTACAGAAGAATACTTTGAGTTCAAGCAAATCTCAATAATGATCGACCACTTCAATTAAGTGATAATTTCTCAAATTTTCTGGGCAACAGCAATAAAAGCAGATCTGTCATTATGTGGTAATGGTCAGAAATCTTGTAAGAAGCACATTAATTGGGCTATTTTTTAGTTCACTGGAGCTGTACTATTTGCATATCCTAAGGATCCAGTCTATTTAGTGGTCTTAAGTTCTTATACACGGTAACAGTCTTAGTTAGAGTGAACAAAGGCTTTTCAATACTTTGAAAACCTATTCTGGAACAGGACAAAGAATACATCTAATATAAGACAGCTATTACAAAATTACTCTGTGCAGAAAAGATCTTTCACAAGGAAGAGAAAGTTGCTGTTTGAAATGCATTTTCATTTTCTCTTATTCTAAATTCTTTATAACATATACGTTTTTTTTTTCACTTTTGGTGTGTAAGTTGCACCAGTAAAGCTGCCACAGTCAGAATGACTTACCTGTCGAGTGTGCATGTAAGACAATTATTAGAAAGTGACCGTGAATCAAAGAGAACTCAGGTAAGCAAACGGAAGTAGGTTAAAGAGACTTCAGACCCACTATGCTGCTCACGGCAGTATATAATAAACAGAACAGATGTACAGTGTCACTGGGAGGCTGGTCAGGCACACAGAGCTCCAGGTCAATGCCAGACTGATTCTGGCTGCACAAAGCTGCTTGGAGTTTGCTATACAGTACAAAATTTAGGGTATCTTAGATGATTAGGAGTCTGGTACAACAACAGAATTACACAAGACTTTTCTTATCTCATGCTCAACTTCCATTCAGATAATACTGTAGAAATACAGTTGTAATTTGAACTATGATAAAACTTTATAGCTACACAAGGATGGCATCAGCTGATACGGTATGGGTTCTAACATCTCGCAGTACTTCACAGTGTTGCCACACTGCATCACTGACATGTAGCTACATGCATTCACAGATCAGACTTACTAAAGAGACAGCTGTGGCCCTCTAATCAGTTTTACCCACAATTAAGGTTCACCTAAGCAAAAGCATGCCTGCACAGTGTATAGCAGGTGGACATGAACTCATTCTCCTGAGCTCAGAGCTGGTGAAAACAAATGAAATCACTGCTAATAATGCCAAGCTCAAAGTAGTATTTTATAACTTTCAGCAGAGCTGCACTAACCATGATGGTGTAACTTCTTGTAACCCCAAAGCATGCACAAATTGAAAATTAATCCACCAGGAAAAAGTGGTGTATGCCCTAAATCCTCCAAATGAGAAGCTACCCAAAGCCATTTGAGCTGAAGTTCAAAATGTGCGCAGGAACAACCCTCGTCTCGTTTCTTTCCTTTGCTGTAACTTGGAGTACATCCCATTAGAGTGAATACAGATGTGGTCAAATTGGTCAGTGCAGCCTGGAGAGTGATTCTGCTGACCCTAAACCAGATATACTCCAGGCTCCACAAATCATATTTGACTGTATCTCCCCTGACCATAGCAGGTCCTTAGAACCTTAGAATACCTCTGCATTTCAAATACCTACCTATATTTAGGTATTTTATTCTCCAACTAAGTCACACTCAAATGACATAATTTAGTTGCCCATCCATATGATATAATACCAAGTGAGAGGTCCTAGGATATCCTAATTGGCCTTAAGCTGTTGCTCCAGAAGGGTAAGGCTCTCCCTTAGGACCATAATTATATATATCAGGCCTATGCAAATGTCTCAGCTGCCTTACAGTCCCTTAAATGGCAGCAGATGCTTATTTTTAGAAAACTAAATCAACAAATAACGTCTGGCAGCCATGAGAAATTCAGGTCGCAAAGTTACATGTCAGTATATCATTGTAACCCAGTAATGAACTCTGCTTCTCATGAAGGCAAATTAGTATGGTGGCTGGAGCATCATGAAGACATAGCTCTGGTGTTGTTTCTGTAGCTGTCATGGTTGCTGCTACCCAAGGCCTCTCTGCATGACCCTTTCTTGTGCAATCCAAACTTAGCAGTCTTAACATTTAAGCAATCAGTGATGGATCGGAGTTAACCTAGAGGAATGTCTCTGAGATGTGTGAGCTGCTTCCCTCCTTTCAGCCAGGAGTTTCTGCACTACCATTTCTTTTATAATTCTTTCATCATTGAGATTTTTCACACATAGTAGCTAGTGACTGCCTTTTGTTTCTTTAAAATGAAAAGCTGACATTTGAGAGGATAAAAGCCCTGGACAAGCTGTCAGTATGTATTTGCTGTTTTCAAATCGTGCCAGCACTTTTATATTACCAGTACTGAGTAAGAGAGAAATAATCCAAGCACCCTTTTAACAGCATATCACCAAATCTTAAGAATCTCAGTGACACAAGTTTAAGGTGCCAAAATCCAAACCCCTCATCCAGTAAAGTCAGTAGCATGTTGTTTTTCTTCCTAGGGAAGAAAAGATGAGTCAGTCCTGCTGAGACATGAACATATGGCTCTAACAAATCTAGGTACTCAAAGCCTGATCCTTAAAGCACTGTGATGATCCTGTAAGATAGTGATACCAAAATAACTTGTATTGCTTTGTAAGAAGATGTTTTGTAGGGTGTCACTTTTGTTATCCCTTACAAGTTAAACAGTCTATTGTGTTCAGCAAACAACGGTCACACAGTCATGCATAATCTATGGGTTATCAGAAAAAGAGAACTGAATCAGTTTAAAGATCTATTGAATGCATCTTTTTGCGGGCAGAATTGAGGAACGAATCAAAGAAACATAAGCATATTTCTCCAGTGAAGGACCACCCAACTAAACAGATCATCACCTATTAAAGATACTTCATGAGATGAAGACATTTTGTAATATATCCATAAGATTATTTCTACTGTGCTTTAGTTTTTCTCACAGAGGAGGACCCTGATACATGCCTGAGGAACCAATGGAAAACATAAAAGTACTTCTTTTTTTTTTTAAAAAATATGCCCTAGGTTATGTGCTTACTTCTAAAAGGTAGAAGGAACTTCATGTGCTTGAAAACAGTGAATTCTAGTTGGAGACAGCCAAATTTGTCTTCATGTCCAACATTTATTTTTTTTTTCAGGGCATTTTCAGCCTTACCACAGGTACACTCTTCATTCTGCATTTTCAGAACCTCTGGCAGCAGATCTGACCCTGGAACACTTTGGGTCCATTCTTTTGTAATCTATATTACCTGAAGCAGCTTTCCTTTGTCTCTCCTTGTTAGGTCTTTATTTATTTTCAAATGTCCTCTAAAATTTCAAATAGCAAACACAAACAAAATGCTAGACCTAACTATGTCTGAACTTTTAAAAAAAATTGAACGCACCCCAGACTTTGCAGCTGATCACTACCCCTATTCAGGACTCCAGATCTAAAGTGCAACAAGTTTCAATCCCTTTCATATATTTTATGTCATGCCCCTTGTCACAGCTCCAGCTTTCAGCAGGGTGTTCCCCTTCCATTTTAAAAACAAGAAAATAAAATGAAGCCAGGCTTGTGTACTCTCTTCCATCTTTTTTTTCCCCTCTGTCCAGGTTTTGATAACAGATTCTGTCCCCTTACTGGCTTTCATTTCCATTTCCAACACAAGATATAGCCACACTGAAGTTTCCATTCTAACCTCAAAATCTTACCAGTGATCTCCTATCTTGTATTTTAGGACATCTGAATAACACATAATAATACGTGCATTTGGGACACTTTGCCAATAATAAGATTTGTAATAGCATAAGAACTGTATTAGCAGTTAAAGAAAAAGTTGAAATCTGAATTCTTGGTCTCAGCATTCCCTGATCAAGGAAATACCCCCTAAATTCTGTGGTTCATTAACATGGTAAGACATTCATAGTTCACTTTTGAAATATCATTTTGTTTGCAACTGTGAAAAGCAGCCCAGAAGGTATGTTGGGAGAATAATAATGGTCCATGGACTAAAAAGGATTGATACTACCACCCTGAAGTACAAAGGTGTATGATATGTGCTGTTCTCACTTGTTTTATCTAATCGGGGTAACCAGTGGGAACTGCATGGCACATTATTTATGAAAGTCGGCGAGTTCATCTTAGAGCACATCTTCCATTTTAGTTAACATGTTTTTCATATACATGCTTTATAGACAAACAATAGAAGTGTAACCAATGTCTCAGGAACTAGAACATGAGCAGCCTCTGACTGACAAAGGCCAGGTCCCAGGATGTTTTCAATTTCTTACGGAAAACAAAAAACAGAGGCATTCCTATAAAAAAGACATTTAAAAAGGTAGTATTTAGCCTTTTGCTGAATGTCACTTCTTTTACATAAAAACTCCGTAAAAACGAGACAACTGTTCAGTATTTATATTCTCTGTTTTGGCTTTTGCTATTACCCTGAGATTATTACAAATAAAGGTTAGGCATTCCTATCACACTGAATTCTGTAATACTCTACCTGTTGAACACTAGTGTGTTTGTTACCCCTTTCTTATCTTAACCTCCTCATTGTTCCCTCCTCATTTCACTCCAGGTACTTACCCTATTTACAACACAACATCAAGGGCCCCTGTTCTCCCAGTGATTCCAGGCACACCTTTACTTTTAACTCAGTAAAGCCTGCAGGGGCAACACAGTTTTGATACTTTTAACGTGAAGAATGTCATGATCTTCACACTGAAGTGAGTAATTTTCCCAGCTCTGGATTAAATCAAGAGAGTAAGAATTAAACTGTATCACCATATATATGCACTCTTCTGTCTCAAGCTGATATAGTCCACATGTTAGCTACATAAATCCACATAAATGCCAAAAGCTGAACCAAAACCTACCCAATTACAACTGATATCATATATCTTTCTCCCAAAAGCAATCTCCATCACTTCAGGTAGCACCAGTTTTCAAGAGTTGCCCAAGGGACTTTTCAGTCCAAAAGCCTATTAATGGATTACTCTTGTACATATGTGGCAAAAAATAGCATTGGTAATCTTCACTGAAATAATAATTCTGTCTTAACCTCTCCCACTGCTGACAATTCTACTGCTCTCCCTGTCTTAGACTTACAGCTTCATGTTGCCTTTGATTCTTTTCATTCCCTTTTTCTCACAGGACAGATGACATCTTAATGACATCCTACCCTTCATCTTTCTTACCTTGACTAGAGTTCAGTCTTTCCTCACTCTTACTAAGAAAGCTGCTATCCAGTCTTTCACTCTGCCACTTTCTTATTACCAATTATAGGCTTCTGAATCCTTAGTTTTTCCATTTCCAGGGCATCTCAAAGACAACAATGATGAAACCAATAGCTCTCTGCTCTCTTTCTTCCTCTCCTGCTAATTCAATCATATCTTCCTATCTCTTACCACACTAGGGTCCACTGTATTCATCTGCCTCCCCTGCAGGCTCCACGTAGCCTTTAGTAAAGTTCTGATTTCTTCTTTCTCTTTTATTTGTTTTCCAAACTCTTCAGATTTTCCATCTTACTGTATTTGGCACTATTGCACCTACACCATGCACTTCCAGGAGTGTCCTCTGTTTATCCAATTTCTATTCTCCTTCAAATTTCTCTTTAAAATGAACTCCTTACAGTTGTTCTGCAACCCATGCTTATTAGGCACAGTGGAGTCCTGGTCTATCAGATGGGTCAGCAGCCAATATGATTTTGTGATACAGGTACCACATGGTCAGTACCCTGCTATCGGTCATTTGCTGGATCAGAGCTGCTTTTTCACACATTATAGCTTTCCATCGCAGTCTTCCTTCACTGAGCTACTAAGAACTGACTTACTGGTGCAGAAAGATACTGTCTAGCTCACAGTGGCACTCCACTTTTTTTCATATATCTTCTTGAAAATAGAAGACAGAAATGAACACCCTCATTGTACTCATCTATGCCTTTATAATCATGTTTGCCTTCTGCATTGGTCTCTTCAAATGAAAAGACAGAAAAAGCAGGAACTGAAGCAGTTTGTAACACTCTGCAGGCAGCACCAGCTTAATTTATACTGAGTAGCTGACGCTGAAGATTTTTCCAACAAACGGTCATCAAGGGATGATCCAATCCTGATACCTGCATGAAGGCATTTGAGACTCAGCTCATTTGCCCCACATTGAGGTGTCCAGTGGTGCTTGACGTGTCTCAGGTGAAGTGAGAAATACCATGGCAGGTGACACAGGACCTATGGAAGGCTTGAGCCCCTCTGGAGCAGCAGCTGGGGAATATCAAATGTCTCTAGATACCTCTAATGGGAAACGCAATTGCATCTTCAGTGTCTGTAAAGAAGCGCAAGTAATACTAGTTTCCTCTAGTTGTAAAGTGCAGAGATAACCTTATTTCTTAATTGATGTGATCTGTGTATGATGACAGGCTGTTTTGCTCCCTCCTAATTGTTTTAGCATTTGATTGCAATACATACGCTCTTCTTTCAATAGCAGATCTTAGATTGCTCTAAACAAGTTAATTATATTTCACAACACCCTTGTGCATTAGGGAAGTATTAATATTCCCATTTTGCAGTCAAGGAAAAAGGGAAGAAAAGAAAGGGTAAGTGGCTTACTGAAGGTTAAACGGTAAGTCAGTGGCAAAATCTGAAGAGGAACTCCAGACTGTCAACCACAGCTTGAATTCCCCAGAGACCACTAACACCCACACTAAATGTAAGGATGGTAATAAATGCATGATGTTAGGATTCCAAACTGCAGAAAGCCATCCTACACAAACAATGTCTTTGTGAAAGGACACGGGAACTTGTATTAAACCTTCAGAGTTCCAAAAAGTCAGTGTAGAGATAAACATCTACCTGGAAATTCAAAAGGTTTTGACAATCCATATCACTGCAATGACAGCAAAAAACTGCAGGTACAAAGGATGGAACAAGACTGAACTCCATTTTCTGCCTACTAAGAGCATCACCAAGATAGACATCCTTCCCTTGGAAAAGACACCTCACCATCACCCTGCAAGACAGTCATGCTTGGGCATATTTTCTGAGCATATTGGAAACAGTCTCATCTACTCTTCTTTTCTACACAGAAACAGCAATTTTAAGCAGATAATTCATAGGGGGGAAAAATTATATTGCTGTAACATCCAGACGTCTCAGTCAGGATGAGGGACCCACTGTGGTTTAGGTACTGCATAAAAAAATATGTGCAGAGATTATAAGCCAATTTAAGCACGGACAACAGGTGGGTGTAACAAACAGCAGGAGGAATGCAGGAAAGAGGAGAGATGAGAACAATTATAAGAATTAATGTCTTCATATGCTGCTATAAACCCAGTCATAGATTCTGAAAAGTATAGATGGAAAGTTGCATGAGATGTGAAACTAAAAATCTCATCTTCCACTAATTTTAGTTATTATTGCTTTACCTGAATTGCATCAAATGGGAGAGACAAAAATCAGTGGTAGGCAGATCAAATGTTTTATGATTGTGTATATCCAGGCTGATTCCACCAGTTACACAAATGGCAGGCTGTTGTTTTTAAAATGGAAGGCCAGGTAGTGTGAGATCCTGTACCCCTACTCAGTGTGTCCAACTCTGCCTAAAACATTCTTGAGGTGCCTGCTTGGGTCTTTTACTCATTTCTTACCCCATTCACAGAATCACAGAATCACCAGGGTTGGAAGGGACCTCTGGAGATCATCTAGTCCAACCCCCCTGCCAGAGCAGGGTCACCTAGAGCAGGTTGCACAGGACAGTGTCCAGGCGGGTTTTGAAGGTCTCCGGAGTCGGAGACTCCACCACCTCTCTGGGCAGCCTGTTCCAGTGCTCTGCCACCCACAAAGTAAAAAAGTTCCTCCTCATGTTTAGATGGAACTTCCAATGTTCAAGTTTGTGCCTGTTACCTCTTGTCCTATCACTGGGCACCACTGAAAAAAGACTGGTCTCATCCTCCTGGCACCCTCCCTTGAAGTATTTATAAGCATTAGATGAGATCCCCTCTGAGCCTTCTCTTCTCCAGACTAAAAAGACCCAAGTCCCTCAGCCTTTCCTCTTAAGAAAGATGTTCCAGACCCCTAATCATCTTTGTAGCCCTCTGCTGTACCCTCTCCAGCAGTTCCCTGTCCTCCTTGAACTGGGGAGCCCAGAACGGGACAGAGTACTCCAGATGCGGCCTCACCAGGGCAGAGTAGAGGGGGAGGACAACCTCCTGTGACCTGCTTGCCACACACCTCTTGATGCACCCCAGGATGCCATTCACTCACTGTATATGAATAGTATGTTTTTCGATCAATATATATGAGATTCTAGGACATATTTCACATTGGATTGTTAGGGACAAGTCCCAGTGACTTTTGGGATGGAGTTTGATGGAGTTTGATGTGTTTGTTAGTGGGATTATATCGTTCGATTGCCTGGGATAGCAGGGGACTTCACTGGAGGAATCTGGACGTTATATACTCCCAGGTTTATGAAATATTTGGTTTATCTAGAAAACACACTCAGCATTTACAGGGAACACAGAGATATAAGCTATACCCAAGACAACTGAAGCTACTACACAACAGGATAAAAGCACAGTTCAGTCTCCACGCCCTGTTTGTTCCAGTTAAATGGCTGAGAAATCAGCCTCCCATTAGCTGTCTCTCAGACACCATCCCTCATGTCAATTCTATTCTTTTAAATCTGTTCTCTCTACAAAGTCTTTCTATGGTATATTGATCTTTGCTGATGTGAACCGAGAATACCAGTTTTATGCCAGACAAAAGCTACCAGCAGACTCTAATCTATTTACCTATGTAAATATTTATAGTTCAGTCAGCATTATGGAGTTTGAGCATTAATTCATTTCAATAACTATCATTCTGACCTGGGTTCAAACCAGCAACATGATCGGTCCCAAGCTAGCCGTATCTTCCCAACAAGGGCCCTGGCCTTTAGAAATGTGTATAGTTTCTAGAAAATATTGCCTGGAATAATCACATCTAAATAATCTTTGAGATACTATAGCTCTCACTTACATCATTGGACTGCTAGCTTGCTTGCCAGGAACATCAGTTGATATATTTCAAGTACAGTTAGCACAAGTTAGCACAATTCCTACTAGACAAAACTGTGGAAACTGCACGTTCTCTCTCTGACAACCAGAACAGGGTACAATCATGCAATATGTACTGAAATGAGCCTGGTATTTGTGTGTGAACATTAACTGGACATGAACTCTGCTTTTAATTGTTAGGATTCTTTGTATCCTTGCACCACCAGCTTTCTACATGTCGATCTTTGTATCTGAGAAAAGCTACTTCAGTTCTTTAACTCCAAGGTTGTCACATAAGATGCAAAACATAACATCATTCTTCACATGGACATGCAGAGAACAGACTACATATGTGACTGTAAATCAAATTCATTTGAATTTTGTGTAGATCTTTGCTAACATTTACATGTACATAAATATACTTTTGTTTCAAAAAGAATGGAACTCTGATCTACTTTGTCCTCTACCCACACTACTAATTCTTCAGTGGGACTATGTGAGTGCAATGTCATTGCACTGTTCCTCTATCAGTTAAAGGATTGGGCCTGAGACAACTTTTCCTTACCAATTTGCCTTTTTCCAGTCCACCAAATTTTATCTATTTCCTGAGTCCCTTGGAGAATTAGAAATTAACATTTTTGCTTCCTTCCTGGCTATAGATTAGCATCCTTGCTGCCTGGCTAATGAAGTCAATACACTGAGGGGAAATAACAGGTAGGATTCTGCAGTCCTTAGCAGGGATTCAGCTCGGCAGAGAGGAAACCTGCTGGGCTGGAGGTCTTTCACCTGTTACAGTACTCTACAGTTTTGGACACATTAGTAAATTGTGACCAACCACCTGTTGGATCCATATGCTTTAAAGCTGATTGCCAAGCGAAGGAGCTGCATACAGAATGCCATCAGCACAGCCTCCTGTGTGCCTTGTCAGGGGAAGGCAGGAAAGGCATTAAAAGGCATTTTGCAATACACAAAATGAATTAAAATTAAGTAACAGCAAACACAAATTCAGAAAAGCACTTCGGAAGAGCAAATTTTCACCACACAGAATTTTGACCCTAGGAAAGGAATATAGTGTTATTAAAATAATCCAATCTCTGTTAGCACTACTATCCATGTGTTCGCTGTGAAGCTGAGGGCGGAGGAGGCTGATGTGTCGATTTCAGCCTTCACCAAATTAAAGATGTAGTAAGGCTTCAACTAAAGCTTAACTGTCTATACTATTCAAACAGCACATGAGATCTGCTCAGCAGAAATACGTCTGTTCTGCTATTTTCCTTCTACACCAGGAGAAACTGTTTCTAAGGTTTCATTTTGTAGATGTGAGAGCACAGAGGATGACAGACAAATTGACCACTAAAACCAAACCTGTGGAATAAAGATGAATAATCCCAGCCCGTGCTATCACTTCATACATCCTGCAAGCACTGCTGTATAGTGACTGGCTGCCAGCAGTTCTGCTGCAAACCTGAGCATATGGCTTCAAGTTGCTCTGCTCCTGTACCGATGCACAGAAATATGACACACCAGTATACAAATTACCAGTAGGGTTTTTTTCAGTCACTTCTTCTGTAGGTTGCATATGAACCTCCTCCCCATGCCAGGAAGGGAGAGCATTTCATTATGGTTTATTTTAAAACACCACTTGGATCGTTTTATTGAAAACCACTGCACTGGCGTAAATCTCCTTCCACCGTCACACAAACACACTCCCCAAGACAGACTCCAAACCTAACTGTGGAGTTAATGAAACTATCCACTTGGGCTGATCAATTGTTAACAGGACAGTGGAAAGAGTCAAAAGGTTTCTTTGGGCTCCATTATTTAATGTGTCTTTTTATACCGTCCACCCTATGGGTTATATTGCAGCAGCATTTTGCTACAGTTGCTTGCCAACAAACGTTTGCCATCGAGGAGCCCTGAGCAGTCACATCTGTGTCCACTCCTGTACCACCCATTTAGCAGAGACAATGATCACTAGAAACAACAAAGGAGCCACAGATAAAACAAACAATGCTGTGAGCCAGAGATCACTGCCATCCCAGGCAAGTTTGTCATGAAAATACGCAAGAAAAAAGGAGGGGAGGGAAGACAGGTATCAAATATAGAACTATAAAACTTACACCTAGAAGAGGTTTTACCCATGCACCCACCCAACCCCACATCTGAGAAGCATTTTCTAACACGCTGCTAGGATTGAGCAAGAAAGAATGAGCAGTGCACATGGGAAGCAGAGAAGCATCCAATGTCTCCTCCCATTTGGAGTCAAATAGTCTCCTACGAGTCACTAGACACAAGGAATAATAATAATTGTTATTATTATAGTAATGATAGTAATAGAGAATCACCAACCTTGAGGATCCCAGTTCACCTGTTTTCTTGGAGTCTCGATTGGAAATTTCATCGCTTCCTTTTTGCACAGGGAGGAAAAAGAATTAAATAAATTCCCAACCTTCCTGCCTCAATGCTGCAGTCAAACAAATTAATTTCAAATTATAGGGAGCCTGCGCTGTTTGACTGAGGGGAACTGGTGGTTGCCAAGGAAAGAAATACACAAATAAATCAAAGAAGGTGGGGAGGGGCGGGGAGGGGAGTGGAGTGGAGTGGAGGGTTTGTACCGGCGAGTGAGGAGGGGTGCAGGCACCCCAGCGGAGAGAAGGGGAGAAGGGATGGAGTGAGGACCGGAGAGGGTCTTGAGGGGGGGGCGCAGGAACGGAGCAGGCTGAGATGGGCAGCGGGTCCAGCGTGCTGCTGGCTGCTGGGGAGGCTCCCGCAGCTGGCTCGCCCAGTCCACCTGCAGATGTCAGGGTGGCGGCGTCCCCGCTGCAGCCCGGCCCCTCTGCTGCGCCCACCTGGGGGGGCACCGGGGCTGGCGAGCCCGCAGGCTTGCAAGGATCGGCGAGTCACCTAGCCCCCCCACCCACCCCAAACCCCCAGGGACACCTCCCACACCCTCACACACTCTCGAGCCTCAGCCACCCTCCAAAAAATGAGCCCACCTCAGTTCAGCCCCGGGCACTAGAGGGGTAACAAAAGTCAGCCATGGGGGGTGAGCCGCAGCGGCATGGCTGGGGCGAGGCTGGGGACCACCTCGGCTGACTGCGGCAGCAGCCTGGCTCGCCGAGGAGAGCCGGAGCAGGAAGAGAAGAAGGAGGTGGAGGAGGAGGAGGAGGAGGGAGCCACCCTATAGCTTTGGAGGGAATTCACGGAGCCCCTGTCTGCACTGGCTTAAAAAGGGGGTGGGGAGAGGAAGCGAGGGCAAGAGGCTGCGAGTCCCTTTGTAAGAGGCGGTGGCGGGGTGCTGTAGGGAGGGGGCAGGCTCCGGCTGGTACTTACTGGGTATCCTTCCCTGGAGGAGGATGCAGGCTTGTTTGGCGGAGTTTGCAGCCGGAGACACGCTCCACTAAGCTACGAGCAGCAGTAGCGGCGGCGACAGCACATGGCAGGAGTACGGCAGCATCCAGAGCCTCTGCGGCGCAGGAGGAGGGGAAGGGCAGGGGATCGTCCGAGCCCCCGCAGGCTCCGGGGGACCAGGACAGGGGACCCCGAAAACCAGGGGACTCCTTCGCCCCTTTCTGTCCCCGCTCCTCTCCACGCTGTGGACAGGGATAGACACCTGGCGTCAAGGGCAAAGCTGGCACGGCAGAGCTGGAAGATGTGGCCAGGCTGCGGGGAGGGGGCAGGAGGGCTGGGAGGGAGGCTGAAGGCCTCTCGGAGCCCCCCTAAGCTTTCAGGGGGTTTCGGGGAAAGAGAGGACACTTGGCTACCTTGTGCAATTACCAAACACCCGCAGCTTTCCAAGTCTGCGTTCTCCCTCCTCTCCCTCCTGCTCCAGGCTTTCCCTCAAACCGAAAACAGGCTGGTAACACCAGAACGGCCCCCAGTTCCAGTTACAATGCGTGCCCCGGCTCCCCTCCCTTAGCCAGGAAAACAAAACCCCAGCCCCTCTGGGGGCCTGAAGGAAGCCTGTGCGAGGTTAACCCTGTCCTGCCTCCTCTCTTCCACACTGGAAGTCAGCTCCTTGTGTGAAGGGGATCGTTGGCTGGGGATGGTTTGGGGGAGAGAACCACAAATTCACGTGGACCATGACTCAGAGACAGAATCAGTCCTGAGTTCCATAGCCAGGCCTTTCTGAATTTTCAGGAAACATGGTTGCGACCTAAACTTGGTGCCTGAGACAATTCGTTCCCTGCTTTTTGCTCAACCGCCCTCTCTGTCTTGCCTTCCTATCTGTTGCTCAGATGTTAGTTAACCTTGCAAGACGAAAGGGAGAAATTTGCCCTGGTGAAAAAAAAAAAAGCTGTCTGAAATGCGTGGCTCTCCTCAGGGAACTCTTACTGTGGAGGCTGGCACACTCTTTTCATATCCGCATTCAGAAGCTAAATAAAGACACACATCCATGCTTGTCTTTGTTCAACCCTAAACAGGAAGGGGAAATCAATATTTGTGAATCCACACCTTCATTTGGTGCTGGTGTGCAAGGTCCTGTAAAGCAGTATGTAGTTTGAAGGAACTAGATGGAAGTAGCGCAGCAAGTTTTCGGGGGGGGAGGTGCTGGGTGTCTCTCCTTTCCCTAATCCAAGCACCCCCTGTGGCTCTTGTTTTGTGCTGTACAGGAGGAGGCGGGAGAGGCTGCTCTAGGGGAGGACATGGTGAGAATGATAATGAGCCTGCTCAGTCAGACTTGAATTTGAGATGATTGTAATGACATCAGGAGCACAAGGTATTTCCTTTGCAAGCAAACCACGATGCATTCTGAACAGGCTTTGGGATTCCCGTCGACGTTACTTCTGCAAGCTTAATGGAAACGAAAGTGAGAGTAGGCTTTGCTAACTGTGCTGTGTGATCGCTTGAATCGTGATTGGGTAATCTTTTCATTATTCTAACAACCAAAAAGGCTTCAAAGAAGGCTTCCGAACCCCACAAAAGATCACTTATCAAATATGTAACAATAAAGAACCACTTACATATTTATACACACAAATACATCATCTATATATGCATATATGTAACTTTTCCTTAACATTCAAAACTTTCCAGTTTACTGGCATCTTCCTTGTACATTACTGGGAAAAACTAACATATAGACATATATTACTCAGTTGTGATTTGGAGCTCAGTCACCCCAACCCAAGCACTACTTTGCCTTTGTGCCATAACTATCAGCAGTTAACTGATGAGGTGGGTATTGTGCTACAGACATCTGTCCACTGAGAACTCACCTATGATCACTAAACTCAAACAGGCTACTGAAAGGCCAACAGCATTAAATTACTGCTAATATAGGCAGGAAGTCTGTAGTCTAGAGGTGCAGTCTTCAGGTAATTCATGACCAGAAACAGATCCTGATTTTTTCTGTCTAAAGAAGAAGAATTTTCATGTGGCTATATGAATCCTTTATTATTAAACTGACCTTAGAAAGACGTCTCATATTTGTTTGACTTACAGCAACACTAAGTAGATAATAATGATGCAATACCATATTCCCATTTTTTTTGTATCCTCTTAATGTTCCCATATTACCAAAAAGTGTCTGTAAGCTCTACATAAACATTTGCTCTAGCTATATGGTTATGGCTAATCAATTGTGATCTGTCAGGTACATAAATACATGACATCATGTAACTGTTTTGCAATTTTTTACCATGTTATGATCATGGAAATCTTGCTCAATTATTTCGATGCCTCAGACCTGCAGTTTTATCTAGTGGGCCAATTTATTCCCAAACTAGTTCATTTAAAATCAATGGGGTTACTCCAGAGATGTATTTGGCACAATAAGCGCATCTTTCACTGACAGCACAGCTGTTGCATAGAAACGTAACTATTATCTTATGCAAATAAAAGGCCTTTCACCCCTCAGTGATGTCGAATTCTCATGATAGGGAGAACTGGTGCCTTGAAGCTATAGTGTTTCAAGCTGTTACTCTGTCAACTTTTATAAGCTAAGTGGATTCAGTAATTTTTGATATTTAAATGAAAGACCACCAAGACAAAAAACTAAATATAGCATGATCTACTTTAGTACCTGCATAAGAATTTTCAGGACTCGACTAGTAGTGCTATCGGTAGTTTATCAAACTGGTCTGCCTTTTCATTTAGAGCTCATTGTTCAAACTTAATGCCCTCAGAGTTGGTGTTGAGAATCAGCGCCTTACAGGACTGGGCCTGTGACAGTCACAACACAATAGACAAGAGGCTTTCTATTACAAACAATCTCACTGAAAGAAAAATAAAAAGCTAAGTGTCCTTTTACTGTTCATTAGTAATATGGCACAAGTGATTTAGAAGCTGTTCTGATGTAACTTGAAGAAAGCCATAGCAGAACAGATGAATAGTTCTTATACCTACTTAAATCCAGGGAGCAGAAACTGAAAAGTGCATCAATAGTAGATAGAAATCATCTGTAACTTGCATGTTCCATTTCTTGGATGCACTGAAGAGATGAAACATGGTTAGATGGAAGTCTATACGGTCTTTGTGGTATCACTTTGCAACATGCTCGTTTATGTATATAACTATTCAGTTTATGCTTAACTATATGGTTGTTTGAAATCTGGTATTTTGATTGTGAAGATCATTCGTCATTCAGTTTATCGCCATGGGACTGCTGTTATTTACACTCGAACCAAGACAGCCAGAGAATAACCCAAGTGAAGTGCATCCTGTTCTTTATATATTATTGACCCATCCTTCAGCAGTATGAGTTTGGACAGGATCCAGTGCAGAATCCTTTTCTAACTTCTTTATTCTCTAGGAAGCCTTGTGTCTAAGAAGACATTTAAAGTCTTCTGTCTAGGATAACCTGAAGATCTTTTTTTTCAGATGGCTTTCAGAAGCTTTAGTGTAGTTAGGAATCAAGAAATTAACTAAGAATCAGGACTACTATGTACTGTGCAAGGACAAGCAACTTACTATTTTTATTGTCTTCTACTGCATGCAGTTTCTTAGCACTTTTTAAGTCATAGCATGTAGTGCTGTGTCTTCATTCATTCAGGGATGAATCCACAAAACAGAAAAATTACTTATGGGCAGAAATGGTTTCAATGAAATCAGTGAGTCTACCTCAGGCAACTATACCTCAGTAATAACATTTGCCAGGATGGTCTCTTCTCAGATCTGACCTGTTTGAGTTACCACAGCCTGTCTGCAGGTTCCTTTGGCCAGTGACACTAAACAGAATACACTATGGATCCTGCCTCTCATATCCTAACATGTCATTCGTATCCTCAGATCCACTTTAAGCATCCACATGCTAAATGCCAGAACAGGAGAGGGGGTACCTGGTTCACAGTTTGTAATCATCTTCATCCTCTGTTCTTTTCTGGAAACCATTCCTCATTAGCCAGACTCCAGCTTTCATACAACTGTTATGTCAACCGCTTTGTATGGCCAGCAAGGACTACAGTGGAGTGGTTACCTCACTTTTTTATTCTATCTGAAAAAGTACAGTACATGCATATTATTAGCGTAATAGCATAATGTAGCTTTTTTTTTAGTAAAAGATCTGCCATGTAAAAAAGTATTAACTCAAGCTGCATAGTATTGAGTCTCTGAACCCACTTACATCTGTTTCACATTAGTTTAATTTGACTTCAGTACAATTACTCCTGAATCATAGTCATGGGAGAATTACAATCTGGCTCTTAGTTTTTCCATTATGTCCCTGAAGAATCCTCATAAGATCAAGGGCTGATATCTGACAAAAATAGCAAGCCTGATTAATAAAAACAAGCCGCCAAATTCATTTTATAGCAGTACTATTCTCTTCCCTCACATGATTTTTTTAAGATTTCTTACCAGATAGATACATGATGCTTTACCTTAGCAGGTTGATAACTTTCCTCTATATTAAACAGGAAATTTGGGGGTTAGCTTTCGGAGATACCTACGTTTCTTTGACATTCACACCAGTAGCAGTGACGAAAGGGAGGGTACACGCAGAAGTCAGCCCAGCCCGCTGACGGCTTTCAGGACCCTGGACAGTGACAAGCCGGCGGGCAGCCCTCTGCTACCCGGCTGTCCATTTACCCAGCGGTCTCGCCGGCATCAGGGCTCTGGGCCGACTGTGTGGGAGAAACAAGCGATGCCAGAGAACATGGGTATGAGCCTCCCTGGTGCATGAGCTTCCTGGCCCCATGTGAGAGTTTGGCCTGCCAAGGAAATGCAGTGGCAATGCAGTGGCAATGCAGACTCTGTAAAAGAATGTAGCAGCAGAAACAGGGGAAGAGAAGCGCACAAAATATCCGGAGAGGGAAAATGAGGCGCAGTGGATGAAAGGCAGGCAATATCAGGAACATACTGACAGAAGTATGGACAACCATGCCAGTGATGAGATAAAAAGGAAACGGGAAAACCCCAAAGCCTGTGATACCAGTGAAGGACTGAAGAATAGATGGCCTTGACATGAAAAGGGTAAGGATAAATGGGTGGGACGCAGACTCTATAGCTTGAAGGCAGAAGGAGGGGATAAATGAGTGGAAGTGCTTAATACACTACAGGAATATATTAAATCACACCTGCACATACAGGATTCATTCAAGGAGTAATATAAAATTGCACTTCTTGAGTAGATCAAGGAAAATAGAGCCAAATAACATGGGTTTATGTATATGCTCGTTGCTCTAATGCTTTTTTTTTTAGTGCCTCAAGGTGTAATAAATGCACTTACAAAGCTTTGTACTTAGAACACGCAGGGATCTTGGGCAAGACTTCAGATTA
The DNA here is from genome assembly GCA_008921705.1 of Burhinus oedicnemus. Taxonomy (NCBI): domain Eukaryota; kingdom Metazoa; phylum Chordata; class Aves; order Charadriiformes; family Burhinidae; genus Burhinus; species Burhinus oedicnemus. The sequence goes on from VFFE01007698.1 coordinate 1,972,994, forward strand.
TTTTCTGTACTGCTGAATAGCCTGACTATTTCCTTCTTAATCTGCAGGACTAGTACAACTAATTCAGCTACATGGAAGAATGCTTATCCTGTACTCTGACTTTACTTCCTGGAGACACGACCACAGCCTTATCAGCCAGTGGGCCAGGGTCAGGGGCCATACAGACCAAAGACATTAATGCTGGTCTCAGAAGCATTGTCTTACCACCAATTTTACTGAAAACTCCCATCATTTCTTAGAATCAAGTATGCCACTAACTGCAGCTGTTCCTTTCAGTTTTCTTCAGTGCAGTGTATCATCTCAGCAGCCTATTAAATGCAGGGATTAATGCAGCTATAGAATAGTTAAAGTAGGGGGGAACAGTCTGCACAGACACCATTCACTGTGACCCATCCTCCTATAGTTTTCAGTCGTGCCTATTTGTTTTCCACTCTGAACAGCAAGGGAAGAAAGAAGCTATACTGAGCATTTAAAGGGCTGACTACAACTCTTGCATTAATCATCATCACTTTTACAGTACTTAGAAGAGCTTTACTACTTTCTAAATTAAGTAACATATTTCTCACATGGCTCGTGTAGTAAGAAGCTGTTCCCAAAATATGAAAGCAATGATATTTAGTATGGAGCTGTGGAATAAGGAATGAGATGATGCTTCCTATTCAGTTTCACTCCCAGCACTCTCCCCCACCTTCCCTCAACTTTGTAGCCCAGGACATACATCTTTCCAGCCACACAGATATAGAACTTTTGCAACCAATAGTTTAGCCATTGTTTGAAAGGCTAACATCCTGAATTGCCTGGGTCTCTCTATCTGCACACTACTGGCACCTTCAGTGCTGGATCTCTCAGGGGAAAATAACTTTGAAATAGGATGATATTTCAAGGAAAATTGAATCAATAATTTATTATTCTGTTGTAGGATGAGTGGGGGCTATATTCTGAGTGTAAATTAGAAAACATTAATATTAATTATAGGAACAGTGTGCCAGGCACCATAACAACAATCAGGAAGACAGCTCATGACTGCATGTATTAACATACTAGCAAGGAAAAAGCTATTCCTGCATTTCTGAAGATGCATAACCTAACAGTAGGTGCATCCCAATTTGAGTTTCTACACAAATTGTACACACACACACATATATAGTCATGAACAAGAAACACAAATACAAACCCACCAGTAGAATCTAGTGGACTTGGTAAAAAAGAAGGCAATTAAAAGACTAGATTCCTACTAGTATGTAACATCACCTTCTACAACAACTACCCTGATGAACATATTATCTATTTCATTAACTACTCCACAGTATTTTGTGGGAGAAGATATAGTGGAATTACACAGTTTAGATGCAACATGGCAAGAGACTGCAGTGTTATTCACACATGGCATACTCTCAGCAAAGTGAGAAGCTCACTGTGAATCAACCCATAGGCAGTGGCTTCTCACAGTTAGCAGATCCGCTACAGCCTACAGACCAACAGGTGACATGCATTTCATTCTGCTACCCATGAAAAGAAATGTGTCACCATATATAATTATAGTAAGCTTCTGGACTATATGTAGTCTGGGAATATAAAGGCAATGAAGAGATTATGTGAGTTGGGAATTGTACTGAGATAATATATCTTTATGTTGGAGAGTGGAAAAATGTGATGTACATTAACTTGCTAAGTTAACAGTTGCAGCATGTCTATAAGCAGACTCCTTTATCAATTTACATTTTGAATGCACACACTCTTTAAGCCTTTTATGAAGTAATTCAGGAATGCATCTTTACAGGTCTAATACAGCTGCAGTTACTTCTGTACATAATACATATAAAAGTCTTGGGATCTTCTGTTTAAAAGGAACAATATAAACCACTATATATCTTTTACATCTTTACATTGTACTTGTTTATAAAGATCTCATTTAGTAGTTATAATCTGATTGCTTCCTATACAAAATAGTATGATGTAGGTAATCTCTAGTTACCAGTGACTTAACATGGTTCTTGAACAGTCGGATCAAATTTACTTGTACTACAAAATGCATGTACAACTCTGATAAGCATTCTGGGTTGCTTTTCTTTTTTCTTCTTTTTGTTGTCACAAAGAAATAGTTTCACAAGACTGTCTATTAAGGGAAAGACCTCCTCCTCATTTAGAACACTTCTTTGAAATACTGAAGAGTATTGGGGATTGGTGACTGTTTTATTATAGCAGCTGTCAACCAAAGCGTTCAAAAGTGACAAGTGATTTTCCATCACCAGCTGAAGACACCTTGAAAAAAAAAGTTTTCAGACAGTGTTGATTATTCATTCTGAGGAAAAGATGCCCCGTTAAATCATCTCCAGTTGACCATTCAAGAACGCAAGGATCCAAAACAATTAGTCCTGATAGTTATAAATGACTATAACACAGGTTCCCAAAGGTATTTAGGCAAGCAACTCTGAGTTAATGGCAGACACCTAACTATCCTGTGGAACTCATTTTAAGCACACACCACCCAATCCATCAGTACTGTAACCACACTAATGGAACTAAAGAAGAAAAGAATTTCGCATAGAAATATGTTGGCAAGCATTTCAGGTAAAGGAAGGAGATGGATTGAATGAAGGCTGTCACCATCATAATTAGCTATCCACACAGACAGCGATAAAAATGGACTCCACAAGAGTTCAGAAAGAGTGCAAAAGCATACATTTATGGTGCAAGTTTTCTGAATGTCAAGTTGGAACTCAGAGCAGCTATGGTTATAAAAATATTGACAGAAATTTGACTCTACTAACATGAGATGCTGCTAAATATATAAACAGGTGTGGAAGCTTGCTATTCCAGGTCCTTGCTAGAAAGATCAATAATTTGCCTTTGCCAATGCCTGTACTTGATATTTCAAGGACAAACATAATACAGCTAATTCTATTTTCTTTAGCATCTTCCAGCTGAGTATCTGAAAACACTCTACTAACAAAAGTGAATCATGGAAACCTTTTAGAATAAATATTATTATGGCCATTTACAGATGAGGTAATTGGTGCATAGAATGGTCTAGGATCTCATCTAATTTCATGAGAATCCTGAATACAGTGAAAAATAAAAGTGAGATTTTCCAAAGCCCAACCACTTAATCAGAAAAAAAAGAGTAATTCTATGACATAAGAACTCAGACTGGTATACTGAAAAATATTGTTGTTAAAGAAATAGGATAAGAATCGAGACATATAAGTATCTGTTACTATCATTTTGCTTGGTAAAAATATACTTCGTATTCCAGTAGTTTATTCCATACAAAATCTTTGCATAAACCCACCCTCCCTCTCAATTACCACAAACATCTATAAATTATACATGCTGGCTATTTGGTTTATAAACCAGCATTTCATATTACTTTCTGGCAATACAGATTCATCCTTTTATTATAACAAATATCTCATTCTTGATATTGTAACAGACCAAAAAGAACAAATCACAAAGGCTCTTTAATTTTTCATTTTGTGGAATCACAGAAATCTATACCTGTCAATTTATTCTTGTATGTCAACTTCCTCTTTCTCACTCCCATAATTCTCTTTGTTTTTTTGATCTTTATTCTGTTGTCTTGAAAAGCAGTGGCAAAAACTGAATGAAACAAAGATATGTTCATTAAAGATTTATTGCAATTTTATTTAATTACAAAGGAAACTTTTTTTGTGTTATTTTCCATGTTTTTCAACATTGTAAAGCATCTCTCAAAACATATACTCAAGGCAAACTACAGAAAAGCTGGTATCCTATTGTTTCCTCCTTTCTTGTAGGAAACTCATTGAAGCACTGAAATCTGTACTTGCTTAAGCTGTGACAACCTCTAAAACAAATGAGGTGATAGCTGGTATTTGACTCTTCAACATGTGTTTTCTGCTTCAGACATGTGGCATCTACACGGCAGATAGGACTTGGTTTGGTTCTGCTTCACTCTGATTTGGGATGAATATTTAAACGAGTGGGGTTTTTTCTTTGTTTATGCAACAAACACATAACAAATTTTTAAGATAGAGTGAATAGGTGCTTTGTGCATGAAAATTCTCTAAGACTGTGGCTGTCATGAAATTTTCCAAAATGAATAATATTTCAGTTTTGGCTTTAGGAGTGATGTCATTAAAACAAACATCTATTTTTGGCTTACTTTATCCTCTACCATGACATGCATTATTCATTAATCAGGGGTTAGTAATAAAAGGCAGTCAACTTCCTTTTGTTAGTTGTTTCTGATTCATACATAGTGGTAGGAGGAAATCCAGCTGTTGCAAACATTGGATACACAACAGTCTGACAGTCCATAGGATCTTTAGAGCTGGAGAGGCAGCCATGGGAGCTGACAAAAGTAAACCAATATAGCTATACGTTTCATTATTTTGGAGAATCAAGTTTTCAGATCAGTAACACTGCAGCAGCCACAACACAGCAAACATGAGCTAGTTACCAGTAATGTAATCCTCAAAACCTACTGAGATCCAAAAGAAACGGCCACTGAAATCTTCAAATGAAAATTACCAGTAGCTAAAAAAAAAAAAAAGTCTAGCTCTTTTTTCAGCAAATGAAATGACAATCATTTTTGCTTACACACAAAGAAAAAGCAGAATTGCTGTGGCTGAACTACCCTCATCCCTATTTGTACTTTGTAAATCAAAGATTTTTGTTACTGTCTCAACTTCTACTAAAAGAGCCAATTTTTCTTCAGTCATTTTCAAAGCAACAAGGAAAATATATCTCCATATCTGCAAATCTAAAGACAATGGTCTTACAGGGAGCTTTGCGTTCACCTCCATTTTGAGGTGAATCATGAGTGCTTTGTTTTATCTGTGTCATCTTCCTTCTCAGTTATTTTATTCCACCTAAAAAATTGCTCATGTTAAGGCCAAGAACAACTGAGGCTATTTAAAATTTGCCTTAAGCTTTAATCAATCAAGTAACTTGTGTCTTCTATCTAACTTCTATCTCCCCAATCCCTAGGCTTAGACACATGATTAACAAACACCATTAAGAATCAAATTACTACACCTCCAGTAAAATGAATAGAAACTGCTTCCCCAGAACTTCTGCTGAGGTGGAAAGAACCTGCTAATATTTTCTAACCCATGGTATTAATGTATAGTTTACTGGGTACTTACTGAAGAGCGTGTTGCCTTATGATTGTCAGATGTCTCAGCCCTTTACGGATGAAGATGAGGACACTGGTCCTTATCTATCAGACAGACTGAGCTTAGGAAATTTCCCAACACACTCTAGTTTCTCCAGAAATGCTTCAATAGTTCTGAGAAAACTGGAAAAAAAAAAAGACAATTGTATGGAGGAGAGGAACATGACTAGCCGTAACCAAGCTACCATGGTGATACCAAATAACTGGAAAATTGTGAATATAGTATCTGTAATCTAGAAAGCAGGAAAATGATCCAGGTAGTGACAGGCCTGCTAGTTTGACCTCAACACTCTTCAGGGAGATCTTTTAAAGAAAGCAGAAACCAAGGGCATGTGGAAGCAATTAGTAAATGCAATAAATCCTCATAGGTTTTATTAACTAAATAGAACCTGAGAGGTTCTTGAGATATACTTAGCTAGAAGGGAGACAAAACAGTTTTTCCTGATAGGTAAATTGCAAGGATTGGAGAGAGGTTACTGGTGACGATCCTGGAAGTCGAATCTTGGAAGACTTTTGATATTTTCACAGTATGCTTTGTAAAATAGCTAATTTTGCATATTTATAATGTATGGGATGTAGGAATGACAGAAGTTGGGAGGTATTGCCAATACTGACAAAGAACAGACTATAATTTGGAAAGTATTTATTAATACTGCAAATTTGTGTGGTACAAATACAATTAGTATTAGTAGCACCAAGTGAAAAGGCATGCACTGGAGGACAAAGAATAATTGTTATTATGCACAGCAGATTATGACACAGGAGGAAAGAAACATGGGAATATTAACTGAACATAGGAAGTCTTGGAAAATAAAATTCATATGAATCAGGTAAATGTTTCTAGCACAGATCTTACTAGAACAGATGAAGAAAAACATGAATTGGGGGAATGGGAATCCTAACTTCTGAAAACTGAATTGAAGAGCATGACACTAATACTGGTACAACATTAACTGAGTATACACTGATCATTAATTTAGGTTTCTAGTCATCTAAGGAACCAAACTTTTGAGCGAATTTTTAAAGATGACTGCAAGAATAAAAGCATACAACTTTTAAGACAGATATTGAACAGCTTATGGAAGAGATTTAGAATAGAATCATAGAATCATCTACGTTTGAAGGGACCTTTAAGATCATCGAGTCCAACCATTAACCTAACACTGCCAAAACCAACACTTAACCATGTCCCTAAGAACAACATCTACACATCTTTTAAATGCCTCCAGGGATGGTGACTCAACCACTTCCCTGGGCACCCCGTTCCAATGCTTGAGAACCCTTTCAATTCAGAATTTTTTCCTAATATCCAATCTAAACCTCCCCTGGTGCAACTTGACGCTGTTTCCTCTTGTCCTATCACTTGTTACCTGGGAAAAGAGACTGGCACCCACCTCACTACAACCTCCTTTCAGGTAGTTGTAGAGAGTGGTAAGGTCTCCCCTCAGCGTCCTTTTCTCCAGACTAAACAACCCCAGATCCCTCAGCCGCTCCTTGGAAGACTTGTGCTCTAGACCCCTCGCCAGCTTTGTTGCCCTTCTCTGGACATACTTCAGAACCTCCATGTCTTTCCTGTAGTGAGGGGCCCAAAACTGAACACAGTATTCAAGGTGAGGCCTCATCAGTGCTGAGTACAGAGGTACAATCATTTCCCTAGTCCTTCCTGATACAGGCCAGGATGCTGTTGGCCTCCTTGGCTACCTGGGCACACTGCTGGCTCATATTCAGCTGGCTGTCAACCAACACCCCAGGTCCTTTTCTGCTGGGCAGCTTTCCAGCCACTCTTCCCCAAGCCTGTAGCACTGCATGGGGTTGTTGTGACCCAAGTGCAGGACCTGGCACTTGGCCTTGTTGAATCTCATACAGTTGGCCTCGGCCCATCGATCCAGCCTGTCCAGATCCCTCTGTAGAGCCATCCTACCCTCAAGCAGATCGACACTCCCACCCAACTTGGTGTTGTCTGATGATGTTGCCTGTCATTAAAGAAACCATTATAACACATAAGACTTCTCCCTATCCTAGTCTTATTTTCCTTTATTTCTACATTCTGTATCTGATTTGCTTACTCAGAGTAAATTGAACCCCTTCTAGTCTTGCGTGAAATTCCTATACTTCATTACACTACCCTCTTAACAACCACAGATATCCATGTTTAATATTAAAAATCACTGGCCCTACTGGCTTCTGTGACATTAGATTAGGGATAAATATTATTCTATGTTTAGGTCCCATCCGTATGATATAATCTGCAGTTTTTTAATTTATTATTCAAAGGATAGATGTCATTTCTGTTTCTATCGATGATAAGCACAACGCAAAAAGACTCATCTCAAAAATGCAGACAACTGCACTAACTCTAAGTGTCTCCATTTTTACTACCAACTATGAATCACATTAAGGTGATTTAGACTGCAGCTTACTTAGGCACCCAAATTGGTGTATGCAAGGTCACACAAGTCACTGACGAAGCTATAAACAGACCTGAGCATCCTGACTCTTGGGCCTATGAAACATCCATCAAACTGTAGTCCCTTTCTTTTCTGATGCATGTAACATGTTTATGGCAAGGGAAAAAAAAGGTTTTATACCAAATTTTAAAACAGTAAAATTCAGATTCTGTGTAAATCTGAACATGGATATTCCTGAAGTCTTATGATGTCAGTATCAATGTACAAACTTAGTAAGTAGCAGATGTTTTCATTGTAATATAACTTTTAGCTGAAGGGAAGTTGTAGACCATGTAACAGAAAGTACTTATGGTTCTTCCTAAGACTTTTTTTACTATTAATTATTCCACGGAAAAATTTATCTTAGAGGATTTCATTGCAACAGTTAAACTTCACACCATTCCATTTTGATTCCTGTCATTTTCTTGCCCATCGCTTTCTTTCACACATTGTTACAAGTGGTTAACATGACCAAAATTGCTATTACTTATGAAACACAGCATGCAAGAGATTTTCTCAGTCTGTTTCCCTCATCTTCCACTATGCATAAACACAGAGGCAATGTCATTACTGTACCTTTTTTAACTGAAATAAACCCCCCAAACTCTTCCAGTTGAGAATTTCAGCCTATTTCTAGTAAAACTGTATTTCACATTCACTCAGATACTAAAAATGTATCAAAGTGGAAAATCAGAATATATCTGTATTGTCTTTTGTAGGCAATTCTAAAGCTGCCCTCAAGAATTTCTCCTCTTAACTTTGGCAAAGCTGAAGAAACTCTCCTCAGCACATAGAATTGCGTTTGTTCAAGCATGTGCATGGACTAATACACTGCTAGGCAAACATGAGCATGCTGCCATAGCTGTGTAGAAGGTGGATGGGCTGCACAAAATGCAACACTGACCTTCTTCTGTCTGCCTGCCACAGGCTGGGCAAACATAGACGATCCATCTCAGCCTAAGTAGGAATACCTTCACTGGATTTAATGGAGTTGCACCATTTATATATGTCTAATCCGAGTCCTAATTTTCTGCAAGTGATTGAAATATTAAAAATACGTTTTCATCCTGTTTCTCATTAATTACTATGTAAGCATTTCCATGTCGCACAATACAATCATAGAATCATAAAATCAATTAGGTTGGAAAAGACCTTTAAGATCATTGAGTCCAACCATTAACCTAACACTGCCAAAACCAACACTAAACCATGTCCCTAAGAACAACATCTACACATCTTTTAAATGCCTCCAGGGATGGTGACTCAACCACTTCCCTGGGCACCCCGTTCCAATGCTTGAGAACCCTTTCAGTTCCAATAATATCCAATCTAAACCTCCCCTGGTGCAACTTGACGCTGTTTCCTCTTGTCCTATCACTTGTTACCTGGGAAAAGAGACTGACACCCACCTCACTACAACCTCCTTTCAGGTAGTTGTAGAGAGTGGTAAGGTCTCCCCTCAGCGTCCTTTTCTCCAGACTAAACAACCCTAGTTCCCTCAGCCACTCCTTGGAAGACTTGTGCTCTAGACCCCTCGCCAGCTTTGTTAATAAAGCATTTCTTATGGTCTAGACAACTGAGTTATGACATTTACATATTTTTTTCCCTTTAAAATTCCAATTACTCCATTAGTTACTGCAGTCTTCATTCTTTAATACCTAATAGTTCAAGTAAAGTAATGAGAAAAGAACAGCCCTCAGCAGTCAGCCCTAATAAAGGACAGTTTTTCACATACAAGCCTCCTGCCTGTGAACTTTCATGGGAACAGTAGATAAACAGAAAATGACACAGTGTAAGAACAAATATAAGCAGATCTTGAGTCACCCCAGCTACTAGGTTTTACATTACAGCTGTGAATAACATCTTACACAATTTATAGAGGTTTCTTCCTTGCCACATTTAAAAATTCTCTTGTATTGCGGGGATAGATGCATTATAAGACTTCGTATAGATCTGAAGAGAAAGAATAGTTGTACAGAGTGTGCCTGCACAGCAGCTTCCTGAAGGGGCTTTGGTAGTAGTTATTTATACTGCAGGGCAGACTTTTTCTTCTAAGCTGATAAATAGTATGGCGGTTTAACACTGTGCTCATAGAGACCTTACGTCTTTCTATTTTTCTATAGTTCCTCTCACCTTCCTTATCGCATTCCCTCTTACTTTAAGTTAGCTCCCTTATTGCTTTCTAAATTACATGGTATTAAAACCTGCAGTTTTTAAGAGATGGACCATCTCCTCTGAATTGTTTTTGCATCATCTTTCCCACTGGAGCCCCAACTTTACAAAAACGTCTGACTACTACTGCCATACAGACAATAACAAAACAAATAAATGTGTTGCCATGAAGAAAGGGAAAGAGTCTCCAGCCCTGCCAGAACACATAACTTTCTGTCATCTGGAAAGTTGCAATGATATTTCAAGACTGTACATGATTTCAAATAACTCAAAGAACCATTACGACCAAAGAACATGCAGCAAACAGGAGGCAGAAAAGAAACTACCATTCCTCCTGGAAAAGTATGTTTAAAAAACCCAACTATTTCAGTAGTTATTAAGTCTTTTCTTTTTTCCCCTCACACCAGCTGCGTGAGAGCTACTCCAATTGTTCGACAGAAGAATTTCCTAAGTAGGTAGGAAAAAATCTGCTCAGACAGCCTCTTTAAATGCATTTAGAAAGCACTGCCTCCTCTGATCTTTCAGGGAAACGTTTTTCATTCCAGACAGTTGTAAAGGAATGGATTGCAAGGTTAATGGTCTGAATGTGCTGGCTGGGGATTGCTGCGAGCCAGCAGCAGCCTGGTGCAACCAGCAGCAAGGGGCTTGGAACACTGACACCCTGAGCCACGGGTGGGTGACAAACCCACACTGAGAAAGGGCACTGATGCCAAATAAAAGCTCAAGTAAACCCAGAAGATTTATTTCCGTCATAAATCATCAGCATGATGAATTTAGGGCTCTTCTAGAATACTCTGTGAACATGGTGTGCACATCTGGGTGTTGGGATGTCTTCTGCCTGCATGTGTAAGCTTACTTTGATAGACAGCTGTAAGGAAACGCAAGCATGAAAGAAAATCAATGGCTTGAAATAAGCAAAGACTCTCCAGAAAACTGCAGATCTGAATTTTCCAGTGTACATACAAACTATTTTTTCCAAGAAAGCCAAATCCCACAAATGCAGAGTTCTGACATTATGAGCAGGTCTCTGTCCCAAGTGAGCAGGTAACTGCTTGAGGTCCTGCCAGACACGCAATCATTTTCAGAGGAAACTCGTCCTGTCTCTGGGCTAAGCGTGCAAAAGAAAGTGGGCATCATGTAGGGTATTTCCTTTTTTTGAAATCTTTTTCTCTAACGACTTTGTTTCTTCCGCAAAGATAAACAGTACCCTGCTCTTAAAAATGCTGGTTTGTTGCTGAATACTATTAACTGTACATTTCCACAGCAGTTAGGTGTCTACATTGGATGATACACAGGGCAGAGGTAGTACACAAGAGGGTAATAGTTCTGTAGGTCGGCATCAGGGTAGGGACAGATGCCCATCTACACTTGCAAATGTGATTCTCATAATATATTCCTGCTGCTTTCATTCCCACCCAGTGTAGGCGCATTTTAAAACCATGTTCTGTTGTAATGCATTCCAAGGAAAAGGGGAAAATGCCCTCCTGAAAAAGACAGACAACAGCATTCGGTGCTGTGTTTACTCTTTTCAAATTGGGAAAGGACAAATTTTACAAGTTTTGTCATGTTACTGCTTCTTTGACAACAGTAGACTCTGCAGCAATCTGTGTTATTTATTTCTGCTCTTGTTTGGATGGCTTAAAGTCCAGAACTGACTCAATTTCTGTTAAGGTTTATTTTTATTTAGCACATGTTACAATATGTACTGTGTTAGCACATTGCTATACATCTGGGTTACTTTTTAATTACACTTAAAATATATATACTCTCACAGACCAAAGGGAGCCAAAGGCCAAAGAACTGTAAGTCAGACCAACTAGAAATAAGTAAAGCTTTGGTATGTGTTGCCATTGGAGGTCAAAAATTTCAGAGCCAGGACATCTCTAGGATGCTGTGGCTGCTGATTGAGAGGAAACTAGTGGAAATCACTACATTCCCTCAGCGTTGCCTAGAAACCAGGGGAAGAGTTGTGATATGTTTCTAAAAATGCTCACTTACATTTGGGTGTTTTAATTATCTACACGGTGGAAAAAAGTATAGGAATGATAGGGAGGAGACTATGAGAAATTCATCATTTGGGTCAGACAGAACAGCCTACTTACTGCATGTTGGGTACCTAACACTGAGAATTTGGGAACCTGAAATTCAGAATTCAGACAATGAAACAAAAAAATTATTTTAAAAGTATAAAAATATTACTATGAGCAGCTCAAAAAAAAAAAAAAAGAAGAAAAGAAAAGAGAGTGAGGTGTTTTCTGTAGCATGATCTCTGCAGCCAATAGAGAGTATTACAGCTAACAGTTAGGATACCACGTAGAAGTGAGAAAGCCATGCACTTCTATTCTCTCTAGTATCTTCAGGTATCTGCAATGGAAACTGTTTTAAGACAATCTCTACCCCTACAATCTATGGATTTAACTATTTGGATTGTATCAAGGAAGTCTAAACCAGAGACCCTGAAACACAAGACCTACGGTAACTAATTTCCTGAACATCTTTCCCCAAATCTCTAATTTCACATGCAATCAAACACCTGCTTTAGAAAAAAAGACACAAAAAAAAACCCCAACTGTTGGATTTGGGGCTTTCTAGGTTTGTAGGTTCTGTGTGGAGGAGTCAGGAGAACAGATACTCTCCACAACATTGCCCTCACATCCAAGAGACATAAGAGAAAATGACAAAATGCTATCAAATTCCTTTGTTTTGACAAAAAGGTAAGGTATTTGTGGCATCATGGTTGATGGTAGCTCAAATGCCATGGGAACAGACACTTTATAAAAACAGCAGTCAGAAAGACAGAGGACGACCAGAGGACTGAGGACAGACAGGTTTCCAAGGCATATATTCCCTCTCCTGACGTTGCCCAGACAAGTTTGACACCAAGTATATTTATAGATGATTTTACAGAAAACAGAATTAGACTGCCAAAATGATTGCTACAATGTGGAGCACAAGAACTAAGGCCATATCCAAAGAGTACGTCAAATAGCTAATGGGAATATCTAAAATTACAAGGGGAGTCACAGGCTGACCACCAACAGCTAGGGGCTAGCAAGACATTTCAGCTAACATTCAACAGTCAACTACTAAAACATTTTCAGAAGTATTTGGTAGAGTCTCCACAAAGTACTTGGGTAGATAAACTACAAGTTTCAACCATCATGAATGTTTGTGTGACTTACTGGGAGCTTTGAATGAGGCAGAAATAGGAAAAAAAAGTGTTTTAAAATACCATCCCCTTGATTTTGCTATGATTTTGAACTACATTCAAACTATTTACCCTAGCATGTAAGGAAGGGTAGCAAGGTAGCAAGTCACACAAACCCCTCCATTTAGCCTATAATTAATAATAATTTCTAGCTGGCGAAGGGGAATGTCCCTCCAGCTGGGACAACACGTAGCCTTTTTTGAGGTGTCTGGCTACAGAAGTGACTGCAGTACCCTGCCTGATTGGTGAGAAAAAAGGTTTCATGCAAAGGGTTTTCTTGTAAAAATCCTCAGAGATTTCACATTAAGGAAAATAGCAAGCTGCCTGATGAAAAGTAAATGGGAGCTTATCACTTCTTCAAAAAGTTAAAATCCAACACATCAGAATAAATACATTCATCAGTGATGGGCTCAAATGCTGCTTTTCAAAAGTTTACTTTTGTGGTTCATTTCTAAGGTGCTGTTTGTTTTGAAAGATATTGTGAATTAGTTTCTTCAGTCTAACACACTGAGAGTGCTTTAGGCTCTCAATTTACCATTCGCTCTCTGAAACAGGCTCCCTGGCATCCATTATTCTTCAACTTCCTGTCAAGTTAGAAGAAAAAGTCTTAAATAATTCGTGCACCTTTCACTGATGGGGCAAAACTTTCACTTGGCTGAAATGCACAGCTTGACGTGACACCTTGGGACCGAGCCCTCAGCGCCCTGTGCCTCCACCACCCCGGCAGCGCGGGGCTGGGGCCGCGAGAGCCGGCACCCCTCACGGCGACGCCCGGAGGCCGCGGACTGGGGCCGCGGGGCTCAGGCGTCCCCGCGGGACGCAGGCCTCCCCGCCCGCCGCCGCGCCCCCGTGGCCATGGCAACGCCGGAGGCGGCCAGGCCAGGCCGCGGCGGGCCAGGCCCAGCGCCGCGCCCCGCCCCGCCCGCCCGCAGCCGGAGACGAGCCGGGGTTGCCGCCGAGTCGAGCGCCGGCCTGCGCCGCCCCTCCGGGCCCGGTCAGGAGGATGGGGCTGAGGATGGAGAGCGGTAGCAGGCGGAGCCAAGGTGCGGGGGGCTCGGTGGCGGCTCCGCCGCCGAGCGGGGGGCGCGGGAGGCGGCGGGGGCTGCCTGCCTGTCTGCCGGCGGGAAGCGCTGTCGCCCGGCCTCCCCCCTGCCCGCCGGGCGTGGGGCTGCCGGGCGCGGCCCCTCTCCCCGTCTCCCGCCCGGGGCTGGGGGCGGGCGGCACCTCCCCTTTCCCCGCCGGCGTGTGATGGCGGGCATGGCGGCGCCGCTGCGCGGGGGGCCGGGCTCGGAGCCTGGCTCGGGACTGCGTGGCTCTTGCAGCCGGCGCTGAGGGAGGCTCGGGGCTTGGTCCTCTCACGCTCGGCTGCCCGTAGCTGTGCCACTCTGTTTGTCACGCGTGGGGAGCTGGGCCCGGGGCTGGGCTGTGGGGCAGCGCTGCTGTGCCACCCCGTGCGGCGGTGAAAATAGCCAAGTGCAGGCGCTTGCCCTCAGTGAGCAAGGCTTGACAGCTGGGGATATGGAAGGTTACACATAAAACCCCTGAAAGCTTACAATCCTCCTAGAAACGTGGCCTTCAGTTGTCCAGCTTACAGCCATCATCACGAGTGTACGTATGTATTTTAACGGTATTTAGAGCTGCTGTGGTGAATGTTTCAGGCTGCCAGTATCAGCCGCTTTGTTTTGGAGGCCTAAATTTCTGTGCCATTTGGAGTCAACTTTTTTCTTCTCCAGAGCTGGTATCCGTGGATTATAGTGGTTTTTGCTCTGTGCGTAGAACATCCCTTACATGGCGTTTGGATGTAGATCCAAGTTTCTTGGCTTGGTGGGATTTTAGTGCAGGTGTAGTTGAAAAATGAAGGACTCAAAAGCTTTGAAGCTCTGATAAAGTGATTCCTTACCCAGATTTAACCAGCTGTGGGCAGCTCTTGTGCTCTGTTCCTATTTATAATCATAGAGGTATTTGTTATTCATGATAAAAACAGGCATAAACATGCAAAAATGTTTGCATGAGCCAACTCTGGCTCTTGGAAAATACCTAAAATATTTTTAGATCTGAACTGGATTACATGCATAATATAAAACAGTGGTAGGAATTATTCAATGGTGCGCTGTACTGTCAAAATTGTACATAGCTGCATAAGGTCAGGTCCTTTGAGATAATGTTATGCTTTCATGTTGCATCTTGGTGTCAGTTCCAGTCTTTGGAGATAGTGATGGATGTCACTCCAGAAGATGTCTGATATCAAAGTAGAGTTTGAACATGAATTCTGATACTACATGGGAATATGAAATTAAGAGCAAAAACTAGCATCTTGGGCAGCCAGTTTTTATACTCTATTTTGTAGTGTGAAGGTAATTTTATTACAAACTTATCCTTTTTCTGACTGTTCTTATTTTTGATTCTCAAAATATTTTATAGACAATCAGAAGTACATGCTGATTGTGTGTTGACCATAAAATGAGACTAAATAGGATGCAAGATCTAAATTTCATTCAGGTTGCAGCAAGCTTTGCATGAATGACTCCTGTTTAAAAAAACAAAAGATCAGTTCAAAAGTAGGGAAGAATGAATGTGTCTGTTTACATGGGAAACTATTTCTTGTCTACATAGGAGGTTATCATAGAGTTAGTCGTATATGAATGGACAGCCCAATGCCTAGTTTCACAGATACACAGGAAGAATCCTTACAGACAACAGGGATTAACGCAGGCAGGGATATTCATTCCTTATGGTGAGCTCACCTAGAAATCTGTGTGCCTGGGCAAACTTGGCAGAACAGCCATTGGATTGCTTGCAGACAGTTTATGAAAGAGGCAGAACACATCATATTTGTCGTTTCTCTATAAGATGCTTGTATCCATGCACTGTCTCTCCAGAACATTAATACAGGTAAGAGGTGGAATACCCTATCTCATGTCCTGGTGTACTCTGTGCAAAGTTTCTTGTTCAGACCTGGCCTTCTCTTTGTAAAAAAAGAACTAAAATTTTATACTTGTTTTGTATCAGGGTTTCTGTTTTGTCTAGTGAGAATACTGAGCAAAAAGAAAAAAATTGATTTTTTTTTTTTTTTTTTAAGTATCTTGTACTATATAGGATTTGCATGTAGGTCTTTTTGAAGTTCAAATAAGGCTGCGATTTTTCCGCCATAAAAATATTGAAGAATTAATCCTTTATGTTTTTCCCTAATTCCAGGTATAAACCTTCAAGTTATTTACTATTGTTATTTCAGGAGTTGGTTAATATAGTCACAGATTTGTAGTATGACCTCAAACAATCTGAATACTGTAACTCTAAACCAGCTTTGTTGTTTAGATTCAGTCTTCTGCATTGAGCTGTTTAATTCCCACAGCCAGTGACAGGCACATACCTGAACAGCAATGAAACCATATGCATATTGTTAATCAGTGACACACATTTGTGTCACTTTTATCTTACAGCAATGGGGAAGTCGTCATTGTTGCTGTATGGAGGCTGATGTTAGCTTTAGGCAGTTTGCACAGGCTTCCAAGATTCTAAAATGAAATTAAAATACTTTGCATATTTACGGACAACACCATCTTACTTAGATTTTTCCTGCATTGTGGCAAATCCTTGCACTAATCTGACTGGAGCTGGGAGGGTGTTACACATCGGTGACTTCCAAACTGCTTTTTTTTTCTTTGTATTCCTTCACTTGCCACTTGAACAAACAGCTTTTTAAACTCAAGCGTTAGTTCGGTAATACCAGTTCGATTTTTCAGAAGCTGAAGTTGGGACCCTGAAAAAGAATCTATTTGTATCTTCAAAGAAGGAAGGGCATTTAGAAGTTATATTTGAAACATAATAGTACATTTTAACTGAAATTGGGAAATGTTAATCACTGTCCTTAACTTTTTACCAAATTAAAACCTCAGCTCAGCAATTCACTTAAACCTATCCTTAATTTGACCATTAGTCAAGTAATCTATTAAGTGAGTTTTAGTCCCTTAATGTGACTAATCCCATCTCCGTTCAGAAATAATTTAAATTTGTAACAGGGCTTAAGTACCTGATTGGTCCCATTTCGTTGAAGACTTCTTGCATGCTTCAAGTGAAATATGTGCTAAAGTAAACAGGATTCAAATCATTAACCCTACTAGCTATTTTGCTCTAGATTATACCCTGCAACTTTCTCTAAAGCACAGTGCTTCAAGTTTTCTCTGCTCTCCATTCTGGGCAAGGCCAGCTGTGCATTAGAGTTTTGCTAATGTATTTTCAGTTAGAAATATGACAGAGTGGAAGTTAATAACGCTAATGGTGGGGGGCTTCTTTGTAGGCACAGATTATACTAACAAAAGAGATTTTTTTCAATACATATAGAAGAATCTAAATACAGTATGTCTATACATGTAGACTTATACATATATTTTACTCATTGGTCGGTTTGACACTAGATATTGAAACACCTTCAAAATGCATGTTCGTGGGATGCCATAACGTTGAGTTTCTTGTAGCAGTAGAAGCCAGCACATACATTTATCATGTCGGGTGTGCTTGTGAGCTAGTGTTCTAGCACCCTTGAATAACAGCACCATTCCCACAGGAGAATTGTTACGGCACATGGTAGTGTGTGCTCCTGGATTACTCTGTGCTGTCTTGCACAGGCACCAACTGTCCAGTGAACTCAGGTTAGTGACCTTTTAAGCCAGAAGTTTGTAAACTGTGATATGAGTGTTGATAGTTGTACACTTACCACTCAAAAGTAGTATACAGTCACTTTTGGAACACCATCCCTCACACATCCTTCTAGAAAATAGGAGACTGCTGTTGCCACTGCTAACTCTAGAGGTGCTGCCCAAGCAAATGATGATGGCACTGACTCAAGTTCATTTGCTTCTGCCTGCAATTTGTGTCACAAAATGTGCTGCTGACACACACAGCCGTTTGTTTCTGCTTTTGGAGTATGAATAGAGCAATAACGTGCGTCCAAAACTTCCCTTACTGATCATGTGAAGCGTGTAGCTAGGAAAGTTCTAACAAGTATTTTTCAAGAATTACTTCATCAAATATGACTCAATTAGCATATTTTAAGGCTAATGTACACTACTATTTCATTAGATTTCTTAAATTTATCAGAGGATGGTTTGACTCTTGAAACTGAAATACAGTTTTGGTTGCATGGTTTTAATTTCTGCAGAATACTATTAGATTATTAGTTGTAAAGGACTGAGAGACCTAACTCTTAGGCATTAGGAGTAGGTGTAAGGAAGAGCTTTTGTGTAATCCAGCATAGTAGGTGTATAAATAGTGCCCATCTAATTAATGGCTTAGAAGATTATGTATGGTGCATGTCAGGGAGTGATCCATTGGATCACTTTCATCCTATTTTGCCTCTGCCACAAATGATCCCATGCAAAATTCAGATGGAACATTTGGGACTTTATTTCAAAATAGGAGTATCGTAGCTTCTTCGGGCTTTATTGATCAAGTTTTGCTTCAGAAAATTTAGAAAATAATGACTATATTTTTTCTTCTGGTGGATTCTGCCATTTCTTATCAAATCTTAAATGTGATCCTATCAAAGCTGACTTCACATCTAAAACGTTATACTCTCAGAACTGATAGAAGTTTTATTGTCACTGAAACAAGAAATGGGTCCAAGAGGCTTCTGTTTCACTTGTGTGAACAGGAAAAAAATACAGACATGATTATGAAGTGCTCAGTTTTGCCCCCCTGTAACTTTCAAATAAAATGGAATACTGTTTGCATTCAGTAACCAGCTAAATCTAAAGTCATGTTTGAAGGTCTCCTGTGATTGCTGCAGAAGAGCAGTGGAGACTTGCCGTGTTTTAACCTATTCTCCTAAAGAAGGAATCTGTGGGTAGGTCACTGCTCTCTGCTGGCCTGTTCCTCTTCCCACTTCTGCACCTATTAGCCAACTTCACCCATTTGTGAGTAAGAAGCGGGAGTCTTAACAGTACAAATGCCAGTGGCTGGGTAGGAGAAAACCCAACAAATTAACATGCATTTTTTAGAGAAATTAATTCTGTTCTGTATTCATTCCCAGATATGCAACTAGAGGATAAGAACTAGTCAGCCAAGGATAAGCAATCAGAGAAGCTTAAACCAGATGACCAATTACAACACTGATAGCACCTCCTCAGCCACAGCTGGGCATGTTAGAGTGAGGGGGGGGAAGTCTGCAGGTAAGGAAAAGGAGGCAAGCTGGGGAAACTGAAAGGAGTTTAGTGGATATGGTAGGAAGATGTAAGCCACATCGATAGGAAAGCAAGCTTTATTAGTAGTACTACTAATAGAGCACCCTATTATTTTTTTTTAAAAGTATATCATCATGCTATTATGAAAGAAAAATACTTAAAAATAGAAAAATTACTTATTTAAATAAATAAAGTTTTTAAATAAAGTGTGGATTTTCATAAGCAGTTTAATCTCTTAATATACTTTAAGATAGCAGTGTTTACTCTGTATAGTTGTGTTGTATTCGTATGCACAACAATTTCTGTAGCATAAAGAGTTAATGGATACTTTGATTTAAAAATTCTCATAGTACCAAAAAGAGAGGAACCTATATTTCAGGTCCTAATTTCATTCCCTTAAATATGACCTTTTCAGATGTGTTAGATTAGATGCTTGAAGGAGTTTCCATCAGTACTCCTAAGTCATTTAGGATTTCACAGAGATTACTTGAATGACCTCTGTTCCTTCCTCAGCATGAGTACAGCATTAGTGCTGTAGTGTACTGTTAGTGTGTACAGAGTTAGAAGAGTGAACTCATAGCAGGAAGCTCACTGAAAAGATCGCTAAACTAGTTGGTAGAACAAGGGTGGTAGTGATAGAGCATTCTTGACTTGTATTAAATTCACAGCACAAACCCCCTTCTGCATGTAGTTGTCTGAGTTACCCACTTGGACAAAAGCATCTCACTAACTAGTTTTGCTTTAGAGCACTGAGGTGTTGGGGAAGAAGAGAAGAAAAGGAGCTGGTGGTGGAAGGTGTTAGAGGCAACACCAAACCTTTATAAATCAGCGTAGTGGCTAGTGTTTGCAAAACATTTGTCAAATTGGGTTGAGTGTCTTTATCAGCCTCGGGGAGATCAAATCCCCACATCTCATGCAGATGCTGCAGTTCCAGTCCATTAGAGATAGGTGCTTCCTACATTTCCAGCTGAGAGGAGGCCATTGTTCAGCCAGGAATGCAAGGGTCCTGGAGGCAGCAAAAAAACCAGTGCGTAAAAGGGCTGGTGCCTTGGCAGAGTGATGAGCATGTTCCTCTGGGACAGCTGGGGAGACCTGAGGTCTAAATCTGCCTGGGGCTGAGGGTTGCTTGAACCCAAGCTAAGGTCTAGGAGCTGCTCTTTGGAAAATACAGTGTTCATACATCTCTGTACAGTTAAGTGGAGGTTTTTGTGGCTTGTAGTGCTGGATTTACATGCCTATATCCAATATCCCACCAAAGGTCTCTATTTTTTATGGATTATCTTGGTGGGTAAGGGTAGCCTGATAGAATTTTTTCAGTGTTTTATATTTGCTGTGTCTGAAATACAGGTTTCTGTGTAATAGTATGTCTAATACTTGTGTTTAAAATCCTTCCTATGAGAACGTTATAATGAAAGACTGGGTTTCTTTCCAGTACTTACTCATGTTCCAAATCTGAAATGGCTTTGTAGAAAAAATAATTTCCATAAATTCTGCATATCCACTAACAACTAGGAAACAAAGTAACAAATAGAAACCACCAATTTCCATAATTTTTTAGATTGTAAAATTAGAAATAAAGATAGGATGCATTTTAAATGAAAATACAAGGATAATTTAAAAAGTCTTAAAAATCTCTTTAGAATAACATAATTATTACTTACCTTAGATACCAGCTGGAAAGAATTATAGAGAAAGGGTTTTTTATATTTTTTATCTTCTTTGTTGTTTAGTGTCACACACCTGCAGGGGAAGCTTACAACAAGCAAATAGAAGCATTAAGAAGGAACTAAAAGATCTAATTAATTTTTAGAAGTATTTAATTTGTTTGCTTTCTATACTTTAGGAGAAAACACAGCGTGAGAATCCTGATTTTATATTCAGTGTGGAAAGTCCATTTATGTCTATAAGGAAATGTATGTTTAGATCACATAGTTACAGGTATAGTGTATCAAAGATAGGAGTCCATTATACATCTCAGTTTCTGAGGTTTAAATCTCAGAAAATAATTTCTTAAATGAAATGAAATTATCTTAAAGAGTTTCCAGTGCAGTTCTGGAAATGTATTTACATAGACCTTCAGTTTGTGACTGGAATTTTTTTATTGTAAGAAGTAGAAAGTGTGCATTTTAGTCAGGAAACCTAATTATTGCAAAAGCTGCTATAGTACTGTAAGTACTAGGATCGGTTCAGTTCAGGCAAGTGCTCCTCTTCCCGAATAATTTATTATTTAAGAACCATCAAAATCAGTAGAAAATTTTTCACTGAAAGAATTCTCACTTGCATGCATATTTTTGAAAAAAAGAGGCAAAGTAGCCAAAATGCATAGTGTTTGCACTCTGTTCATAGTCCTAAACCAATATAGCTTCCATCACTCCTGTAACTCTCTAGGTGCTCTAATTACTGTGCTTTGTAGCTATCATCCTTTTGTTGGGTTCATATTTGGTTACTATGTAATTTGCTGAAACTCCCACCTTCTCCTTTAAAATTCTCTTCACATATCTAAGCCTTCAGTTTAAGTTTAGTTACTGCTATTGTGCAAATAACTTTGAAAATACAGACTGAATCTGAACAAATACCTGTTAAAATCAGTAAACAACCTGAAATTATAGTTGGGAAACATTTGAACATTAACACTTTCTACCTCACTTCAGTTGTTTTTTAGAAGCAGTAAAATACATCAGATATCCTCCATATACCAAATCCTCCAGTTTCTCCTCTGACATTAGCAATGTACATCTTCATTAAATATTTCACAGTATAAAAAGCTGTTTTGACTTTCAACATGAAGATACAGGAAGGGTATTATAAGTTGAAATCAGTGTAGAAATGATGTATTTGATGGAACATCTATGTGAAACAGCCTGGGATCCTAAGAAAACAAAGGTTTACGTATTCTTTGCCTCTTCATTTTTCAATAGTGTTAAGCATTATTTCAGCCACATTACTGGTTTTGACCCTTTTTCTGTGATAAATTTTCTACCTGTTTTGTGGAAACAGGTGGTTCACGGAGAGAGAGCCTCAAATGCCCTCATTGATGAACAGGTTACAAAAATATCTCAGTCACGTTATTTGGCAGAAGAGTCAGAGAGTGTAGGAGCAAGCACCATGAGATACCATGGGAGGACCATAGGAAGCCTTCACCACGAGTTCTGCTGTTTATGGAAGTATTTTTAAGTTAAGGACTGTTCTGTTCCTTAATTGAAGCTATAAGAAAATGTACAGTTTAGCAGGACAGAGCCCCCAGAATCCAACTAGATTTTAAAAAGAAAGCTGTTCAGCATCAACTTTTCCCTGGCAAGAAACTGTTCTAAACAGCAAGAAAATATCATTTGTTAATGGCATCAAAGTTTTCGACAGGTCCAGATACTAGTGGGGCTGCAACCCTGACATTTCAAGGGTATCCTAAAATCTGAGCAGTCAGGAACACTTTTATTCCAGGCTCTCCACTTCCCAGAAAATGGGTCAATATTGTAATGGCCTAGGTATTTCCTAGGGGAGTTCAGAGATACCTGTGAAAGCACTGAGTGGTGGTGTTATCCTGCAATTAGCAGGAGCTGGGTTGCAAATCCAGCTGGTTGGATTGGGGACTTGAAACCTTTTTTCAGTGACACAGAAGTTACAGCATGCAGGAGGAACTGAGGTTTGGGAACACAGCACAGGGGACATGAGTGCCTGCACAAAGACCATGACTTCTTGATAAATGGTGTTGTGTTTCCAGGGCCCTTGGGACTTCTGCAAATTGAGGGTTTCTGCATGGATTGGGAGTGATTTCTGTGCTATCCACATGTCCATAATCGAAATAGAGAAGACTGAAATATTTTAATTTCTCCCTGCTGACCTTTTCTGATAGTTTTTCTTGGCTATGAAATGATGATGTTGGATGGGCGGGGGG
>VFFE01007698.1:1996069-2101045 GCA_008921705.1 Burhinus oedicnemus
GCCTGATGCAGATTAATTGTAAAAGACAAAAACAGTAGACAGTAGTTTTTTCGATAGAGTTTATCCGTGTGCCATCTGCTGGTGATGCAAAGCAAGTGAACATTTCAGAATCGCCTGTAGTGCTGAACAGACGCATCTCCAGCTGAAGACAGTAAAAGCAACAGGTTTCTGAGCGTCTCTGATCATCTCTAACTCAGGGCAAAGTCATTTAGCTTACCTCAAGAGAATCAGCTGTAGTTATAACAATGTCTCTGGTTTTTTTAAGATGCCCATGCTTACCTTTCTATGATTCTGTCACATAAAAATGAGTTAGAGGTGGTGTTTTGAGTGTGTATCTAGCAGTGTCACATATGGCTCCTTTTGGAATTATAACCTAGCTCTGAAATACAGAAAATACTGGAATATTTAGGTTATTTTGAGCAACTGTGAATGAAACTCTTCTGATTTGGTGCCTGCTATAATCTAGATTTCTGGCATATGCGTGGGGTTTTTTATCGTTAGGACAAACTTTTATCAGTTGAAATGCTATAATCTAACATTCAAGTCCTCCCAAATACTTGCAGATGTTAAACACATGAACGTTGTAACTTCAGGAAGTCATGGGTTTCAGGGTGAGTATCCAGCTAGACTGTGACTACCACTCATATGTAATAGTGTATGGTAGAGAAATGTAATACTTAAACAAGGAAGAAAGCCATTATTGAGAAAGATTTGCAGTCATTATGGAGACAGTCATTCTAAATCTAATAAATTCTTGCTGTATGTTTGGAATTTTAATATTTTTAAAATAATTTAGCATTGTTTGCCCCTATGTATGTTTAAATCACAAACAGAGATTAGGAAGAATTGTACCATGAGGTTAATTGAAAATGAACCATTTGAAATTGATATAGATGAGCAACATGTTGTCCTTTGGCTTTAAAGAAAATGGTATAAAGATAAAACAATTGCAGGACAGGGTTGAAAAAATCTGCAGTAGCAGATTTTTTTCTCCCTCCCTCCCCCCCCCTTTTTTTTTTCTTCTCCCTTTCCTACTGCTGGTCTGGTAACTTCATAGCAAAGATTAGTGGGAGCACTATTATTGCAGACACCACCTCTAATAGTGTAAAGCCGTGGAAGTCCATACTGTATAAAGGCTGGCTTTTCTAAGTGTGAAATCCTCATACTAATTCAAAATTGCCTTGATATTTGTTGGGCTTCGTAAGAGCGGGGATTGTGTTTATTGATCTAGTTTTAGTGTAATTTTACAACAGGGTCCCAAAAACGACTCTGCAAATTTCCACATATGCTAATGATTTTAATTTTATTTATTTTCTCAAGACACATTTTGTTGCTTCCCAAACTAATCCTAGTCACTTGAAATTTATAAGGTCTTTTTGTAAGGCCTTTGGGGAAATGATACTAAAACATTATTAAAGGAACAATTTGTTTTGCTGCAATCTCTACTAATTAATAGTCAGACAGCGTGTTAACCATCTTGTGCAACATGCTGTTGCACTTAAAGTAAAGCTACAGAATGTAGTAGTTACAAATGTAATTGCAATAGTACTGTAATATTCAGTATATAACAGTGGGAAATAGGAAAAAAAAAAAAATCCTTGAAAGCCAGGTCCTGGGCATGCAGGAGGTAAGAAGCCATGAGAGGTAGAATTCAGGGCCTTTTAACACGTGTGGCATGGCTTCTTGCACCCCCCACTCAGTTTGTAATTATGTCAGCCTTTGCTGACCCAGCTGAAGTCCATCGAGAAGAGATTCCCACTCATCTTGGGTAGGTCCAGCTTGCTTCTTCATCTGATGAAACGTGGAAAGCTGGAGGTGGCCAGCAGGTGCAGAGCAGTAGAGTTACTGCCCCAGAGCTGTAGTGCCTCCAATTGCTAGGAAACGCTTACGTGGCAGATTGCAGACTCTTGAATTGACAGATGAGAAGTAGGATGGGAATGGGAAGACCATATGGACCTTCATAGTAGTAATAAATTTGTAGAAATTGGCTGCACAGTTTTATAATTGATGTTAAGTAAGCATGCTATATTTACTCTGTTAAAGAAATTTTGTTTGTTTTGCTTTACATGTTAAGCAGGGTCTTGGACACCTTAAGGGAATGCTTTGTATACACTAGTATTTGTAGTAATAGGATATCTCCTGTTAAAATTTACTCTAAAAATGATGCAGATTCTTCATTAATTCAGGTGCAGGTTTTTAAACCACTGGTTGCATAACAGACAGTGGTTGTGAGCCTGACAGCACAGCATTTATTTTCAAGGAGATGTAGACCTTTTAATTCACATTTCTTCATTTTTCAGAACAACTGGTTGTTTAAGTTTTGTCAGCATCTACACTCGTCTATAGAATTCCCAGTCTATTGAACTGCCGGAAGATTGAATGGCAAACCAAATTCCGATTACATTAACAATACATTTTTGAAACAGTGTGTTCTCATTGATAGGATGATTTTCACACAAGCATAATTCCTTCAATCTATTAAACTTGTGTTTTAGTATAACACTAACCACAGTCATTGTCTATGTACGCAATATTTTTCACATTAGCCATTTGATGTAATGGTAAAAGTTGATCAATAAAACTTTAAAACAAATAGGAGGTTAGCATAGGTACAAAACTGTGGCCATATCTGTGTGCAGTTTAATTTAATGACCAGTTTAAATTTCAGACTGAAGTGATCTAATGGTGTCTTCTGCTGTTTAGCTCCCTGAACCACTAGAAGTACTACCATCGTATCTTGGTGTTTAGATTAAGTTTCTTAATTACACTGTTGTACTTCAGTAATAGTATAATGTTTAAATATGATTTTTTTTCCTCTATGAAAAAGGTCCATTAGTCATTCATCTGTTCTTTGGGGAGAGATCTCTGCTTTATCTTTTCTGTCAAAGTATGAGTTTTCTTTTTTCTAACATTTGTTTTGTTTTGTTTGACACTTTAATAAAGTGAGTGAATACCCAGCTGTTGGCATTCCCAGATGTGGTCCAGCAGGTCCGTTTAAAGGACACTTGAGTACCAAGAGTAATGGTAAGTAACACATGGGCTTTCATCAGAAGGTTGACATGGTTCATTTTACGTGAATTCATTGATTTTATGATTAAAATGTTTTTATAATTAAAACCTTTGCATTGAGCTCAATTGGTGAAGTTTAATAGTACTTACATTTAGTATTCATTACTGAAAAGACTTTTGAGGAGTGAGTTTTGTCTTGACTGTACTGGTAGCTGGAAACAGTTAGCAAGATATATAAATATATATAGATGTCACATCTATACTACCTGGAATATAGATATGGTTACCGCTTTAAAGAACCCTTGAGGTTAAACATATTTCTTTACAGTCAGTAGTTTATATGTTTATGTGCCATACTGCCAACCTCAGACACTTTCAAAAGAGCATAGAATGGAGAAACCGGAAGTTTCCACACTGACTTTTCCATAGTCCAACTTCAGCCACTTCTGTAGTGATTTACTGAGTTAATGGCTCAGTAGAGGGGAAAAAAACCCAGAGGAGACAGGATGATTTTATGTGATAGTAGCTGCTAAAGAAAAATTACTGCCATTGGGCAAAGAAGTTAAGCACACAGTAATTTAAAGTTTGTGGCTTTGAATTGCAGTTAATAACTGTTTAAAATTTTAGTTTTCTTGTGCCTGCCTTTATAATGTTGAAATATATTTTAATCTTAACAGCTTTCTGCATTGACTCCTCCCGAAGTCTAACTAGCCAGTACCTCATCAGAGATCACATGGTGTTTCATTATAATAAAATTCTTTCAGCCAAAGGTAAAAATGTGCATATATGAATGAACTTTCTACCCCCAGATTTAGCTCATTCTTTCGGAATAGGCTTATATCAAGGGAATGAATTGGATTGTAGGAAGTGTAGTTTTCTTCCTGTTTCATACTCAGACTGGTATCAGCAAGGAGATATGGCTGCTACTTAATAATACTTTTGTATTCTTGGAATGGGAAGTTTTGTATGAAAACATTTTTCTTAAGTGCTACCAAAGATACTACTTTAATTTTAGAGTACTTTGTGCTGTATTCTCTTCGTTCTGCTTTTGATGAAATAATGAATTATGAAATAATACACTGAACTGAAAATCATGGAGATAGACACCATAGCAAGCATACAGAATTTATTTTGGGAATGAATGCAGAACATTTTCAGTTAAATTCAGACCACCATGTCTTTTCTTTTTTTTCTTTTATTTAAAAATGTTCATTATCGTTTGTTCATATTTCAACCAATGGCACTAGGTAGTTTTAAGGACTTTGAAAATTGCCCCATGTGTTTGGAAATTAGAAAATCATGTTACTAGTCTGTATTATTGAGCACTAAATACGTATGTGTTTTTTTCACATATTTCACTTATATTTATCAAAAGACAAATATTATGAAATCTGGAACTTAAAAGCCTATTGAATTTGTACATGTTTGTATGTTTCTTAATTATGGTGAGATACTGATCAAAAATTTTTCAGATTTAGAAATATGCGTTTACTCCACTATGAACTGACAATACCCCGTTGTCAGTCCTGTAATTGAAAACAAACTGTATTACAGCCAAAGTTATGTTTTAAGGTCATATAAGGAGTATGAACTACTGTGTTTAAAAAATTAGTATCGTGCACAGAGCTAAGAAAAGTCTGTAGATAGTTGTTAATATTGTTTACGGTTCACAGGCTCTTTTCATTCTTCATGGCATAAACTTGTCTTGAGGATCTCAGTCCTAGAGATGTTAATGCCAGGGCTTGGCAGGATGTCCTAAGTATTTAAATTAAATGCATAAAAGTTTGCAGGGTATGACTTACAAGAGACATGTTTTTTGAATGCCACTCAAAACATTGTACACTCATTATTTTCAGAAATAGGGTTTTGGAGGTGGTTCTGCTGATTCTCTTCATCGTCCTTCTTAATATCTGCTATAAAGAGAGGTACACTGGGGCTTTGGATTCTCCCAGAGTCCATGCTCGCAAATACACTGTCATCTCTCTACCATGTAACATACTCAGTATCGTCAGGTGTGCCGTTAAATGCCATTAGCACAAAGTGTATAGAAACTCTTTGTAAGGAATCTTCATTTAAATGATGATTCTTCCTTCAAATATATTTTTTTACTTTAACATCTTTCTCTTGAAAATTCTCTGACTGTATTACTATCAATCTAATACTTTAAATACACAGTAAATAGCATATTTTAAAATAGAGAAAAATTGCTGTGTTCTAATTAATTTAGTCTTTGTTCTGTGTTGTTTTATTGCTACTTTTTTCTAGTCACCACAAATACTAAGTAAATATTGACTCACTCACATTTATTTTTCCTCATTTTCAGCAGCTGTAGACTGTTCAGTACCCAAAAGTAGGTTGACCAGCATCAAACGTAAGTATTCGTGAATATGTTAATTCTGCAAAAGCTTCTTTAAAACTAACTTAACAAAACAAAAGAGCCAATGGAATAGAACAGTAACAACAGAATATAACCTTTAATAAAGCATTCATGTGTCTGCTTGTTTCTTCAACTTTTTGTATACTGCTCCAGCTATTTGTAAGAATCTGCAGTGAATGTAATGCTAGTGAGATGGACCTAGTCGATTAGTGATTAGTTGTGCTTAGGATCACAATTAATTTTGCTTAGGATTCTTTTCATCCACACAGTTAATGGAGCACATAAGGAGAATTTCAGCATTTTCTCTCTCCTTTCTTCTGACATGATGTGAGCTTGAACTTTCAAGAAGAAAGCTTACCTAGTGCAAGGTCAAGAGGAATTTTGGGAATATGGGCACCTGGGGACCAGGACTGAAACTTCTCATTCCGTTTCACAGAAAACAGAGCCAGTTACAAGCGCACAGCCCCGCAGCCTGGATTAAACTGCAGTTACTTTTTCTGGGAGTTGTCACATTTCTTATTGCTGTTCAAGGATATCAGCCTTACTTCATAGTGTTAGCTGAAGAGCAGTGCTTTCAAATCATAGATTTGTGGAATACTAAATGAAGTGTATTACTCAAAGGGGATAAATAGCAGCAGGTTGTTAAAGGTGTATTTCTTTTACCTGTCTGTCTTTTTCATTAATGCAATTAGAGAAAGTTCTTTTTCCTCCAATTCAATATTTAGTTACAACTGCTAAGGTACGGGAAAATATTAAAGTATACTTTTAGGATGGAAAGATAAATTTTCTGAGGACAGAACACTTTGTGGTTAGTCTCAAATCCATTCAAACCAGAGTGATACTGCCTTGTAAAATGATCAGAGTAACTACAGCTGATGCAGGAAATCAGTTATCCTTTTGGCAGAAAGACTCAATTTCATTAGAACTTTTTTCAGTACTTCTGCATAATGGGTTGAGACTGAATTAAGGAACAAGCTGCACCAGGATCAAAGATGCTGTGTGTTGGCTTGCCTTTTCCTGCTTTCAAAAGGTGCAGCACAAGCAGCAACAGTATTGCAGGGCTATCTGGAGTCTGCAGATTGCAGCAGGAATTTCAGATCACCTGTTCTGCAGAGTGATCTGAAAAAAGTCTTCCTTCTCATGCTCCAGCTCTACCAAGATTTGCTTTGAAACAGGCATAAGAATACAGGGTTGGTTTAAGAAGAAAATTTACACCTATGTGTTTGTGTAATAAAACCCTCATGTAGTTTCTTTCTTAGGTTCCCTACTTAACAATTATTCTTCCATACCTTTTCAGGTCTTGGGTCTTTCTCAACACCAACAAATGCCCGTTTATTTTAGATTCTGCAGTCTTTACAGATAAAATGCTTCTGAGCTGGTAGCTTGTGTGTTTCACACCAGAGTGAGTTTCCCTGAATAAGGAGTTCGTTTTGGGAGACAGTGACAGTGCCTTAACCTTAACAGATAATTGTCATGACACTAGCAGGTGCGCTCTGTGGTGAGGAAATTTCCATTTCAGATAGCAAGGGTTTGTGCAATATGTTTCTCTTTCAGTTCATCTGACTCAGACCGGTGTCTGACTATGTAACTCTGTCCTGGTCACAGACAGAACATTAATCTCCTATATAGGGTGTAATGGAAACATTTCACCTCTGTTGTCGCTTTTGTTTTTATCCATCTGTTTGATAAAATTGGTACACTAAATCCTTGCTAAATTGCTCTTTCATGTATTTTCAAACTGGGCTGGAAAAAGCTGCTGCTGTGTTTTATCTTATTAGAACACGCATACAACCAACACAGCCCTAGAAGGTGTTTCCTGTTCACAAAAGAAAAAATCTTAAAGCTAGGGGAAAAAAAAAAAAGCCTTTGATTTTAAAAAAAATTCCTCAATTTACCTACTGTTATTCTAACCTAAGGCTTGGGAGTGCTAATTGTTACTTAGTTGAAATTTGTTATATTCCCAAAATAGAGCTAGCTCATAAAATGAAGCTGAGCGTTATAGCTCAAGGATTGGGATCCTAGACAGTAGCACAGGATTCATTTGGAAGAAATATTGGACTTCCTTCTCGGTCTCCCAGAGCTGAGTATCCAGTGTGATTAGAGCTTTTTAACCTTAGATTTAGCTAAGTTCTAAAATATAGTTTGTTTCCTTGATGTTCTGCCCTGAGAGGAATCGTGCAATTATAAAGTGACAATGAATTTGCCATTTTTAAAAATGTGTTTAACAAAGCAATAAGGCTGTATTTTATTCCTAAAAGTGGCTTCTCAAGGCAGTATTATGCCTCTGCCCCAGTTTTCAGGTTTTATTTTGTGAAGTGCTTCATGTTCTCTATTAAAAATGAGAGTGCGGAGTGAAAAATAGAAAGCAAAGTAATAAAGCAAACTTATGTAAACAATATCTTTTTATTAGAATATTCCTCAGCATAGTGTTTTTACTTTTCAATGCTGAAAAATGTTACCAATTACATTTTCATCTTAAACTGTCTGCATAAAATGCTACAAATGCTTATTTTTCTTGCCAGTAGAAGATTCCCATTCTTGAGAGAAATGTCTCAGCATCTAATTTCACTGGAGTTCAGCACTTCCCCCAGACATAAGGCTGTAAGTTATGTAGCTTGCTTGCTGGTTCTGTTTACCATTTCAGAACAGGGCCTTTCTACCGGATAGAGTTGAGAGACTCTGGTTCATAGATTTCCTGTCTAGTGATTTCTCTTGTCAATCACAATGTATGCATTGTGATTTCTCCTAATGTTTCAGAAGCTTAACTTCTGTCACATACCTGCCTTCATGGGATCACAGAAATGTTGGTTGTAAGGGACCTTTGGAGGTCATTTAGTCCTCCTTGAGCTTCCTGCTCAAGATAGGACTTCTGCCAACACTAGATCAGTCAGCCAAGTCTTGGAAACCTCCAGGGATGGAGGTTCTGTAAACTGAGTAACGTGTTCCAATGTCGCAATATCTACATAGCTAGAAGATTTTCTCCAGATGTCCAATTCAAACATGTCAGGATTAGAACTGAATTTACTTGAAAGCGTTTATCCTGGTAATTCTGGTTTTAAAAGGCAGATTTTGGATGGTGGAATATAAGGGGTTTAGATGCCATAGTTGAAATTGTTGGTTTGTGATGGTCAATGGCAAAAGTGTCTCAGCTGCAATAGGTCGAGGCTTTTCGTGTATGCATTTGTACCAGATACTTAAGATCATCCTTTCTTAATACAAATCTTTGAGGATTAGTATCTATACTCAATGTGTGCATGTAACTCTTTCCTTTTTTTGTTTTCTAACCTGCTTTCTTCATATGTTTTGTCACCTGACTGAGATCACTTTATAAACAGATAAGAAACTCAGCCACACAGACTGAAATTTGTGCAGAGTTAGCAAAGGGATAATTCCACGGGGCACATCTACTTTCAAATTCTTCATTATTGGTCTCATTGCCTTCAAGGTATTTGAGACTACTGAGGCATCCCTTGTCTGGTATCTGCACTATTCTTATAAACTCTGGATGTTTAGAATGAAATTGAAAATTATTTCAATTTATTTCATACCTAAAATTAGAGTGGTTGGCTTTTTTCCTACTGTTCTATGCATTGTTCATCAAGAACTACAGTCTTCTGTACTGTAATAATAGCGCAACCAGACGTTATGTGTTCAGCTCAGTGCAGGGTATCATTTGTAGTGTCTCTGGCAATTCACTGCAGAATAGTTTTTCTTCCTCTGTCTTTTATGAAACAATTTGTGGAGATGACAGCCAATAGCTCGGGCAGTAAGCGTATCAAAAATGTACTAAAGAAGAAAGTAAGGGAAAAGGATTTTTAAAATATTTTCAAGTCAGTATCTTTTTTTCTTGCTGGAGATAGGACACTCAATTTGTCCAGACACATTTGCAACATCAATATGACTGAATATTGGGGGAATCTCTATAGTCAAGGAGTTTACAGCTTGTTCTTCCAGCAGTTCTGTGCCTGTCATTGCCTTTACTGAAGCGTATTATTACTTTTTTTTCTTTTTGTATTCCTTGTCTTACTAATTGCATCCCAAATAAGGTTTCCGTTCCCCCTCTATTTCAAAAGAGCTTTGGGAATGGGGGTAAAGATTTATTAATAGCATAGAGTTACAAAACAGAATTCCTGCAGATAGTGTTAAAAAACATCCCCTGAAAATGTGCTTCATGTACTGCTAAAATAGCAGGTGAGTATTTCCCTTTGGGGTTGTTGCCATGAATCAGTCATTAGTGTTTAAGAATTAAACATGATACTGTAGTTGGCATTCTCTCTGGCCAACTGAATGTGTTCTGTCCTTAAAGTGGATTTAGTTTCCACTGTTCTTTTCCTGGTATCTTTGCTGGCAGCAAAGTAGGCAAGCTGCCATGCCACTGGGGTAGCAGTGAGCATGTTCTTGTGTATTAGATCAGCCTTATCGACTTAAAATAGTTGTTAAAATGTGAAACTTCTTGAAATGTGAAACTTCTATGTTCAGAATTAGTCCAAGCATGTTGATTGATACCAGCGGCCATTAGAAGACTGTGGTTGTGGAATTTGTGCCAGAAAACTTGACAAAAGCTGTGCCAAGTAAGACAGCTGCTGCTACACATGCCTGGTTTCTAACAGTACTAACTTTTCAACCCATATGTTTAGAGGTTTTTCCATAGGACATATTGATAGTACAGCCTGAACTCAGTGATCAGTGTGCTTGGGAATGCAGGTCTCTAATACCAAGGGGGAGTGGGGGAGAAGAAGAAGAAAAAAAAAAAAAGTATTCTGAGAAGTTACCCACCAGAAATCTAGGGGAAGAAGAAGGAAAAAAAAAAGTATTCTGAGAAGTTACCCACCAGAAATCTATTTTAGCCTGATGGAACTGAAATACTTTGCGGTGGAGGGGCAGAGAGATGGGGAGAGACAACAATTCAGGCTGATCAGTAATAGTGTTTTTCTACTTTTTGAGGGGTTAGGTTCAAGTAGAAATGTCAAGAAATGTATGTTCTTATAGAACTCAGTATTTAAATTTTAATTTTTCATGTGATCGCATATTTCACATTATATCTGTCTTATGAGAGGTAATTCATTTTGGATATGTATTCAGTACATCAAAAATACATTTTTCACTGAGTTTGTATTTGCAAAAAGATATTAGAGCATCTAGTGTGACATCATGAGTTACACAGACAAAAAATTTCATCCAGTTGTGCTAATATGGAACTCAGCAACCATACTGAATGTGGTAAATAAAGCACATAAACAAGAAAGGCCTGCAGTCTTGACCTGTAAAGGTCAAGAAATAGAGAAAACATAATTTCCTTCTGTAGTTGTTTCAGTAGTTATTCATCATTATTATTAAAAATGTGTCCCTGATTTTTAATTGGTTTGACCCAGATTTACCATTTATCCAGTGGGGGAGTGGTTGTTTTTATTCCATTTTCCACTACAGAAGATAACAAAATAGCTGTAGCATACCAGAGAACAGGAATAAAATTATGCTTTCCACTTATTCTCAGCATTAGGTCTGTACAATATGTCTAAATTGTCCTTGGGGGCTGCCCCAGTGGTACCCTGAGACAAAATCCTCTGTCCAAGCCCACCTAGAAGCCAGATACACCTCTCTCTAGGGTACACGAATGGAGGTTTACCTGAGCAGGTTTTCTTCAGTGTTGGTGCAGCATTTCACAATTTCCGTGTAGTAGGCTGTGTACAGGCTGCTGTATTCTTCATACAGCTGACAGAAGTATCGATGAGATATCTGTCGGATGAGAACCCCATATGAGGATCAGAGGTGGATGGATTTGGGATAATCCTGTGCTTCTAGCCTCTCCTGAAATTCCTCTGAAGGATTCATGTCTCACTGTTAGGCTTTATTTCCAAGCTTTAGCAATGGCCAAATTTTGCCATTAGTAGCTTTGCCAAGCAGTATCACATTCCTGAAGTACATACCCTGTTACAAACATGACTTTCTGTTTGATACAAGCAAGGTTGTAGTATCAAGCCCTTAATAAATCCTTTGTCAGCTTTTTTTATGGTGATTCCTCCCTTATTTGATGAAACAGTGCTACTGATAATGGATGTAAAGGACTGCAGAATTGTCTCTTAGAGTTATGAAAATTAAAATTTCTGTGTTAAGAAATTTAGATTTAGACTTATGAGAAACCTGAACTTCACACCCAATGGCAAAATTCAGTTTGCATTTGATGTGATCTCACCCCAGGCGCTTAAATCATGGTGCATTGGGGATTTGTGTAGAGCTAGGGCGCTGATAGTAAAAATTCTTAAAGAAGGAAAAGCTTGCTTGCAGATGTAGTATCACCAATTGATATGCTGCACACTTTAATTATGGTCACTGCAGGCACTTTAAGCTCAGCACAAATGAGGTTGATGTTTGTATTGTTTATTTCAGAGAATTCATAAGGGAAGTAATAACCAGAAGTGTGGTATTGCAAAAATAGCTGATATAAAAACACAATGGAGAAATGCTCAGTGTTGGACAATTTTTTTGAGATACATTGTTCTGCAAGCTGAACTCAATTTAAATCTAACTTAATATTTCATTGTCCGCCATGGATTATTTACATCGAAAATGAAATAACTTGAAGGTTAACTGCTGATTGTACTGTGATGTGTACGTATGATAAATTTAGAGTTGGAAATTCAGAGCAAAGGACAACCACTGGCATTCCATACTGTCCTTATAAGCACAGAGCTTTCAAGCTGCTTAGCAGTGTGGTATGTATGATTATTTTGTTTCTTCAGGTTTATGACATTTGTTTTATAACTTTAAGCATGTGTCCAGAAATACTGCTGCAGCCTAGGATTAACGAAAAAAGAATCAAGCCTATAGAGGGAGTATTCTAACAGGGAAATACGATGATGTGATCTCTGCTTTAGAAGTGTGGTGTGTTCTTTGCAAAAAGGGTATTTGCCTAGGCAAAAGTGTTACTTCTGTGAAGGATTGATGAGCGTTTTATAGGTAGCTCTTTATGGAGAATGCTGCAGTTTAAATTCTAACATTCATGGTGTTTCTTGTGCTGCCTCTCATAGACAACAGAATTAAGAGAACAGATTCATGGGGTGGGTGCAGTAAGTTATGGAATTTAGTTTCACAGACTCTGAATTTACCCAATAGACAAAAATTGCTACTTTGTTTATATTCTAATACATTTTCTCTTTACTATAAATCTTTGTGGCGGTTTTGAGCACAGCAGTTAATAAGATATAATTAATCTGGAAGTCCCTAGTAAGGCTTTGAAAAGGACTGATGTTATTTGGATCTATCGACTGTATTTTTTCATTCCTAATCGTTTAGTTTTCCCATTTTAAAGAGAAGGAAAAAATCCAGTGGTTTTATTTTGTCTTTTATTTGTCACGAGATACTTATTGTCTTGAACTTTTCCCGTATTTAACTCTACAAATGTGATATGTTTCTGGAGCCAATGTACGGTAAAAGCTACTTGTAGTGAAATTATTAAGTATCTGTTAACAAATGCAGTTGATGCTTACTTCCCACTAGTCTATGACAAGGGCACTCTTGTCAAATTTAGTTTATTAATCTCATTGAAAATGAAAGAAGGTATATCTATGATTGATTTGAAGCAGAAGATACCTTCAACAGTGAGCAGCCTTTCCAATTGACAAATAAATCTCCCTTTTAAAACTGCATGTTTCTTCCTGAATGCTGGTCTCATTCTTTCTGCGTTTAACACATTCACAGGTGCAGGGCAAGTGGTTATGTATGGCAGCCTTAAGTATCTCCAACTCCCATCAGTTTAATACTGCCATTAGTGCCTCAAAGGTTCAGGCCATTTGTATGATACCATTTTCTGTCTGGCTAAAGTCAAATGGAACGACTGGATTCTCCAGTCCCTGCTTAGGGAAAGGACATGTGAAGTAAGGGGAGGTAGGCAGCATGCATGTTTTTGTGTCTGTACCTGTGCCCTTGTCTGTGTTACTTGCTGACTGCCTCAGGGCTATCCTAACTTAGATCTAGCTGTCTGTTTACATCTACGTTAACTCTTTTCAAGTAGGATTTCTTTATCTCTTGCTTTGCTGGTTTCACAGTTCCTACCTTTTACAGCTGACCTAGCCTGAAAATTCCTTAATTTGGCAACAAGATGGGTACGCTGCTGGGATTTTCTGCCGTTCTGCTTTGCATATGTCTGCTCTGCCTTTCTGTATGCATGAGTGACTTTGTAGCTTTTGGAACGCACTTAATGGATTAGCTGAGCTGAGCTAAGCTCACTATATGGCTGGTGCGAGGCAAAGGCTTTACATTTCCCATGCAGGTGACAGTAGTCCCAATGGGTCATTCTGACATCCAAAGGTAGCATTAGCTGGCATACTTACTGTTCTTTCTGTCTTTACTCATGGGCGCAAGCTGTGCTTCAGCTGAGAAGGGTCATAGCAGACAGTACTGGAGGAGGTTTGTAGTCGTGGGCTTTTATAGCTTTGAAAGCCAGTAGTAAAGGCAGAGTCTGTCCGTGTATGTTAAATCTTCGACTTTATCCTGTAAAGAGCAGAATAAGGGCAACACGAGAATTCTGTTATTCAATAATATTCACACTGCTTTGCACTTTGCCCAGAAACTCCTGTTAAGCCATGGTGTGCAGGCCAAACATGCAGCAAAGTGATTAAGCCTGTCTTGTCTTAGACAAACCCACTTTCCACATAAGCACTTGAGTGTAAGGAAATTTCTGTTTCAGGCATCTACTCACACTTACAAAATGAGACACCCATACTTCTGTATGATTTGCGTTTTTGCTTTGTAGAGCTCTCATTCATTTATTGTTTCCCTAGATACTTATTCAACGCTCATTTCAGCCATCACCATTTTACCTGAGCAGTAGGCAAGACTTGAGTTTTTACAGCTTCCATGCATGTGCACACACAGACACACTTTGTTGGCCCAGCATGAGAAGTTTATTTATCTCAAACATGTAAGACTTGTGACCTGTAGCTAATTTTTAAGTGCTTGTCTGTAATTTTCAAGACAAACACAATTAGAAATAATAGCAATTTAGAATAGCCGTGTAATAATATAGTGTAGGAAGAAAAATACTGAGTTTTAATTATTTAATGGTACAGTGTATTTTTTCCTTGTTAGAAGGTGTATTTTTAATTCAGAGTTGTAGATGTTAGCTTATCTTAACTTCAGCTAATGTTTTTCCAGTAATAAAAGCAACTTCATATTATATGTACTCTAATGGAATATGCTGAATAAATCAGCAGCCATAAAAGAAATTAGTTTGTATTTTACATATCAATTGTAAGAACTGAAAAAAAGAGAAAGAGGGATTTCCCTGAGGAACGCAAACAAGGATTTTGCGTCTGAAAGAATCATTTCTAGTTTAAAAGGGGACTAAAATGTTTAATAAAATGAATACACTTACTTAAATAATTCCTAGAGATTAACATGTCTGTAGGGTTAATGTGCACAGATGAATGTATTTTAAAGGTTGATTAAATGTCCTCAGATTGCTGTAGTTCTCAGCTGTCTAGAAGAATGTACCATACCAATCCATGAAGTTATTTACATTTCCATGCATGAAGTATAGTAGTGTGTGTGAAGATTAGGGTCTACCAGAGTATGATATAAATACATTATGAAACTGAAGAAGAAATCCGCAAAGGCCTTTCTGTCTGTGTGTCTGTATCAAACAAACCATTCATACACTTAGGTCTGTGTTAAGTGAAGGAGAAATGTAGTCAAGAGTTAAAACAGGTTTCATTGTGTATACAGACCTCAAAAGTAGGATTGCTTATATAAACCCCCTTCATTCCCATTTGGAAATGAAATTATTAATGTTTTTCATCAGCCTCATTTGGGTTTTTCAATTTTGTGAACTTCATCTGTGGCACCTGGGTGCTTACAGTATATAAAAACTTTGGGCTGTATTATGCAAGGTATCAGATGTAGGTGACTGAACACAGAAAATTTACCCATCTTTTGGGCTCTTTATCTGATGGCAGAGATACTTCACTCATCTTCTCTGCTACAGGAACACTGTGAACAAGGTCTTGGACTGTAGACCAGTGCAGACGGATAACATTTCTCCCTCTTGCTGTGGCAGTGGCCCTTTCACAGTCTTTGCCTTCATTGTTTATGTTCTTGGCATGAAGATGCTGTTTTGCCCTGGATTTCTGTACTTGGGAGACCACCCTCTATTTTTCCACTGTTCAAGCGTGGATTTTTTTACATGTCAAATTTACTGACAGTAAACATGTTGGGTTTTGCTGAAATACTGGGTGAGAGTACAGTCAAAGGAGTTCCATCCATAAAAAGCTGAGAGCACACTTGCGGGGTTTTAAGCAGAATGCTCTATTAGCAATACTGATCTTGGAATTCTTGTGTAGTGTTGCGTTATCTGTGAGAGCTGAGAATACTTCAGGGAAGCTAACATACAGCTTCAGCTAAGGTACAGTTTTAGCTACCAGCATATTCTAATATTTTCTTCTAAGAATAGAGGTAATTTTTCATAACTGCTGTCTGACTTTGCTGAGTGATTGGAAACCACTGTGATGTTTTCAAATCACTTAATACAAAAAAAGAATAAGATTTTAGTTTGGATCTGACAAATTTTGTCTCTTTCCTAAGTTGCTGACCAGCAAAGAAGAGAGAAACTGAAAAAGAAGATAGCCAGGTGTGAAGAAGAAATGAGTGTGGGTAAAACTGCCTCCCGATCCAGCTCAAGAGAGAGTGGAAGGCTGCTGCCATCCTCTTTTGGAAAGGTAGATATTTTAATTTTGTTTAGTAGATATCATAGGTTACTTGCATCCCATAATAACAGCTGGTCACTGCTGTGTAGCAGCTCTAGAAGGAGGGCTGGCATATTTCAAGCTGCAGAAAATAGACAAGGGTCTTCTGGCAGATGCCCAACACCAAATGAACGTCTCAGCCCTCTGACAAAGATGGCAGGTATCTGGGTGAAGAGTGCTTGTGGTAAATCCAGGCTCTAGTTACCCATGAATTTTCTCACTTTCATCTCAGCTGAAATTCCCATGTCCTGTCTATCATTCCAGAGCTTCTTACCATTTCCTAAGGCAGAACTCTAGTTACCACTAACCTTCTTAGCAGAAGAATTGAGATTTTTTTTTTTTTTTCTTTCTTTTTCTTTATCATGGAAGTCCTACTTTGGAAATACATTTCATATCTAACAATATACTACATGCTCAAATTGCAGTTATTGAAAGTGAAAATAGTACTTAAGCCATCAAAATAAGTGCATATACATAGGTGCGCTTATTTGCTGGCATTTCATCCAGCTATGTGAGGTATATTTCTAAATAATAAATAAATAAATGGCATCATAAATTACATTCTCATGTTCATCACATTGAAGAATCAATTTTAAACAGAATGGTGTTTTAACTCTATTGATTTTAACAGCAGATGCTTCATGTGTTGTTTAAATATCCGTAGAGCTGGAGAACGTTTCCAAGTAGTACAGAAAACTCACCATTTGTTTCTTTCTGTATGACTGGTTTTTGCAGCAGGCAGTCTTGAGTGTGACCTTATTGTAGTGCAGAGAAATAATGCTTTGAAATTCAATACATGACTCTTAGTTAAGTATGAAAATGCAGGCATGCATAAGAAAAGGAAGAAAATGTCATATTTAAAATCCAAATTTTATTTTTTCTTAATACCATTTTTGTCCTTCCATGTTATTTTCTGCAAACTGGGGGCGGGAGAAGTTCCTTAAATTATTTCATCATGAAACCAAGTGTGCTTAAAATGTATGTCTAATCACTGCATGCATTCTCAGTTTTAAAATGAAAGGATGCACTTGTGGTCTTTAATATAGCATTACAACAGACTGTCACTTTTTTCCTTTGTTTTAATCTTCTGCAAAACAAGGTCTTTCTAAAATAATATCTGTCCCAGTTCTTCTAATTACTTACAGGCACCTTCCCACCATTTGTCCTGAAACTGTAGTCTTCATCATGCCAGCAGAAACTGCAGCTTTCCTTATGTTTGCTAGCCTCAGGGTGTAACACAACAAACGGAGTCTGAATTTCAAGTTATCAGCTGAAAAATACATTTTAGAAAGTGATGTTGGGAGACTTGCCAAATTAATGTTTAACCACACATAAAAAGTAATTTTTGGATATAATACTTTCTTTGCCTCTAGTATTTTTTTTTAAACTTTACAAATGCAAAGAGTCATCTTCACTAAAATGCTATTTGGCACTTTGTGAATCAAATCATTGATTGCTGGACTTCCAAAATATGTTTCACTGTAGTATAAACAAGAGCACCAGTGAGTCCGTAAGAAGTGAAAATCTGTGAGCCTTCTGATAGAAGGGTAGGCAGTGGAAGTAATTGGGCTGCCATGTTTTTGTGCTAAAGATGAAGCCCTATTTAACCTTTACTTCATTTGCCAAAATAGACATTGATTTCCTATGCTTGTTTATACAGCAAGGGAGGTTTCTTCTAATTCAATGATCATATGTCCTGTAGTTGTATTTCTCCAGCCTTCAAGATATATCGATAGGTGACAGTTGGAAAACAAATTCTAAGGATGCCTATTAAAGCATAGGATAATGTAGAGGATTTTTGCCACACAGTAATCATAATATTGCTGTCACTGTTGCCATTACGAAAAAGCTGATTATACATGCTCTGTTTGTGGAACTGCTCCAAAAATTCTTTTGTTGAATTAGGATATTCCTGG
Source organism: Burhinus oedicnemus (assembly GCA_008921705.1). Taxonomy (NCBI): domain Eukaryota; kingdom Metazoa; phylum Chordata; class Aves; order Charadriiformes; family Burhinidae; genus Burhinus; species Burhinus oedicnemus. The sequence continues at coordinate 2,014,111 of VFFE01007698.1, forward strand.
GTTGGGATGGGATTCAGCACAAATTTGAAGCAGTCAACCTTGGAATACTCCAGGTTTCCAAGGAGGTAGTGACAAGAGTAGAATGTGGCCCTGTGCTTAATAAGCATCTTACAACATTACAGGAGGAATGTAAGAAAAAGAGATAAGAATTCTCCTGGCTTTGCCACTGTTACATTTAAATGTAAGAATACAAAAGTTAAAGAAGTTACTTTCATAATGCATAATTTCTTGCCTAATAAGATGTGGCTCTTGTAAAATGTATATCAATTTGAGTAACATATGTACATATATATGTATATAAAAATACAATAACCCTTGTAACTCTGACAAGGTCAATGTCTGACTAGATTATAGGCTACATACATGCTAGCCAGCTTTGATGTATCCATCTGACTTTCTGTTTTCAAAAGGCTTCATTCATTAGCATTCACTTTTTATGCATTCTGGTAACTCTGGTGCCTTTATTTCATCATTTTCATTTTTCATGTAGCTGCATTTATTATTATTTAATGCTGCAATAGAGTGCAGAAAGTGTTTTTAATTGAGACTCTGCTTTGTGCATGGTAAAACCAAAAAGAAGTAAAAATAATTCCTCTAAATTATATAATACATGTTATACGTTTCTTAAAAGCTGTGTGATTTAGTCAGTGTATTTTATTATACACTGAGCCGACTAGGAAATTGAACAGCTATAATGTGTCTTGAACCTGAGTGGCCTGCTCTTTGACTGTTTTGTAGAAGGGTTTAAATACACAAGAACAGTGAATTCTTCATCTGTTATATCTAGTTATAAATGAAAAGTTACTGTAATGTGAAAATCTGCTATGATATGTAATGAATGGAGAAAGTTATTTCTGTTGTGGTTACCTAGATTTTAGTACTGACTTTTTCAAATAATGAGTGATTTTAATCAAAGAGAGTATTTTGATCACAGAGAGAAAAGTATTCCATCTAGAGCCAGGGGTTAAGATGTGATAGATGTTTGTGGTGTAACAGGAACATGCATTTCTCTACTTTGAGCAGAAGACCTAAATGAGCAGCTAAGAAGCACGCTCATTTTCAAATGTCACAATGGAGCAGTCTTTAGATGGGATCGCTAGCAACTAAATTGTTTCAAGGACAGTGGTTTATCTCTCACAGTCAAGTAGAGGGGCAGGGAAAGCGTTAAGATGTCCTGGGGACAGCTGTACTTCTCTTCCGCTCCTCTCTTTCCATGTAGCGTAATAACGATGGTTGACACCACGTGTAAAAGTTAATCAAAATAAGATGATAAACTGCAGATACAGATGCTGAAAGGGCTGCTAGCTTTGTGTTTGTGTGTCTTTGTGAATATGTAATTTTTTAAGTGAGTATTTAGAGACGTATTAAGACTGAGAAGCTTGAGGATGGATAAGCAGCACATTTGTGGGTATCCACTTATTTATCTGTCAGGAAATTACTTATATATACTCCTTCTTTAATGAATTACTCTAAGTTTTCTCACAATAGAAAAGGCTGTTTGACACAGGCTGGAAAATACCATGATGTCTGTGCGTAGAATGCCATTACCATGAAGTCCTTCCAAGTGCTGCCAGGGACGGAAAGCTATGTCCTAGCGAAATGTCTACATTTTTAATTTTTATTTTTCTGTACAAAGCTGATTAAGGTTTTTAAACATTCATCTGAGTGATTCAGTGGATCAGACTGCATGAAGCTCAATATGACTTATCTCTGAAGCAAGAAAACCTGAATTGAGCTGGCCACGAGTAAAATCTCTGATGCGAGCAAGACTTGGTATTTCATATCCCATGTTCAGATAATCCTATTAATAGGCATTTCTGGCTGCTAAGGAAATTTTTTAAAGAAATTAATCCATGCCAAAAGTCAGTTGGAGGAAGGCTGCTCCATAGGAGGGTGAATTTTCTCTTTTAATCATTTGAAGTATGGTTGCCATTGCCTTGACATTTCAAGATCCCTTTCAGCCTGTTTCTTGAGACCTTTTTGATTTCTTAAGAATGACAGTTATGACCATCTGCTTGTGTATATGAAGTATAGATTAGGAAACACCATTAACTGTTTCTAATCTCTCATGTTAATTTTGTATGCAGCACACATGCGTGGCTATGTGAATTGCCTACTCAAATGCTTTATGATATTAACAATCTGAAGATGTATTGTGCTTGAATTAGTTCTGTCAGAATGAGAGATGTGACTAAAGAAAGCAGAACCTTCTGAGCATCAAAGAAAGATGTTTTCATCAGGAATATTCACGTTTCAGGCTTCATAGTGACAATCACTTCTCATGCTGGTTGTTTGAATTAATACATTTCCATATGCACATTCAGTAATAACCCTTGTTAATAACATCACAGTATTTGATGAAAAGAGTAGCATACCTTATTATACAATTAAATACCACACACACACACAAAAGGGAACAGGAACATAGTTTTGAATGAGAAAAATGGTTGTTATTGATGGCAGCATGCAAACTGATTATATTAATATGTGTCTTATTTGTTCACATATTTGTGTGAATCCTCTCTCTTGCCTTTCTCAATTCTTAACTAATTATCAAAGCGTGTAACGAAATGAATAGATGCCATACAGGGGGTTGTGAGAGCTGCAACTGTAAAGGCAGCTTGTCATAGGAGACCTTTGCTCTGTCTAGGCAGCGGAGGGCAGGCACTCAGCCCACTTACAGCACTATTAAAGTGGCTTATAAATTGAGCTGTCTCAAGTTAAAAGAATCAGATGCTCATTTATTACAAAATTTCAGCTTCTGTATCTTGACAGTGCAGTTCATAAAGTGTCTCTATGATCTTGTTTTACAATGGTAGATGAACTATTCTATTGGAAGACCTTTTCATACAAGAGCAAGTTAATTTCAAGACTTAAATTCATCTTGGTGTAACTTCAGTGACCCCAGTGAGAGGTGCCTTTGGACCTTTTATGTAAAAATAGATTTAGCAAGCTTTTTTTCGCAGTTTCGTTTTTATAAGGCAGCTGATACCTCAGTGGCTTTTGAGCTGAGAAGCTAAACTCCTTTAAAAAGTAAAATAACTTAGAGAGAAATCTGGATTCTTTCTCTGTGTTACTTCTCTTGCCCATCAGATGACAGCCATATGGCTTGATCTGTTCTTACTGAACTTTCTCTTCCACAGACTCCGTGAAGATTCAGGGGTCCTCTCTATACAAGTTTGCTGCAAGTAATATTCCATTTCCCATAGTTTTGAGAGTAACAAAATTGAAGCATAAATCTGTAATTTTGAAACCTTTGTAAAGTGGTTATTACTACTGAAATATATAATTGAGTAAATTTATCTTTCAAAACAAATTACAGTTGGTTGACTCAATAGAATAGGAACATATATTGGTAAGCAAGATAGGTGTCAAGATTCTCGACTCCAAATTACATTAGTTGTATTTCTTCATAGTGCTAATGTCCAAAGCTATGATACTTCCATGGAATAAATTTTTTTCAATTGTTTCTGAACAATAGAGCTAAAAATCTTCCAATCAGTGTGTTACTGCATATTTGTAGGCATGTTTTTGTCTTCTTTTTTTTTCCCAGCTAAACATCTGATGTTTTTATAGATACAGATTAGAGAAGAAAATGAATACTTGTTTACAGTTAACTTGCCTATACCAACACAGGTGTACAAATAATTTTCTGAAGGCTTAGTGACAAATTGCAGACAAACAGCATTCTCTGATACTCCTTAAAATCTTTTTGAAGTCACCAACATAGTTCCTTGTTCCTGATATTGTTTCTTTGTGTATCTGAAGGTTGAACTGCTCACCTTTTTGGGCTGTAAAGGTTTACCCTGAGATAAGGGCTTCAAAAGGCATCCTTCTTTCTCAGTACATCTCAAGACTGACACAAATACAGCTTTAGTTTGCAGTGCTACTAGCTTGTCACTACCTTAGCTGCTCAGTCTGTTCTGTTTATCATACTCATAAGGAGGAGAAGAAACTGCCCCAAGCTTCCTCATATATAAGGAATGCTTAAATTTAGGATATTGCCATGCTTACCCTGTCCCTTTTTCTTGTTTTAGGATCAACTTGACTGCATCCATAGAACAGAACATGTGGCTTTCATGAGGTGTAGTTGGCTAATATCACTTAATATCTTTTTTATTTGTTATTTTGTATATTGTGAGGCACCAGTCATCATGTGTTCACAAATGCTTCTACAATCTGATTTATATTGCAGCTCCATGAACTCTTTTAATCACTGAGAGTAAAAAGTATACAAGAAAAATTAAGCTGTTTATAATACATATTGAAAGGTATGGAATTAGCTTTTCAAAACATCTATATAGGGGTGGATTCTGAAACTTTCCAGTCTTATCTGCTTTCTATAGTGCTGAGCTACCACTGCAACTACTTTATATGCAAACAATCACAGTGGTAAGCCTTATTATACTGCTTGCTAACACAGGCATTTGTGTGGTATTGTTACTCCATGTTATCAGTTCAGCATTTAATTATGCTGTAGTTGTAAAATAAAGTTGGCTCACATGAGACACCATCAAGAAGGGCTTATTTTGGTTCAGCTAACTGAAAAAAAGTACCTCTTTGCATTAGGTATCCGCAACTATGAACGTTTTGAGTTACTGGAATAGCATAGATAGGTCTTACTGATTTGGGAGAAAATTGTTATGTGGAATTGCTGTGAAGGAAATATATGGTATGACAGCAGTGTGTTCTGTGACTTAATTTTGATGGTAAACTATCTGCATTTTTTAATCCTCTAAATAGCATTTACTGCATGCCACAAAAATATTCATCGTATTGAGTTTTAGTTTAAAATATCAAGTGGTTCTGAAAGGGAAAAAATGGAATAGTGTAGATTCAGAGCAATAACAGTAGCAGCGTTATGAGAAAATGCAACATTTATACAATAGAAGTCACATTGCTTAGAATTTTTAAGAACACCTTTTTTTAGGAATTGAATGATAGAACAGAAAATCTGTGTATATTTACAATCTATACTATTAATTACATAGGTTAATATACTATACTATACATTACTACCTTGCTAGTAATATATGACTATGCTATACTATATATTACTATTCTATACTATATATTACTAGGATACAGTGTCGTGAATTTTCAACAAATGTACAAAGATTTCCAAATATTTTTTTTTTCCTGCTCAGTAGGAGACTTCAAAAGTCTCACAAGCATTGATTATCTTGCAGAATTCCCACAGGTACTTTGTTTTAAGGTTGATTTTGCTGCTTTTGTTGGCATTCAGTTCATTGTCACTTGCTGGTGGGGAAAATTACACATCCAATCTTCAATCCACATCTTAATCATCTGATTTTTTTTTTTTTTTTTTTTTTTTCAAAAAGTGAAACATTCTTGAGGATTTTCTCCAGGTTTATATTGTGCTCAGGCAATGAAGCACCACTGGAAATCCACTAAATCCATGCTTCAGTCTCTCAAGATAATTTCCATGTGGATTAATTATAAGATCAGGATGGGCTGCTGGGTGAATCTATGAATCTTTTCAGCTGGCAGTTAGAGTAGTATGTCATAAATAAATGCATATTGCAGCATATGTTTAAGTCACATCATGCTGAATCCACTCTCTCAGGCTTTCTATAGGGGAGCTATTCTTTCAGTGACTTCAATAATATAATGCTTCTACTTAATATTTTTTGCTTGTTTGATAGAAGCATAATGAAGAGATGAATGGAACGCGTATGGAAATCAACTTCCCTTCCTCCATTTTGTCACTGCAGAGCTTTATGGCCTGTACAGGTCTCTCCTTATGTTCCTGTTCTTTGTTCAGATGCTGGAGGTACATCAACAAGTTAATCTGTGTGTTAGCCTATCTGAACTTAAACTTCAGGTTTGTTAAAAATCTGGTCCTTACTTGGCCTCAGAAATTTAATTTTTTTCTTAGGAAATACCTTTACTTGTATACATACATTTAAATCTTGCAGCACTTAGCACAGCAACATCTTCACTATGTGAGCTGCCTTGAGCATAAGGAACAGTGAAATCATTATTTTAAAAAGTGTGACTAGTTAGTTAAACATGAACTGAATTGATTTGGGTTTGTTAGCTGTTGATTTTTGAATTGAGTTTTCTCCGATGTCATTTTATTTTAGCTGTTATTTTGCCTTGTATTATACTGATCGCACGGTATGGCAATGAGATTTTCCAGAATAACACTATACTCCCAGCTTGTCTCCCTCACTGTTTGCAGGGCCAAGGTGCAAGCACTGTCTCTGGGAGTTGTGTTGCTAGGTAGTTTGAGTACACACAATATAAGTCACCTCTTCTCCATCATACAGTTGTGCAACAGAACTTGAATTGCATAAATAGTTATACATGTGGACAAAATAAATCAGTTTATACAAAATTTTGATTGCTTTTAGGCTTCTGGTTTAATTTTCTAACTCTGCAATATGACTGTCCTTGAAGATCGTAAAATGTCGTACATACCTTCACTGACTGACAGAATATTCAGTGGGTGGCTGTATCCTAGATAGGAAAAGAATATACAACCGCTGTCTTGCTAAGATGCTGACCAACTTTTCAGACACGTTGTAAGGTACATTTACTAGTGCACATACTCTGTCCAGGTATTTATGCACTGAACTTCCAAATTTTTCAAAATTCTCCCTAGGACAGAAATAAAATTTCTTTCTATTGAATTGTTCTTTTTCATTTTACACACACACAAAAAAAAGCAGCTTAAAATGTCACTTAGATTTAGTTGTCTTTCTGTCTTACTTGTCTTTGCCACAGTGTCATAATACAATTCAGGAATAATGTTGAATTTTTAAGCGTTAAGGTTTTTGGTTTTTTTTTTTTCAGAAAGCAGAAAAAATAGCATGGTCTTTCCAAATAATTCATTCTTTAACCTTTCTCAGTGTTAGACTTAGTTTTCAGATTTTGATTTTTAGGTTATCAAGTGTTTTCTTATCCCTGGCATTAACATGACATTTCTGATAAGACTCAGCCCTTCTAAAATTGAGTGTGTTGGAAAATTCCCCATCACCTTCCATAGGACAGATTTATGTTCATTGTCATCACCAGTCTCTGGTGTACTTGGCTTCCTCTTTATTAACTACTCTTATTATTTGTTGCAGTGCTTCACTTCACTAACTTTTTAACTTACTCAGGACTTAAAAATAACTTTACAGGTCTCTAAGAGAAAAGGAAGAGAAGCATAGATGAGCTTTTACTGTAAGGTTTCCCATTTTGTTTTGATTGTCCTCCACATCGGTGAGGTTTGTTTGGATAGATCCTATACCAAATAGATGGTTACTGAAAACCGCAATTAGGCATTCTTACTAACTAAAGTTGACACACCTGGACTTCAACCTACTTATAAAATTGACTTGTATTTTGCTTGTTTTGGTGAGGAGTGAGTTAGCTGACCATAATTTTAGTCTGAACCACACACTGCCTGCGTCTTACCTTAGCCATACCACCACGTGCTACTGATTTGTCTCTATTAGTTTGTTGTCTAACTAGTAGCCTTTTAACTGTATCCTTTTAAAGTAACACTGAATACGAGTTTGCTTCTGAGAACTGAAGTACATTTTTAAACTCTAATGTGTTGATCAATTAAGAAGCAGGAGCAGTAACACCATTTCTCTACCATCACCTGAAATCAAGTATATCTATCCATAACTCAGCATGTTGTTGTCTGTCCTGTTTCACCATAGTAAGCTAACTACTTGCACTATTGGCTTTCTGTAGTGTTAGAGGGAAAGTTTCACAGCTGCCTGTGTACCTGCTGAGGTGAGAAACCCAAAGGAGAACAGGACAGAAGCGTGACTGTCTGCTGGAAGACATTATGATTGTTTGTATTATCATAGCAATAGGACATTTCTCATGGAGCAGGTTGCCGTTACACAAGGTAACATCCTGTGTTTCTACAGCCCTACCAAAGATGTGCATCTCCCACCTCCAGGAAGAAAAGGGTCACACAGAAAATAAACAGTTAGTTATAGTTTTCTTATTCAGCATCTTAAACCACATTATAATAGTTTCCATGTTGGTCCGAGTTGAATCAGTGAGCCTCTTACAGAATATACATCTTACAAAGACAGCCAGTGTGTGATATGCTTTGAAGCTAATAGAATTTGGAGAGAAAGACAAGAATTCCACACTTGAAGACAGTATGTACTATGAACTAGTCAGTAGGATAATTATAGACAATGTCTACCTTACCTTGCCCAGGTGGTATGAACAGAGCATACCCAGATAAAATAACATGCCTCAATGCAATGATTCCTTGACTTTTAAAAATGTATTGAGCCTTTGAACTAAAATGATTGAAACTCTTGGTTTGATATAGCCGTCAATATTCTGTAACAAAGCACCAATGTTTTGCTATTGAAGCAAAACATTTTCTCATTACCCTCTTATTTCCAATGACTAGGTTTTAAAATCTGTTAAAAATCTAAGGCTGCTCTGAAACAAGTTTGATTTTACAAAAATGGAAAGTTTTTATAAAGCAAATACCTCCAAGTTGGTAACAGTAATAGCTGGGAGTAGCAAACTGAGCAAAGCTGGTAACTTGCAAAGTAATCAAGTCTTGTTTAAATTTTTTCCAGAGTTTCTTGGAAGGAAAAGACAAAGATGGTCTCTTCCCCTGTGCTCGGCACGCACAGTGCCTATCAAGAGCACTGTCTCCTTACAGCGAGGATGGCTTGGTTCGGTCCAGTCCAGTAAAATATGCCAGAAAAAATTCTCGGAATACATCTAACGCATCTAACTCAAACTCAAGTGTCACGACATCAAGTACACCAAGAAAGCGCTCTGGACTTTCATGCAGTTGCTCCACTGATAGTTTTGTGAGCGCTAGTCATTCCCAGAGGCATCAAGGAAACAACTCCAAAGTCTGCAGTGGAGATCTTCTAGACAGGCACTCTGAATTCTTTACTGGTAGCCAAAAACCTTTTACTCCACGCACCTTAATATCAGATGCTAAATCTTTCCTGTCAGAGTACAGGTATTACACTCCTGCTCGAAGGAAAAGGAAAAATCACCGCAAGCAGCATGTGGAAGCTCAAACGCAGACTGATGTGATCAGGTACAGAGATTAAAACTTTATTTTGAAACTCTGGAATTTACATGTTATCGTAACAGTATCTTCATAAAAGCAACATGTTTTGCTCTCATTTACGTTAGTCTAAAACCAGAGTACTTATTCTGAAATTATTCTAGATATGCTGTAGCAAAAGCTAGAACAGAATGTAATTTTCATTTTTTCACTAGCATATTTTGTTGCCTTCTCTCTGGAGCAACTGGTTTCATTTATACAAATTGGATACAAAGTGCCACTAAATCCAAACTGTGGGATCTCACATATGCTGGGGATAGTCGTTCCCTCTCTCCTCTGTTTGCTCTCTCTGGTGTATAGTTGTGCTTTCTGTCTTCTAAAGAATAAACCACTATAAGCATGCAAGTAGTTCCCCACTGTTGTCCCTGTAGTCTCATACTTTCCAATTTGTTAATTAATACATCATGCAAAGATCCTTTTTTCTGTTTAACTCTTGAATGCAGCTCTTTATTGTCTTTTTATCATTTTAATTTAAGTGCCTTCAGATGTATCCTATATGAAATATTTTATAGAAAATTAATGTCCTTCTCTTACATTGAACTCCTTCTTAGCAGATTAAACAGTTTTGATTTAGTTTTGTTTTTACTGATACTGCCTTATAAAGAGAAATCTTTTCTCTTTTGTGTCAGTGCCTGCATGTCTAACTCTGGTTTTGTCATAGAACAAAGTAGGAATTTCATAAGACTGGAATTACGATACCTTTGGCTCCATATTGCAACTATTGATTTTCTGGCTGCGGGTCACATATTTTCCTGGTACACTTCTAATGTATAGGATCATCTCAATTCTGAACAATTATTTTGGATAATGTAGCTATCCCTTGTAAATATGCAGCTAAATAATGGATTTGGATAACCTATATGTGACTGTTGTCATCCTTCAAAATTAACTGTAACTTAGTTTTATTATGTGAATGGAAGTCTGGCAGAAATTTTCTAAACTGTCTGAGGCATTTTAGTAATAGGTCCTGTTCAGATTGATGGGGAATTTCCACAGCGGCACTGGTATTCTCATCCTGCGTATTTTGAAAGTAGCTTTCTTGGAAATCTAATACATCTCTAAATTTTGTAGCTTTCCATCTGCAGACAGAGCATCTGAGAGAAAAGTTATGACTGAACAGCAGAAGATCGCATTGAAGGTAATACAATCATCTATCAATCATCTGGGTACTCTTACCACACCCTCCACCATCCTTTTGGAGTATATACTTCATCTCTGCCACAGCAGCATACAACTGATTTAAGTTTCACTTTCTTTATTGTCATGAGATGAATGAGTTCTGGAGAGGAGAGAGAGTTTTAAAAGAATGAATGGAAACAATAAGAAAAAATTTTGAGGCCTGTGAAGAGATCTTAGGATATTACAATGGGTTTTTTTTCCAACAGTTTTTCCAAGTGCACTATCGCTTAAATATCTGTTAAAGACATAGATAATTGGTACCTTACTTCTCAGCAGAAGAAGGTACCTCTTTTTCAAGGATTTTTTTTTTCTTCATTTTTACATGGGATAACATACTCCAAAAAGCCCTTGACAGAAGAAGTGGAACCAAGGAGTGCCTTCCTCTGAGGAAGCACCCAAACCAGCGGGTGGTGAAGTTTTCCTTGATGCTGTTTGCTTTCTGTTGTGCTGAATGTATATGGAATGCTTTAATGAACAATCACACCACTTCAGATTCTACCTGCTCCTAGTATTTTTTTGTCAGAGCCACAGGAATTTTTGCATCTCTCATTTTGATTTGAATTTTGCATTCCTGACAATTTAATTTAGTTGTTAGGTTATTTGGTCTTTCAGAAATTGCCTTAGCGGGTGGTGGTTTAAGATTATTACATTTTAAAGATGAAATGGAATACCAGCATCTTTGGGAGGCAGAGGGAAGCAGGCAAAAGACCTGAAAAATTTCTTAGACTTCAAATATGAAGTTACTTTGTCTTAATTTGTACTATTATTTGCATGGAAGAGTTTGATCAGAAGTTAGGGTCCTATTTTGTGCGTTACCTTGTAGCCACTATACAGACAAGTCCTTAATCAAACAGCCCTGTCAAACATAAGAGAAGTACTTATGAATAACTGTGGACTTTCTTCCTGAATAAAGGCTACAGGGTCAGACTCTTCATGCCTCTGGCTTAATAAAGCAAATAATCATGGTTTTTCATTGGAGGAGAGGGGTAAGAAAGAATATGTATTTATAGCTTTACTGAAAATAGAAGAGTGGCTACACCTGAATTGATCTGCACCTGCAGCTGACCTCATTAAGAAAAGGTTAAATGATTATTCAGAAGGCTTCACTTCAGTTCCATGAAGAACTTCAGATTTCATTTCAAAACTGCCATATCTGACTTTTACTTTGGCTGTTGTAAAAGTGACAACAGTAAGTCATGCAGCTTTACAGTGGTCCTTTCAGAGTATTATCATTTAAAATGCAGGCAGTCAGCAACTTTATCTCCCATCATTTTTGTGCAAGCAGCTCAAGAGATGTGATTTACAGCGCCAGTTCCTGTTTTTGCATATGGAATTTTACTCCTGTTGGTGACATCAAGTCCCTCTGGCTTTTAGAGGATTCCACATCTCCTGTTGCCCCTGACTAAAATTTTGGATGTCAAAGCTGGTGGCCCTTTGCTGCCATGTGTCTCAGCTTACCCCCAAAAAAATTTGTAGGGCTGCTTAATCATTGATAATTATTAGGTTAATTTTCATGGTAAAATTTGCTGTGTATTTGCACTGATAATAAAGATCTTATCTCTGTGTTATAGGCTGAAGATAGAAGATATACTGTGGATGAGCCTGAGAGAGAAGTAACTGCTTTTCCGTACTCCTTCCTAAGGTGATTTACAGCAGGAAGAAATATTTGAAGCATTGCTTCTTGCTTTCTATACAGCTTCTTCTTAGGCCATAAGCCTTCACTACCAAGTCTCTCTTCTCACAGGACTTTTGGTTGTTTTTTTTAGATCAATGGCCTATCCCAACTTCAAAATTCATTATTTTCTTATGATAACGTTCCACTGGGAAGCCAGTTAAGAAAGAGCGCTCTGCAATATATGAATTTTTGTCAGGAGTGAGACTGATGACACGTTAATACAGCTGTTAGTTCTGTCCACCTGAGCTTACAAACTATGTATTTCTTATACAGTGCTACAACTAAGTAGTGGATTGGTATTTCAGTTTCAGGAAAAAGGGTCTCCAGGCATCCAGCCTTATGAATCTATGATCTGCGAGAATTGCAAACCAGAGGCATTTCCACATCTTTTTCTGAAAATGTAACACTGAGATTTAGAATATTGTCTACAAGACAAGAACAGTGTTGGAAATCAGACCAGAACCTAGAGCTCCCAGCTGATTCTCCTCATTGCTGACCTAAGTATCATGCTTGACTTGCTGATGTGCTCTCTGGCCTTTTCATACCTGGCATTTGTACCTGAGTAATAATTGTACTTGGAGTAAAAAAAGCGCTCTTATGGATAGTGGAGGTCTGTATAGCATCTGAAGTAACGCTGAGGTCTTTTGAGGTATTAGAGCACTGCATCTAGTGAGGTGTTATAGTACTCTTGCACCATAGTCTTTCAGGTTTCAGTGTAAACAGTGGATTTTGCTATTGGAGCAGGGTTTGGAGGTGTTCTGGTGGTTTTTTTCCAAGAGGAAGTGGGATAATGGCACAGCATGGCTCCAAACGGAAGTGAAATGTAAGGTAGTGTAAAGGGGTTTTTAGAATGTTGCTCTCTGCTCTTTCTTACCCTCTGATTTTCTGATTAGAGAGACATCGTTGTATTCCCAGCAGCCTTCGGCAGGGACAACTATTGAGGCTGAGTAAGTATGCTTAAACTGTTTTTCCGCTGGTTTACAACATTAAACTAGAAACCCTTCCTCAAAACTGATGAACTCAAAACAGTAAATGAGGACTCAGAATAAACTGTTGTTCACAATCTACAGTAGAATTGACATGACTATGAATTGTATAATACTTAACAAATTCCATGTGAATGAAAAAATGAAGAAAATTTATTATAACTTTGGAAGAAAGATAGACTTCTCCTATTAACCAGTGGCTATACTTTAAATTTTCCTTTTTTGGTCTGTAAAGCAAACATCAGCATGATAAAATATCAAGTTTAGAGGCGTTCTTACCGCATTTCTGATCTGAAATTTGATGAGAATCAGGAGAGGTCTGTGTTATATTCAGAAACACTGCCAATGCTTTATCGTGTGACCTTGGGAAAGTTGTCTAATTCTTTGTGCTTTAGGACAGGCTTGTTCTTGCCTGACTTTAAGGATCAAAGATCAGTTACAGATATCTTTCTCTTTCGATGATAGAGGGAACCAAAACGACAATCTTCAGGCTGGGTGAAAAATTTTACAGAATGAAAGTCATGCAAGATGTATCCCATTTTTTATTTTCTGTTTGCTAAGACTGGAGGATGATTTGATAGAGCTTGATTGGATACTTTGGGATATTTAGAAAGATGCTATGAAAGAGAAACAGCACTGAAATCTCTTCTTTTGGGGTTTTCTTTCTTGTTTTCCAAACTTTTGGAGAGTCTCCCATTTAGAGCAATTGGCATCCACAAGGCTTTAAGAGGTATTAAAATAGAGAGAAATTTTATAAAAGAGGTGAAAGCCACATCTCACACTAACAAGGATTTTGTACATCAAGGAATTGTTGTTTGAAAGGAATGGAGGTTGTCAGATAAGCACTTATATTTTTCTGAGCTTCCACTGAGGACTAGCAATTTTCAGCTGCAGTCAGATTATCTAGAAGCCCCTTTGGAAGCCTTTACTCAGAGCATAAAACTGCAATTTTACACTTTCTTCCCAATTACCACCCCTTTCTTCTTGAGTGCAAAGCAGGTTCTGAACACTTTCCAAGATACGCTGATTTCCTCACTCAGGATCTGTGTGCTAATTTATACCACAACAGAAAGTTAGCATAAACACAAAGCACCATAGCGACCTTTCTAACAGTGTGATATTTTACACAGGGGTTTTTTTTTTATTATTCAAATTGAATGAAAGGCTTAGTTTTTCCTGATAGAATTACATTTTTGACAAATAGCTGATGCCAAGAACTATACAATCTTCTTAATGGCATTTTCCATAAAGGTGATTGGACCTACTGCATTGTGTAGTAAGTGTCTCTATTTTAAAACATTTAACATTGGGTTTTCTATTCTCCCTGCAGAGAAGAAGAGCTTTTATATTTAGCTTTCATTGAAGATGTAACAAATGATATTCTTAGCCTTGGGCTATTTTCTAACAGGTAGGTTACGGTTGTTTTCAAATTTGTAATGCTGTGTCAGAAACACATGGACTCTGTAAGAAAGGGAAGTAGTGTTTAGTAATCATTTCTTTGCCTTTAAGAATATATAGATACACAGTTACCTCTTGCTTTTGTTATTTCCTTTTCTTTTTTTGCATTGTGTAAGAAAGGAGAACTAGGAAAGACCTGTGGGTCATCTACTTTGATCTGCGGCTATGTACCAAGAGGTAAAGCCTCTGTTAGAAAATTACCTGCAACCCTAGGTGGAGTAATGCTAAGAAGAAGTCATTTTACTCTGCAACATCTGTTTTGCTAAATAAACCAAGTTACTGATCTTTCACACAACAGATCCTCCATCTCCCTTCTGTCCTTGTTCCTGTTCTAATATGAATTCAGTTTTCAAGATGGGCTGTCAGGATTACATACTGTGTCAGATTAGGGTTCACCAGTTGCTAAATCAGATTTTTTCAATAATTAAACAATAAGTTTTGATACAATTCATGTATTTGAGTAGTACTCCCAAATTCTTTTCCATATCAGTTCCTTCTGATAAAGAACTCTCAGTTTATAGCAAGAAAACCCTGCAGTATTTCTGATACAGAATTTTAACCCATTTTTGCAATTCTATTTTCAAGGCAGTCTAGTTTCAGCATAATATTCTGATCTTCCTCTGGGTTGATAATGTTCCCAGCTGTTTTTCTATCCTGAGTGCTCTCATTTTTTTTCCTTATGTCAAGGCTATCAATGAGAATGTTTAATACACTAAATCCAAAAACTAATCTTGGAGAAATTTCAAGAGCAGTCTCCCTCTGGTTCTTTTTTACAGTAATGTTGTCTTCCCGTAAAACCCTCCTTGCACTGAGGGTTTTTTTTGTTTTTTTTTTTAATAATTTCTCATGTAAGCTAGATTAAATTCACTTGACCTTCTGGAAATCTGTTCCAGTGACTGTGTACCTTAGTTATCACAGAACACTTCCTCTGTGCTGAAATTTTTTCTCCTCCAGCTTAAGCAATGGAATAGAGCTCTCAGGACTGAGGACTTTTCTCTGGATTTTTTTCTGAAGCTTGATTTTATTCCTTCCCTTTATTTACACTTGTGTATATCAGCCACTGTGGTACGCCTAAGAGATTTTGGATATTTTAGCACACCAGCAGAACCACCACTGGATTGCTGTTTTTTTTCCACCGCATAGACACAACAGACCAAACACGCTACAAATCACCCCATGGTTACCATCGGTTGCCCAAAGCTGGGTCTGCGTGCTGAGCATGTGTCCAATGAGATACTGACTCAGGGTAGCCCTCTTTGTGAGAGAGCATAACTGAAACAATCTTAGTAGTCCCATTCAGCTAAGAAATGAAACAAAAAACCTAAGGTCATTAATTTATATAGGTCTGTTAAAAGTTGGTTTTCTTCCTGTTAAATCATTTAATTGTTCATTTGTAGAGTTCTGGATGAACTGTTTGAGTGTCATATACAAGAAAATAAGAACCGTTTGGATGAGGTAGGTGCTGCCTCTGTAATAGTCTTATGACTTATGCACTATAATAGTGCATATGACTTCAGCAGTGTTTCCAAAGTACAGTGGAAATGCACTGGTATACTTGCTGGTAAAGGTAACCAGAATGGTCAGTGAGGAGCAACTCTCTCTATAAATGAGATTTGCAGACTCCTGATCTACCGTGATTCGTGAGTCATAGGCACAGTCACAAAAAAAGGGGACAATATGCAACCCAGTTTGGTGACACTTGTATAATTTAGTCACTTGATTGTAAGTAGCCTCCCTTTCCTTACATCAGAATTAAGCCCTGAGTTCTGGGCAGACAGGGGCCATGGGGCTGGAGAGATGTCATCCCCTTTCTTCCTTCATCCCCTAGAGCAAAATGCGCCACTTGTTGGATGTGCTCAAAGCAGACCTCGGCTGCAGCCCGGGCAGTGGCACGGAGCAAATGCACGCAGGCTGGGAAGCCTTTGACTCGCTGGATCTGCAAGAGTTTGATATGATGGAAGAGCTCGAGTTTACCAGTAAAAGTCAGAGACAAAGAAGAGTTACAAAAAGTGAAGAATTCTTTGGGACCATGGAATTATCGTTAAAGGAACCAAACAAATGCGAAAGTTCACAGGAGACACAGAACAAGGATGGCTTTTCAGAAGACGTCGCTAATATGATGGATGCTGGGAAAGAGTCTCACTCTTGTGTGAACCCTGAAGAAGACCCAGACACTTCACCCTCATGTGAAGCAACTTTAAACTTGATTACTTGTAACAGTGATTTGGAAGCCTGCAGGGAACTTGATGATCTTGAAGAAAACTTTGCAGAGGCCCTTCAGATCTCACGTGACTATTCATAATAGTAGCCAAAATATAGCTGTTAAAATAGGAATGGAGCTAGTTCTGTGAAGAACTGCCATTTGTTAAATAGTAGTAAATTATTTGTTTTATTTTCAGTTTATTTTTGTTTAAACACTGCTGTAGTCTCTTTAGCAGGGTATTATTAATTGGGCATTCATTAATCTCTGTAGTAATGTAGACTGTAACGGGTAAAGTTTGTTATCAAAAAATTTTATATATTTTGTCTATAATTGTACAACTCAGAACTAACTTTTCAGAATATTGAAATAGATGTATATTTTTAGAAAGCTGTAATAGTATGTTATGAAATATTTGGGGGTTTTATTTATAATAAATGAATTAATTGGTGGCACATTTGCTAGTGCAGTTGGGGTCTTGCTATAAAGAGCCAAGATTTTTTTAGTCTGCAAGAATTCAATTTATCCACCTCAAAATGTAGTGTACTACATACCTGCAGAGCAGGGATGGAACGGTTTGTCCATCCTGGAAGAAGGCAGTATTTTTTTCCTCAGTGTTCAGTCCAGTTTTTGATGTTAAATCCCACTGAGGCATGAAGTTCTTATAATCAACTTTTTTTGCTTTTACAGTACGAGTAGAACATAAGAAACACACCTTTTCCTTGCGTTACCTAGGGTGAAATAAGGAATGAGTGTGGACAGGCAACTTCCCGAACATAACAATTTCTTTTGGTGAGGGTAGATGATTATTCCTTCTTCAGCCCTTAACCATGAATTTGGTTGTCTTATTCCTTGTACCAACAGGTATGAAGAGCCATTTTGCAGTATTAGCTGCTCTTAGTCTTTGCCTAACCTCCTGTCAGCTTTCCTGCCTGAAAAGGACATTCATCTCTAGCTACTGCATATGGCAGCTCTTGAGCTGTTTAATACGCAGCTCTTTTGTTTGTTTGTTTTATATGCAGCTCTTGAGCTGTTTAATCCTAGTTGTCCATGATTCAGCTGATATTTCTGGAAAGTGAAGACTGCAGCAATTTTCAAACTGCACAACACTAAAATACACGGTTCAATTTCTTGCATTAATGACAACCTTGGCATAGCGTTGTGCATCAAGCTTTGGTTTTGAAAAAACATTGAGTTGGGTACCAGTTGATGACTAGGACTACCTAGTAGAAGACACATCAGGCATCTTGTACAGCAAATGGAGAAAAGGTGGTCTATTTTATGATTCAAGTTTACGTTGAAGTTAGTGCATGCATTGCACAAAACCAGCCCAAATTTCTTTGTCTAATCAGAGTACAGCTATTACCTGGCATTCACGTTACTGCAGAATGAGCTCAACAAGTTCTGAGGAAATGCTGGGAAGGTATGTTGTCTTGCTGTAGGTGAGGAACTGTAAGAAGCCTTAGGAACAGGATAAAGCCCGTCCCCAAATGCCTCATAGGGTTGTCCTCCAAGGACATACCCAAGTGGTTACAGTTCACACATACAGTTGCTACCACCTGCCTCCCCTGTGGCTCATGAGTGTCTACCAAAGACTATTGATTCTGTAAGTTAGATGACCAATTGCAGCTATAAGTAGCTCCAATAGACATAGATCACTGCTTCACCTATGGAGCATAAGCTTTTTTTTTTTTTTGGGGAGGGGGGGCGGAAATCTCAAAAAAACTCTGGAGAAAGCAAATCAAACAAAAGCAACATTTCTGGCACAGTCATCAGCATTGCAGTGCAGAACATAATTCCCAAAAAAAGCAAAAGACACTTTCCTGGCTGCCTTGGCCACAATAATAAATTACGCTTGTTGACAATGACAGCAGACTAGGGTTTATTTTAGCCATGTACATGCAGCTGTGCAGATGGGCAGTAGCCTTTCATCTGCCGCACTCAGCTGGCTGGCTTGCAAATCTGGCCTGCACCTTGAGTGCTCTGGCTCACTTAAGAGTGGGTAAGATAATGTGAGGATTTTGCATCCCTCCAGCAGAGCTTATCTTGTTGAAAAGACTCACAGCCACAGGACTGATGCAGTACGGTGCAGGGATGGTTTGTCCTCGATCACAAGTGATCAAAGCCCTTCTCCCATCCCCGAGGAAAGTCCCTCTCTGTTCCTTACCCCACAGAGCTGAAGGGCAGGATGCACCTAGGGAACTACTGTTTCTGTTGTATGAATGATTTTAACAGAGAGGGACTGCTTAGAAAACTAAAGAGTGTGGTTAGACACATCAAGTGTAAAGCTTGTGTGCTCCTCAGCCAGGACTTCACCCACTCTTGGGGCCCTCCATTCTGAGTTCTCCAATCTTGGTCAATAATAGAATTGAGGGGGTTTTTTTCCCTACCTATCACTACGGTTGTGTAAGTTGCCATAAAAAAGACCACTCAGCAAACTTTGGCTTGTGGTCAACATGAGTCTGATTAAAGATTAATAAGAATGTCACATTTAAATTCTGCAAATAAGAAAACGTAAACAGCACAGCAGTGAAAGTGGTCATGACATCATCTCAGAAAGGTGCGGATAATGACATACACATTTCCTGTAGTGTGAGTAACACAAAAATAAACAAAACCAGTTCCTCGACCATATTTTCTGTTGATGAGCTGTCTGAACATCAATGACATTTTTGTGGGTAGGTGGAACTTAAAAGAGTAAATGCATTCATTAAAACAGACCTTTCACAAAGAAAGCATCTGTCTGCCTAAACCAAAACTGTGAACATTTCTTGGATCTGGTAAAGAACCAGAAGATCACACACTCCAGTATCCTAGCAGCTGGAGCAGTCAGCCCAGTCCAGTTCCTTGGTTTCTCATTGAACAGCTGCTCCCACCAGATGGCGGGGGAAAAAACGTTCTAGGGAAATGTTATCTATATAAAATCAATTAGTTTACCTACAGAAACACAAGCAAATTCAGGCTCTGCAGGGCTTAAAACTTTCTCCCTTTTATTCACATTTACTCTAAGGTGGTGCTTCAAACAGAACTTGTTTAAGCAACTTGATAAGCAAACCTGACCCACATCACTGATAAGATTAATCAACAGTGCAAGCTTTGGTTTTTTCCTGAGGGGTTTTTTGGGTTTGGTTTTCTTTTTGGTCTCATCACCTTTACCTTGGTGATATTCTCAGGTCTTGGCACAAGCACTAGCAGAACAAGGTAGTCACCACACCATTACGAATCTGAATGCTTCAGAAGTAGCAATCTTAGGAGCAGTTGGCAGCTGTGATCTGCAATGTGAAGACTTATTTCCGCTCAGATTTATGTGGGCGATGAGCATGTGCATAACATCATCAGTGTTTACTTCAAATGGACAAAAGCCTGCTATTGTTACTTTGCTCTGTAACAAACCGGTCTCTAAAGCCTACCGTTTTGTCATCACTACTCTTGTTTTCAAAGGTAGGATTCTGTTTATTTACGAACCAAAGTGGGGCTTTTGGTCATTTGAAGTAAAGATTAATGTGATCAAAGAACAAGGTGCTTAGGTGCTTCAGGGTTGACCAGAAAACAAAAACCCGCAAGCAAAACACAAGCTTATAATTTTATCGCTGATCGACCCCATGTCTAAGACACCTACACATTTTTCATTTAGGCTTAGCTGCAGAATGACTCCGGGGTCCTGCTTCTCCGCATTTCTGTACATTTTTACATCATTTATAGCTATGCAACAGTAGTTGTAGAATGATGCAGCTCAACTGATAACATATCATAATTCAAGTAGAAACGTCTCCATCAGTGGGGAAAAAAGGGCTACTTTTTTCTCAGCAATGATCTGTGCGAGGAATATGAACAAGAGTACTGAAGCACTAGCATAAATAAAAATTAGGTCCAGGAATTTCATTTGTAGCACCTAATGCAGGCTGTTTCAATGCAGTGACAGCACAGCTTCTAACCAGCAGGACGTCCCAATAACACCCTTCAGTGCACTGCTACGGTTCCTCTGTTCCTGAGCACCAGTGAAAGGCAGCATTGCTGGGCCACAGCCTGGGGGAAAGAGAAATAGCAATGGAAAATGAATTTTAAAGCGGACATAGGAAGAAAGGAAAGGGGAAAGGGAAATTGTTCTTTATTCCATCTTTTTAAAGATGGGAGACCTATTATCAGGTAGAACACAGGTGCAGAGTAGAACTTTAGATGCCACTTGTTAACATTGGTCTTCAAAGATATTTTAGAGCTCCCTCAATTTTTCCACCTTTGTATTGCAGCATTTGTATTTGAGTATCTGAGACTTAAAAATTAATGAAAAAGGGAAAACCCACAAAATTGTAACTCGGGGTGTACTTCAGGGAGCTGTGGGAAACTCCAGCATCCCACTTTAGTTTTTTGACCACCCAAGGCAGGAGCAGATGCCTGATAAGCAACTGCAGGGTACTGCAGATGCAGAATGTCTCTAGAGCCACCAAACTTTTTCTCTGGCGCTTCCCAGGCACTTAACCTGCTGTTCCCATGACTCAGGAGCTCACATCTGGTATGTACACAGATGACAAGGAACAGAACAGCAACCAGTGATTTAAATAAAAACAATTTCTCACCCTCCAAAACAACCAAACCAGATACCCACCAGATGTCCAATCTTCCTGTTTCCTTTATCAATAGTGAAATCCTCTTCATTCAGAAACAACCATCTTCAGTTTCTATTCCAAGTAGCAAAGCAAGTGATACGCAAACAGGTGAGCGGTAAATTAATCTGCCACACCAGCATGGGTCACAGTCAAGGGATTCAGTTTCAAAGACTGCAGCAGGTCGTAGGCCAGCGGAAGCTGAGCATGTCACAGGGATAAAGCATCGCTGGGAAGGGAAAGAAGAATCAGCAGTTATCACTGGCATGACAAGTCATCAGTTGAGCTGTCGAGCACCTGTAGCTCATCTCCATCTCAATCACCTTAAAGACAACCTAGGAGAACTCCAGGATGTCAGGCAGTACACGAGCACCAACAAGAGTTAATTTGAGTGAAGGGAACCAAAATTAAGAATGCTGTGTCTACTGTGCATGGGACTTTCTGTTCTCTGTAGAAAGCCTCCAGAGCAGCTGGGCTCTCTCTCCAGGCCTCCTAAAGGTACTGATCCTTTTAGCTCACCCACTAAGCTAATTCCAGCAGACAGCAAAGGGCAGGAGGTGTGCCTGACACCCAGGTGACAACAGAAGAAAATTACATTTGCATTCATCTTTTAAACTGTGAGACTGGCCTGCAAAAGGTGTGGGGTCTCAACTCAGCACCGCGGTTCAGGCTGGAGGAATGCCGGAGGAGCCGAACACCCGTCCCCACTGGGCGCAGACACCGGCTGCTGCTGTGCCCTCCTGCAGGCTCCTCAGGCTTCTGCACACAGTCTCCCCTGCAATCCTTCCAGCCCTGCTGCATCGGGGGGTGAAATTAGACCTTGAGAAGGGCAAGTAAAGGCTACATAAATGGAGTAGGGAGGCATATGAAACTTGAGAAAGAGAGAAACTCGAACACAGCCTCAGCCTGGCAGGCCACAGAGCTGTGCTGTCCCATTCTCATAGAGGACAGGCAGCGTGATCAGTAGCACGAGGTGCAGAGCTCTCTGCAGTCATCCCAAGAATTCAGCAAGCCCGTAGGACTCCCCTTACAGTATCTGCGCGAGGGCTGCAGCATACCTTACATCTCGGAGCAGCCAGAGCCCGATTCTAGAAGATGAGTAACAAAACTATGAGGTGACCCCAGCTCTTCCCAGCTATCTGTTTCTCTCGCTCATAAGCATGCTCGCATGCCAAATAAGCAGTGAAGCAATGTGTCAAAGGCCATCAGCTCTCCTGTCAGCCTGAGAATTCTTTGCAGAACCTCAGAGGTGTAGCCTCTCCAACCAGAAATTCAGCTCAGAGGCATTTGGCACCCTGCTTTTTCCTGATGTTTGACACAAGCAAGACCAGAGATGATACAGATAGCATAGGTTTGGGAGCTGGCTATGAGGCTTCCCAAATGCTGGGAACAACCATCTCGGATAACAGTGGATTGTCAGGGAAAGATAGAAGAGCTCCTCGAGCTCTCATCTCAGTTTCCCTTTCCCCAGAAACAAGCTTGCATGATGAGCCTCCCCTCCCACTTTGAAAGTCCTAAGCCTTACACAGCGGCTTTCAGCTTAAATGTAGGTCTTCCAAAGGCCCTCGCTGCAGCTTTCCACAGCGTGTGTTTTCTCCATGGCTGTTCCTCAATACTTGAACTTCTCAGAGCCTCTATTTAGTTCACTTCGTGGTACAATCAGATCTCTTCAAAGGGTTCCTGGGCACATTTCCACAACCAGCTCCTTGTTGCCCATCCCTTTACCCAAAGAATCAACTGATAGGTGAAAGCACACCCCTGCCATAAAGCACCCATGATGCAGTCTCAGGCATGCTCCAGTAACAAAGCTATGGGGCAGGTGAGCAGTGGGATGGGCCAGCTCACGGCTAAAGTTAGCTTCACAGGTAGCAGGAGAATTCAGCCTGTGGTGTTAGCGCAGTATTTCTGGTTTCTTTCAACAGAGAATGTAAATTAGCCTCAGTTCTGCATATTTGTTATTATTTAAACACCAGCATTGTGCAGAGGGATGACTGACCTTTTGTCCTGAAAACACGCTCAAATGGAGCATTTTATTTCCAGCTTGATGGCATAAATGTACTGAAAGTGCTAAACTCACCTTGGCAGCCCTCCTAACTAACGCCATGGCACTCAGGATAAATTTTGCTCTGACTGCAGGGAGCACATACACTCAGCAATGCTCCTTGTTTTAAGTAGACGATTGTTTTTTTCCACAGTGCATCAAAGCTACTGCATCTAATACCTGTCCTGTGCATTCCTACTGCTGATTCTGATTGAGGTGGCTGCGGAACAGCTCCTTCTGCCCTTTAAAACCTAAGAGGAACTTGGGAAGAAGACAAACCCTTCATTGACCATCTACGTTTGTTTCTATTCTTGGTGAACAATTGCACTTGCCGCCTCTTTCCTAATTACATTTTGATCCTGACTACTAACATAGTGCAGTGTTTCCCCTCTCCTTACGAAGGAGAAAACACGACCTCATTTGGGAACCCATGCACTCTAGCAAGAGTCACAGTACATCTACAGAAGGCAGTAGGGAGCATTTTCAGGTAAGGCTGAAAGAGCCATCCAGCAGGACAGAGGAAGAAAGAATCACCTACCAGCACCCTGGAAGGAACAAGTCCTTGGGCCAGCGTCCCAGGGGGATATTTCACCGTAACAAGTAGGATCAGCAGGCAGGCCAGCTGTCGCAGGCTGCCTAAGCCACTGTGTTGCACATGATTTTCTCCTTAATCGTTTTAGAGCTGCTGTTAGGAACTGAATCGAACCCCTGGTTTTGACAGACTGGATTCTTGTCTACATACTTCTCTTTTTCAAGCCAGAAGTCACCCCCAAAGAAAAACTAATCAGATTTACTGATTATCATAGCTGGCCTGCCTCTGCAAGATAGCTTTCAGGATCACAAGAATCAGGAAATAAAAATAATGTCATATTTTCAGTATGTCAGTTAAAGGATGGCTTAAAAAGGAAAATTGAGGCAGTACAATTCCCTAAGATCTGTAGTTTCAAATTAAATTGCTTCTCCTAATTCAGGGAGAGAAGTAAACATTTGGCAACTGATGGAATTTAAAGTGATAGAGACCTACAGCTCCTGGTCTTCAGGAGACAGCTCAAATTTTTGAAATACAGAGTGAGCACTTGCTCTTTCTGGAGGCTCAGCGACATTCACTTCAGAACAAATGAATTTATTTCTGTACTGCTGTGGTGCAGGAAACTCAATAAACCTTGATAAATCTGCTAAAACAGTATCTTTCACATTATCAAACTAAAACCAAACTGTCTTCTAATGTCCTCAAGTCTGTTGCTAAAGATTTTGTCAATGGAAAGGTATTTTCAGCTTCAATCAGTCACGAACAGCACAGAATACAGACAGAAGAAATCAGATACACACATGCACACACAAAGTATGCAGTTCCTTCAAATCACTGATTATCAGTATTAGCCAGGCTTGACAGGGGATTTCTTCCTAGGTACTTAACACCAGTGAAAATTCTTCATTCGCCTCTGGGTATGATAATTTGGGGTCTATTCGTGGAAGGATTTGATGTCCTTCTAAATTTACGTAAGGCACGATTGCCATTTTAGAAATGGTTAATAAGAATAATCTGAACCTCATCTGCAAGCCCTCCAAGTCTTTTCCAGTTGTTTTGTTTATTACAGCAGATATTTTAAACTCATAGAATGAGCAGGGCAGCAGATAATACCAGTTTGGTATGTTGGGGATGGCAGATGTTTGGTTTAAACTTAGGTGTCCGTCTGAAAGACTGTCATGCAGATCAGTTTGGGACATGTCGTGCTCGATCAGAAATGGGACAGAATTTTTCTAAGGTCTACCCCTTCTAGCTCCCACATCTATGTTGTGCCGTTTTGCAAGTGAAGAGCCCAAGAACATGCACGTGCCCATAAGTCCTTGCTTCAGAAAAGCTCCCTAAAAATGCCACGAAGTCAAATGTTACATGTCCTCAACCCTGTGCACCTCAAAGATAAAGAAGTTTTGTGGTAAAATAGTCCCAGGCTCACCCATATCCTACTTATACTTGAGTTTTCTTTGAATTAATAAGGCTAGTTTAAAGCAATTGTAATAACAACAGAACTAGCTTTTAAGTATCAGAACTACCATTTCCCTAAGCGTTATGTTCCACTGGAGCCACAGAACTGCCATCACTCAAACGCAAGTGCTGATGGCAAAAGGTTCGACTTGCCCAAGAGCCAGACTGAGCCAATGGGATATACAGCGATACGAAATAACTTGCGAAGTTCAGAGCTGATGAGCATTCACCCAGCACCCAGTCCTCACTCAACTCCAACTCTCCTGCAACACCATGCTCCTGTCAGTACCTGCGTAAGCGACATTCCCGTCATACTTGCAAATTGCGATCATCCACAAGTAGTTCTCAGGCTACAGGAGGTAAACTGGCAATGTTTCTGTGGCACTGGGCAGCTTCTGTCTTCATGCAGAGTCCAGCCTTCCAGGGGATGCTCATAAAAACAGTGGAGAGAGAGAACACACATTTATATGCTGTCTTTGACCCCTCAGGCAAAAGGAACGGGTGTAAAAAACCAAAAAACCCTATCAGATCCTAAACAGAGCAACCGTCACATGTAAAACTTCCAGCTAGGTACCTAGGATTGCTGAGTTTCATGTCACCTTCCCCTATCCACAGCCATTCCAGATTTAAACAACCCTAACAGAATGACAGCTACTTCAGTTCCCTTAGTCAAGGCAATAGGCAAGGAGCCTCTCTCATCAGCTCCCCTAGGTTTCTCTTGTACAAAGTCCTGGAGCTCTTGCCCAAGAAAGCTGCTGGCCGGCTGTGACAAATCCAAGAATCAAGCCACTTCCCTATCAGCCACCTCTGGCCAGCAGAAGGCTCTAATAGGGATTTTACAGTGGCTGGAAAATAACAGCTACAGTTTACAGCAATTTGGATTTAGGGGAAATTTAGGTTTCTGAAGAGACCTTTGCCTCAGGTCTAAAACCAGTATAAATAGTAAGTCTGATCAGAACTGCTGGGTGTTATTACCATATGCTTAGGACCCCAAGAAGTCACATTTGCCTCTTCTGACTTTGAATCCACGTCAAATAAGAGAGCTTTGCCCACACTGAACATTGCACAGGACATTCCCCAGGATTTGGGAACTGATCAGACAAGTACATAGATAGCTGGTATGTCACTGTCTTTTGATTAATGCCATCACATCGAGCATACCTAGAACACAAATCTTAGTCAAAAGCCTGGTCGTTTCAGACATAGTTAAGTGGGCAGCGCACTAGGGGTTCGGCAAAGACAAGGGAAATGCAATTGTCCAGTGTGAAATGGCAATGGCCAGCGTGCAATTCTTTTATCATGACATCATGTGGTCTTGTGCTGCACCAGGTATTATACAGCAAGCCTTTTGCAGCACCTCCCTTTTTGACTAAATTTCAATTACAAAATGAAAAAAAACTTCGTTATTGGTAGCAGCTCCAGTGGTAGTAAGTAAGTACACAATCAACTGTTTCCTCTCTCACATGCTTTTGGAAAGAGTTTTTCAACTTTCAAAATCCTTTTATCCCTCCTCCACTTAAAGGTCACAGGGAAACAATGTTCAATACCAAAAATAGCTTTAGAAGAAAATGCAAAACATTATAAACAATAATGACAGGGCAGCAGGCGAAAGACCTTCCTGCCACAAAGATGACAGCTATTAGTATTTGACAGTACAAGTTTTATTTTTGTACTGGGATTCAGGACAGTACTTGCAGCGCTTCAGAAGAGGAACAGCACCTTTGTGTACAGAAGGTAAAGTCCCAACTTAGAACTACACATGAAAACTAAGTTCTCTGATTTTCCTTTTAATAATGGAACAATAAAAACTCATAGTTGCTTCAAATATTTATTTCCATGGCAAAAATAGACTATAATATATTCATTTCACATATATTACATTCAGTAATACAAGCTTTTCTGTCTATGAAACACAATTTGTACATTGTTTTACAAACCAATTTCAGTTTTACAAGAATTAAAGCTGCTTTGATTATACATTTTTACAGTATTGGTGGCAAGACAGCAAAAAGAGACATGTTAACCACTAGCTTAGTACTAGAAAATAATACTTCATGTTTGCTACTGTTTAAACAAAGTCCATTTAAATCCTTGCACACTGGCTCAAAGGAAAATGAAGCCAGATCCTGCATTCCTCTGACATTAAGGACTCAATCCTACAAAACTGCTGAAAGGACTTCAAACACCCGTTTGCTTTAACTGAATGAAGAGATTTCAGCAATGCGCAGGAGAGTACATACTTCCTGATTTGCCAGGTCACTCTAAAGTTTCCATCCGAGTCCCCCCAGATCAGCCATACAGAGGACAGATATGTTGGGTATTTCAAAGCAATTTAAGAAAGTATCTTTGTAAAGAGCATATACAACTTCTCTGTCAGAATTATCCAGGATTAGCAAGGTGAAAGACTGGAAGATTTTACATGTTTTTTCCTCATCAAGTTTCCTACCATTCTAAAAACTAATGGCATTTGCAAAGTCTTTAAAGTATTTTAAGAGTCTCCTAATTTTACCTAAACATTTCCAAATGGAAAAAACAGCATTTAAATTCCCTTTATAAAAGTTAGGCACCTTCTGAAACTGTGCTCATAAAATTAAGAATTTGGTGATTTGGATTGCTGCATATCTGAACCAAAATAACGTTACGGTATCTAGACTTGCTCTCTAACTTGCCACAGGCTGGATCTATTGTAAACTCTATTCATTAGATTCTTTGCATTTGATTTCTATCTTCATTCCCTAATTAGAGCTGAAGAACAGACTTGTAAAGAACAAATACACTGTAGGTTATTCTTCACTACTGAATACAGCATCATGTGGAAAACAGCAAAGAACAGAACCAAAGGCCATTTAGCAACTGTTTTTTGAAATGCTCTTTGAAGTTAACAAATCCTTTCTTTCTTTTCAGCTCCTGTAGACCTTAAAGTAACATCTGATGCCAACAGAATGCACCAAGTTAGCTGGTCCCCAACAGGATCATACTAAGAAATTTTTTTAAACAGTTTAAGATTTCTTCCCTTACTTTAGCACAGTAATGTATTATTTTAATATCACTGTATTGCAAATGCTGCACTGCAACATAATTTCTAAGCATGTGTTAAATTCCACATTTCAAGGGCCTGACTTTCAGCCCAGCCTTAACCTGGTGCAATTCACACCTACTGTAAACACCTGGCTGCATTCATAAAGTATTTAGACTTTCAAATCATCTCACCTGCATCCATTAGAAATTATCACTACAAAACTGCACGTATGCCCATTCCCCCTGCATTTTGCATGTGTAAAACCAGAGACCATGGTTTGAAAAATCTGACCTTTAGTAAGTAAACAGAAACTGAGCCAACAGATTGCGTTAAATACATTTGGAAAAGAGATGTAAAAACAACAGAGCCTCTGAAAAAAATATCTGGAGTTTCAAAAATCACATTTTAAAAAGCCAGTAAAAATAACACCTATGACTACACATTCACTTACCCTACCATGCCATGAAAAACACACCATATGAATCAAACCCTTCTAGCAGCTCTACTGTGGATACAAAATGTTCCAAATCCTCCTCCAAATGCCTTCAGCCATTCCTCAAATCCTCACTCTCTACTTCCAACATTTTGTTCTTTCACAAGAGAATTTCTTCCGAACTGTCTCAGCTACTTTTCTTTTGAATGCTGTAGCTTCATGTATGCACATTCCTGCTGCGTTCTTTTGGTTAATTCTTGTAATCTGTATTTGAATTTAAAGCAGACGTGAGTATTCATACTTTAAGGGCTCAAGCTTTCACTGGCAAGAAGCCCTTTTTAATTCCTACAATATCAGGAAGAACTGCAGGAATTTTGTATCTTGCAGGATTGGACTGACTTCGCAGTATTGAAAAAAAACCTCCAAACCCTAAACTCTAAAGCACAGAGTTCTTCACAATTGAAGTGCTGTTTCTTTTAAATTAACAATTTGAACTAACTATTGAAATATAGTAATGAGTTCACTATTTTTAAGTCCAGGGTTCTACTAATGCTACTGATATTAAAAATGAGGTCTCATTATGCAGCTAGCTTGTATGATAAATGACCCTGCAGTTCCCAAGTTTGGTCCAGAGGCAACTGAAATCTATGAGCCACTCAACTTCAACAGTTGCTCCAACAAGAAAAATGTAGCAGCAGCCTCAGGTAGTCTTACTAAATTTAAGAAGCTATTTTTGGAGAAAATTGCTCCAAATGTCATCCACTTCAAAAAAAGATACACAGGTTAACAAAAGGAGCCAAAAAGACATTTCTCAAAATGCCAAGAATTTTTTTCCATTTTAGTACACATTTATTTTCCTTTTATTTGTTATTACTTTGCTTTTTTTCTAAATGTTGATGATCATAACTTAGAGCAGCTTTTCATCCACAGAAATTATACGAACTCTGCCTTGCTCACCTGCTTTGAATTAAATGTATTTCTAGATAGAAACCCTGCACTTGTAGTTGTTGCTGTTCCCTTGTGCAAAAGGTATCACAATGAGCGCAATACTAAGGCATAAAACTTTTCCCGCTCTTCATGGGGGACAGCAGAAAAAGGAGAGCGCTGCCATGTAGGCTGCAGAAAAGCTATGCAAAACCCCGCTGTGTACCATGCAGCTTCTCCCTCACAGAACAGGGCGAGGAGTGATTTGCAGCCTACAGCTAAGCCAGTGACATCTTTGCAACGAACAGGGCTCTGACTTATGTTCTTAGAGAAGAGCTACTAGCCCAAGACTACCAAGACTCACTGGCCAAAAACTCTCTCATCAGAGCAACCAAGAAAGAAATGCAATGTGCAGAAGCCCTTCCCACAATTTGTGGGTTCTTCTCCTTACTCTTCATAAAACTTGATCGTAAAAAGCACTTCCCACCTAGCCCACAAAAGACAGTCAGATCTGTCTCTTGACAGTATATAGCACCTTTATTTATCCCTGAGAGCTCTGACATCCCTACAGATCAGCATCATCTTTGCAGTTTACTGCAAGACTATCTTCATACAACTTTTCTCACTAATAAAAGTCAGTTCAAATCCTGCATAATAATCTGGTTTCATCCCCATAAAACAGAAGCACATTTGGCAAAACGGACAGGCTTATAGTGGAATTTTAAGCTTTTGACAAATAAATCCATCTCCGACTCACACTGTGACTGGATTTGGACAGTGGATGTTCTTATAACGTCCAACACTTCATGAAGCACTCAGCACGATTACATGTAAAAAAGCATCCCTTTTCAAGGCTCAGAACAAAGTGCTAAAAACTGAATTTTCTTTTAAAAGTTAACTGAAAAATCTAAATAATGGTTTTAAAATTAATTTCGTTGCAGGATGTTGTTTATTTTCATTTGGTATCTTTAGAACAGAAACTGCTCATTTTCAATGCTCACTTGGAGCCATATGCTTACATACAAAAGCAATCCTGCTATCTTCAGTAGGAAAACTCACATAAAGTCAAAAGTATTAAGGTCAAGTCTATTAATGCAAAAACAGACTGCTGATGGACAGAACTGAAAGCTGAAGTGGAGGAGGTAGCAGTGTTATGCTAAAAACTCAAGAGTGTGACTACCAGATTAGAGAGCAACTGCCTCTAAAAGTGAACACACCTTCTTTCACCAAAACAGAAAAGAAAGCCAAAAGACACACATTTCCTCACCCACCTCAGATAATCCCATAAATTTTGGATTAAA
The DNA here is from genome assembly GCA_008921705.1 of Burhinus oedicnemus. Classification (NCBI taxonomy): domain Eukaryota; kingdom Metazoa; phylum Chordata; class Aves; order Charadriiformes; family Burhinidae; genus Burhinus; species Burhinus oedicnemus. The sequence goes on from VFFE01007698.1 coordinate 2,044,994, forward strand.
TTGCGTGTTTTAACTGTTCCTTTTAATGCCTCACAGCTGATGTTCTGTCCCAGTAACGGATGAACAGCTAAAAATTGTTGCTTGAAGTTGTGGGTGTATATAAGTTCATTAAAAGCTGCATGTGTCAGGTTATGAAGATCACAGTCCAAAATTCAGAAATGGAAATGGTACGAGCTACATTTTAGAGCATAATTTCCCATTCAGAAATACTTCTGAAGATAGAAGTGAACGGTGGCAAAAAGTAGCAACGTTTTTAAAACACAGTAAATACAAATAGCTAAGTATGTATGTTTGTTTCTTTCAATACTTCTGTTAACACAGATACGTCGAATCGGTTTGGACTTCCACTTTTACATTTGACAGTTAATACTTCCTAGGCATTTTATAGTTACAAAAAGAACATTTTTCCCCCATCTGAAATATTCAATCTTACTTTTACTGAGAGTAGAATAATTCAGACTGCCTGAAAGCAGACCAAATGCACTAGATTAATAGTATACTTTAAAGTAATAAATTTTGTATAGAATGACACATGAGCACAATGTCATTTGGACCATGTGTTTTCCTTTGTGAAAGCATCTTATTACAGAGGAAATTGAGGCAACCTATTTATTATTCTTAATGAATGTTTTGGGAGACAATTACTGTTTTGAAGGGCTTTTAGTTATTCATAATAGTTTCCAAACCCTTGTTACAAGCTCAGAAAAATAACACAATTTCACCAGTGATAAAAACTACTTTCAGTCTCATTTCATTTCGCTAAGCAGGTATCAAGGGAAATGGACGCTTAAACATGCCTGCAGACTGGTCTACCATAGGGCTTTCTTGAAATTAAACCAGATATCTACAAACTAATAGCTCACTTTCGAATAGGGATTTTCAACTCAGCATCTCAAAACACTTGAAAAAGCAGGTAAAAACCACACTGTCCCCATTTGAAAACCACAGACAGAAGATTATTTAGGGATACCATCATTAGACCAGACCCATGGGACAAAATGGAAACTACCAAAGGTACATCTCATCTTCAGGTCCATGCCACAGCCACTGACTCAGCCACCTACACAGCTACGAAAATACCCACGTCTCCAGTGTCACCTCTAAGAGCCCTTACATTCTGCAAATGTCCTCAAACAGCTTCTGTGGATATTCTTCATTGCAACACTGCACAGCATTAGCAAAATCTGTTCTAGTACTGACAAAATAGTCTGAAGGATTCTACAGAAACTTTCAGTGCTTTAAAGGCTTTCTTGACTGGGAACATAAACATTTTCAATGGTCATCTTTGCACTGTGTAAACCAGCAATCACAGCTGCCACACCTCCTCCATTATGTTTCATACGATCATTTCCGATTCGCCACTATGCACCTTCTTACTCCAATTTTGGTTCTCTCACTTCATCAACTTAAAAGGCTCTTCCTAAAATAACAGGTTAGTAATGGTATATTATCATATGAAACAATGCATGATTATAGTTTCTATGTTTAACTACATAAATAACAGAGCAAAAAAAAGTGCTTAAAACATTTGCATCCACTTTGATTTCAGCCAGTAAAATCAAACTGTCCTCTAAATATGAATAATACTGAATATGTACTTTCTCTCATCCATTTGTTTCCAATAACCTTGTAAATAATTAGAATATTTTTCGCCTGCTTTTTGCAGGTAAACATGCCTCCGCTAAAATGGAAGTTATCAACAGTTAACATCATCTTTCACTTGTCACTTCTATTACACGGCACTACAACTAACTACCAATAGCTTCCTGTAGTACTCTCTGCATGATTTTTGAAAAGTTAGTTCAAATATTGTCAGTCTTCTCTGAAAGTATTATGCTGCTTTAAAAGTTTTGGGGTTTGGTGTTTTGTTTTGTTTTGTTTTTTTTAATTAAAAATGCTGAATATAAAAATAACTGTCCTTAAAGCAACAGCATAAAATATCCAAGAGCTGATAATTTTGCTGAGTAAAGCAGAGGAAACCAAAAGTTCATTTTAAAAAATATAGATGTATTGTTCTAAATATAAAATTGAAAGAATGAAACTGCATGAGACCTTGACATTGCCAAGGAGCTGGTTTCTCACCCCATGTGCATCTAGAGATTTCAGCTTTTGCACAGTTAACAATTATGTTTTAAAACATAACATTAGGAAAATTGTGCCATGTACTTCCGTTCTGTAAGATGACTATTTTGCCCAGAATATCACCACCCTAAAGAACGTATGCAAGTACTACAGACCAGTACAAGTAAAATCATTCCCTAATATGACTGCAGCTGAACATGGGAAGAATTTAGTCCAGTGAAGATCCTGCTTTGCAGGGACTGTTACACTGACTCGCATTTAAGTCACATATCAGCCCTAAAAGGTAATTGTGTGATTCATCATATGAAGAAAACACCAGCGAGAGCAGGTCTGCCTGGACAACTGCAATTTCCTTTCTGTAAACTCTTGCAGGGTCCCTTAGGAAGTGGCAGGGATTATATAAGTCTAGAACTTTTGAGAAACTGAATGAGAACTCCATAGACGAAAGTGTACTGTGAAAGAGTCTGCACCATCATCATTCTCTGCTGCCTCAACTTGTCCAGCACTCGTGGGATGTCCAGCATCTGGAGGAAGAGAATAAACCATTACAAGTGACTGGTGAGCAAGGAGACTGGCTTGCACTTTCTCAGCAGGAGGTTCAGAGCAGTACCAGTGATCTAAGGCCAGAATCAGCTGCTCTAATTTCAGCTCTGACAATTCATTGCCTGTGCCTGCAGTATGGACTGCACTACACCACTGATGATGCCTACTTCCTCATCTGTGAAATATCCATAATGTTAAACTGGCCTATCTCATAGGGTATGTGTCTTCACATTTCTAATGGCTGCAGAAGTCTGTCACACTGTTAAGAGAGGGATGCACAACAAAACAATCAGTTTGCTGAGTCTCAGCTGGCATATTATATTATTAATAAACACTTTACAGCTGTTCACTTCTGGCTAAAAGCTGATAGGACCAGGTTTTATTCTATTAAACTACCACTTTGTCCTCTGCTGAGACTGATACTGCAAACACACTCACTTAGGAACAAAAAATTTAATAAGAAGCACAGAGACTGGCTACAAAACATGTTCTTGAATATTATCCATTAAAACTAAGGCATGAAGTGGTAAAGTCAGGGCGAAATCCTGAAATATGCTTAGTAGCCTAGGGCACACCTTGTTCCACTCAGTGATTCCACATCTTACAGAGTCAAGAATCCAAATGAGCATTCCAGTACCCAGCATGTAAGCAGGCAAGTCCAAAAGATTATTAACTTCTGTTAAATTGCCAAGAGCTCTTTCAACCATAGTTGTAAGGGCTCTTCCAAAGGACGCATCTTGGGAAAGCTCAGATGAACAGCCATAAAATATTTATTAGGTAGGTTATTTACTCTTCCACTACCTAACATTATTGAAAGCATGAGAAAGAAAAAGAGATCACCTCATTGTGTTCCAAGCAAGCGATCATGATCTCTGACAGTATGACCACTCCTGTTCGTCCTACGCCTGCACTGCAATGTACCAGTACAGGAGGATTAGAGTTTTTAGGATCCGCAGTGCTGTTCGTATGGCGCCGCACTGACTGTATCTCTTCCAAGTATGCTATTAAGTTCAACAAGATAAGAATAATAAATTTAGGAGATGAAGACACATAAGCCATGCTATTACGCTGTATGACCACCAGAAAAGTAGTAAATTAACATATGACATCCCACAGAAAAATGATGTACTCACATCACAACCATATCCCAAGTCATATCCCAACCAAAGCAATACAGATCAATAAAGATCATCTAACTTTTGTAAGGCTTTCTTTGCCTTGTTCCCCTACTCCCCACCAAAGGCAGCTCCTGGCCATCTTGCTACTGCTGGAACATACTCAAATATGTAGTATGTGATGCAATTATGTTTTAATCTATAGGAACTTTCAGTAAATTATATATTTGGCTTTAGATATAAACAGTCACTTCAACAAACTGGCAGGTATATACCTGCAAAAAATGTAATTCAGTGTGTCTTGCTGGTGTGAGGAAACCTTTTACAGCAGAATGCTCGGCATAGTTATCAAAAGCTAATTCACATATAGCAGCCATTTTAGGAGGTACTAAAAAAAACAACAAACAAACCACCCCAAAACAAAGCTATGAAATACAACTTACAGAGAAATCCCTTTAAATCCTCTGGACAGCCATGCTCTGGCCAGTCAGTATACTGCAGATGCCAAACTGTTCTCTCCTGTCCTGTGAGAAGATGTTTAATCTTCAAACCCGTAGTTGCATAGCAGCCTGAGTCCGTACGGAATCGTGTGGTAATCTTAAATCTTCCATATGTTACAGTGTTGTGTCTTGAACCAAGACGTGGCCAGTATCTGAAGCTTTTTTCTCGCCCGCTTTCCTTAAAAGTAAAACAATTGCTGAACAAGAAACATAAGAATACTCATACAACTAATCCTCCTGTAACAACTGTATCTCTCCTCTATTAAGTACTACTACAGTGTTATGGTTTCTCACTGACTAAACCAAATTTACAGTGGAAAGAGTTTCCAAATTTACATCTTTCTGCCAAGGAAAGCAAGACAGAATGGCAAAGGAGTCACTAGAAATTTATCTTTGAATGGTCTTCTTGTTGGAAGAAAGATCCCCTTCCTCTAACACACAGTAACAAAATCATTGCAGAATTTCTGAGAGAAACCTGACTCAGTTTATACTCACTTCCTCTGCCGTCACCATAGCTATGATGGCAATCCCTTGTTCCCAGATCATCTGCCAGAAATCCTGACATGTATTCTGCAAAGGGCCCTGCGTAGCAATGTAATCCCACTCTATGCCACCAACAGAGATCTGTAAAAAGAAAGACATTAGATTAGTAATTACTGAAAACTTCCTTTCCCCAGTTCTTAAGTCAGACATCTGAAGATGCAAAAACTGAAAAAAGACAGCAACACTGCTGAAGTAGGAGCCCATTGTGAGTTATATCTGCCTCCCATTTCTTAGCTGCATCTTGTCACATTAGATGCAGAAGAGACAATGTTTAAGACTGTACAGGCACATAGCTAAATAAATGTATTTTACATCATAAGCAGTTGAGTTACTCAACATTTGTGAATGAGCTGAAGTATAGAAACTATGGTACCATGTCAGCGTACAAAAAGATTTATTAAAAAAAGACAGCAACACAACTACAACTGCTGCTTGGATGATCTCAACTCTTTTCAAAGAAAGCACGATGCCTATTGTAGTTGCACTTTAAGTAGGTAAATTAATTGAAAATTAATGAACTGCCTTGAAGGTTCTTGAGGTCACTCTACAACTTCTTCACTGTAAACAGAGTTGAAAGAGCCAAGGCAGGGGAAAAGGGGCAACTGAAGATTATGAAAAAGCAGATTTACCCCTGGCTCCATCTGTTCCTCTAACCATCCAAAAAAGCTTAAGTTGGGAGCTAGCTTACTGCCTGTTGTGGATCTAGTCTGAGAGTACTGAAGACGAAGGATTGCCACTGCAGTTCAAAAATATCATAATCATTGCAAAGAATCCCAGTTTGTTATAAAGCTATCTGCTTTCTTAACTCTGGGAAGAATGGACGTGCCTTCTGTTAGCACCAGTCCACAGAGACACAAGACAGAGAGAGAAGACAGTCAATCAACACAGAAACAAAATGCAGAGGACCTCTCCAATAATTACACCTCCGTTATTTTTGGTAATGAGGAAAAACAGGTTCCTTCTTTCCCCAAAGAAACCTCTGCAGAAGAAGGGAAAGAGAGAGAGAGATAGAGGGATGCTCACTCATCTGACCAAACCAAAATTGATAGCCAAATCCATTTTTAGTCACCACATGAACTGGAAAATATTTCTCCAACAGTATTTCTCTCACCTTGATATGAGATGCATTGATGTAACCCGTGTTATTTTCTTTGGTTGGGACTAGCTCTACTCTGGTATCATCATAAGGAAGGACGTCCTGGAACCGGTTTCTTTCAGCATTTTCAGGAAGCCGAGCTATTGAGCACTCACCATCTATAAGTCTTTTTTTCTGAATGCGCTCATATTCAGTGAACACCATCCCCTGCTCTAACCGTTGTTCCAGAAGTTTACACTGAAAGACAGAACACAGATAATCATACAAAGTCACTTTCTAAGGCAAGTCTATTTTAATAGAGAATTCATGAAGGATAAACAGTATGTATTTTCCTCTCCAACAGACTTTTTCAATGCTTTTCCAGCTATTAATGTTTTCACATGCATATCAGAATAAATTAGAAGCAACCCTAACCAGCAGAAATTTTGTTCAAATGAAAACTAAGCAGCCTGTTATACTTCATTAGGTCACAAAGACTGTGGATACCACTGGTCAAAGAAAAATTACGTCATAGTTTCTATAAAGACAACCCAGTTGGGTAAAGAAATATTTGACCAAACCAGACAGCTATGCTATACTACAAAGCACCTCAAATATCTTTGAACAAGAAATACTCATTAATCCTCCTGCTCAATATAGCACATTAAATGACATCATTTGCAAAGGTCTCCTTTAACCTTGTAATAAAAAAAAAATTAAGTCAACTTTGTCATTCGGATGCAGAAAAACTCTAAAAATGTGAAACAAAATACTTGCCCCAGTCAATGAACTAATAATTCACTACTAATATTCCATTTTCTTAGGATGAAGATACTAAACTTTGCACACAGCAGCAAAGCCTTCTTAGAACCTCTGGCTGCAGCTGAGGTATAAACCCACGATTTTTTCTACTAGTGTAATTCAACCTGTTTTATTTAATAAGCTGCTGCTCGCCTCCCCAGGTTTATTCTTTCAAAACCAAGTTCTTTCTAACTCATAAGACACTTCTGGAATTTCAGCATATCTTTGCCAACAATAATTAGAGGAATAATATGTAAGATTTCAGCCAGAAAATTTCATCTATGTCACATGTCCCCAGCCTCTCACAGCAACTGCTCCGCGGTATCAGGTCAGAAAAGTGTCTTGTATCAAATAACTGCAATGCCAACTGTTGCAGAGGAAGGGGCAAAACCTCAATCATATGCAATTTGCACATCAATACATCAACTGTACAAACTCCCTTATTATCTTTAGTCTAAAATCCCTCATAATAACATGAAGCTGAGCAATGAAACAGGCACTGCAAAAACTTTAAAGTCGTCTTCTAAAAAAATACCTGCAGTCTGATTTCCTTTCATGTCTCACGCCTGCTTTGCATTGCCTCTTCTCAACTGTTTTAGGAATTAATGCCATTTCATGGTATTTATTCTGCCTCTACATGACTGCCTGAAGAGAAAGTATAGCGACATGTCTTTTTCCTAACTTGACTTTATGGATTCTTCTTTTACCTCAACACTTTGGGCAGAACTAGCTGAATAATAACATGGCTAAATTCAATCCAGGAAAAGATGATGGTTCTAAGCAAGGGAAAATAACCAACACAGGTACTACATGTAGAACTGTATCTCAATAACACAATGTTAATTTTTGTCCCTTAGCATCTTTAAGGAGTGTATATATAGTTCAAAAAGAACTTCAACTGTGTTGAAATGGAACAGCCAAATCTCCCTCCTACAGATCTCACTCCAAGCCTTCAAACTCCAAGACTGAATTTCTACTGTGTTACTTGCAACTAATTTTCTTGACCTGTTCCTTAAAACTGCAGCTGGTGAGAGCAGGACTGTTCCTTTAGGTTCTAACCCCTGCCCAGTGACTGTCAACAAATTGAGCTAGAGGGAGTCTGCACCTGAGGATGCCCAACCATGCTCAGAAACAGATTCTAAAGAAACCACTGATTGCAAAATGTACAATAATCACCATAGACCTTAGTGTATCTAGCTGCTCCCTCGTCAGATGCGTGATGACAGCGCTGTCCTACATAGCCTTCACAGCCTGGATACTGACTGTATATCACTTTCCTGTACCTATTTAATGATATACGAGGCAGGCTGAAGTATATTTACTGATGTTGTTTACCCTGACACAAGCAGATGGAGTCTTCTATTTCTCAAAGAAGATCCTTAAATTCTAGAACCTGATGTTGTCTCAGTGATCTGAGATCTTTTACTGAATTTAAAATTTCTGCAGATCACACAGGTTCCATCTATATTTTCAGGGATCCACCTGAGGAAAACATAAATACAATCTGCACAATCTGTACCCTGGCAATGCAATTTAACTACAAAATTTATTGTAAAAACTGTATGAATTGCTACTGACTACAACTAAGTTTAATCTCACACTCAGAATTTTAATTTTCATACATTTTCAGTCTGGAAAACCCAAAACTTAAGAGAGCAAACAGAAAGACTTAGCACAAAAATGTATTAGTAGATACTAGCTAATTTGCTTCCTATATGTTCAAAGGGTAAACTATTATCTGAATCAGTCATCTAAAATCTTACATAAAAATCTGAATTACACCCAATACTTCATGCAATGACTTTTCAATCAGAAGTCTCATTCTTCATTTTGTTTCTATACTCACTATTTGAGTTAGTTTGAACCTGAAGCACCTTAAAATCAACACAAAGCACCATTCATACGCATTTCATTTTGAAAAATAACTAGTGTAAAAGAGAAATCAAGCATTAAAAAACTTCAACATACCCGTTCATCATTTGTTGCTCTTGTTGATTCTTCCTTCCCTTCATCTGGCAGAGGCATTCTAGTCAAAGCTAGTCCATTTAGGGCAGCTAGCTTTAGAGGCCCTATTTTTTTGGCATCATTTTTATTCTTTTTCATACCCTGCAAAAGAAAAGCTAAAACTTGTAAATATTCTTAAATATCTGATGAAGTTACAAAGCTGAAACCAGATGAGTTCAATTAAGCAAAAGATACTACTTTGACCCCTTCTGCAAACATCTTTGACCTTGTTTCTTGATAAGCACTGCACTGAGAGATTAGGGTGGTGGGACTACATTCCTCCCAGGACACAACACAAGTCCATCTTCATTCCAGACAGGTTAATGAAATTGCATGAGAATGACAAATATTGTTGCCCACAAAGCTCACAACTGAGGGTGTGAGGTGACAACTCTGAATAATTAACATTCTTGGACAGAACTGAAATCACTTTCCAACCCCAAAAACACATAAAAATTATTCCTTACTAGACTATTCAGTTTGAAGGATCTTCCCCTCCCTACAAGCGGGCATAACGATGAGCATATACTTTTCAGGTATTTAGATATAGTCAAATGTTTGACTAAGTTTGCAACAAACTGCACATACAAAATATGAACACAGAACTGCAGACAGATATGAGCCCTGAACCAGGCCATGAATCTAAATTATTGAAGTTACCAGTCATTATTTGAGAAAAATACCAAAGGGGGATTTTTATGAAAGAATAAATTCAAATGATTCTTTTAAAAAGTGTAAGAGAAAACTTCGTCCATCCTGCAGTTGCTAAGTTTGGTTGTGAACAAAAATACACTGAAAATATGAGTGTGTATGCTGCTTGAATGATAATCAATGCTTTCAAAAGCTAAATGGTGGTAAGGAATAGGAAGACAAAGCTAAGAGGATGAGACCACATTTAAAAGTGAAGTGAAGACAAACACAACAGTAACAGTTCATTAAAAAGCAAAATATGCAAACATTGGTAGGGACCAGCTTTGTTACCAGAATATTCATCTCAATATGGAATACAGAAAGGTAATATTCTTGATTATGCAATGGCACTCTTAAATGTTACTGAACTAGAAAGTATTTTACTGAACACTTCCAGTGAAAAAGTTTTAATATCCATTTCATTTCAAAGGTTGATTTGAACATTTACATAGCCATCAGCAGGAAAAAGCTGGGTATGATTTTGGTAGACACATCAGTGTTTGAAAATACATCTTTTGGGCATCAAAATACTAAGTGACTATCTAAATGTGAACACGAGGAAAAAGGTATCGCCTTTTTTTTCCTATATCCACATAACAAACAGGAGGAAGGAGATTTAAAAAAACATATAGAATTATAAAAAGAACTGAAGCTCATGAAGGTTCATTTCATTGTGTTCAGCTCCATGTAGAGCAAGTCTAACAGACAAAAAATTGTGAAAGTGGTAACTATTTAAATACACAGCTTTTGCACAAGTTAGCTTTTGCAGCGTTAGCTGTAACAGTCACTACAGCAGTAGAAGTTATATGGTAGGTTCCATTGCAGTCCAATTTGTGCAGAAAACTATTTGACACTAATTCAGGGAGGCAAAATTAACAACAATCAATTTTAAAAGGGAAAATAAAAATAAAAATGGTCTTCCTCCATTAGCAACTGAAATATGGCACGGACTACATAAAACTGAGCAAAAGTTTAACATAAAATGAGTGGTAAGGACTTCCAGTGAAATTCTACAGTCCCACACAGACCCTGATGTTTCTATGAGGTGGGAATTATAGGGAAAGTGAAGAAACTTACAGTTGTTCACTATTTATGGCTTCATAAGATCAGAGTAGGAGAAAGAGACATGGCAAGCAAGAAGTATCTGTAGTGGGACAGAAACAGCTTGAAGAGAAGGCAAAGGAAAGGATATGAACCAGGGAAGGGATGGAGGAAAAGAATGTGTCAGGTCTCCCTCGTAGGTCAGAAGAAGAAAGAAAATGAACCAAAAAAAGTAAACATTCAGCTACATCCAATTTTTCCATGAGAGGAAGATTAGAAAGCTGGTAGTGGAATGGAAAAGAGTTGCTTCTGTTCCAGATAAGGACAGGTAGGGCAGAATTTGGGATCTAGAACTGACTTTAAATTCACTCATTCTACAGTTGTTAGCCAGGTTAGGTGTATGAGATGGATGGAGGGTGCAGAGCTGGATTTGTGTGGGAGGACTATACAAACAGAACTCAGACATGGTGGAGAAGCAGATAAAAGACAGCTAAGCAAAGTTAATCAGGGAAAAACAGAAAAATAAATATCAAGCTTAAGGTAGCTTTTAATTCACGTTTTAAAAGCACGTCAGGTTAATTAAAAAAACCCCAAACCTTAAACAAAACCCCCACACAACTCCTGTTACAGAACAACCCAAACCAAGAGGAATAGTATCCACTTACACCTAGTGGGGGAAGGCCTTCCACAATATTCTTCTTCCCAGACAGAAGATCGGACACAGGTCTCTTCTTTACTGAATCTTTCCTTACTCTGTATCTCCCTGATGTTGTAAGATCTGATTCCGACATAGATGGAGTAAGCAGTCCTTCCCCTCTTCTCTGTACCTGGCTTTCTACTAGTAAATGAACAGGGCTCATATCTTTCATTCTCTTTTCTGTCTCTGTAATATGTAATTTAGGTTCAAGAATATGCAAAGGGCCAGAAGATGAAGCAACAGAGCTATAAGGGTAGTTCAGTACCGAATCATGAGAATAACCACCCATAACGGATGAAAGGTGGGTTTGATCTTCAGGGAGAGGAGAAAGACTTGTACTAGCCTTGTTTTCTTCTTCAAATTCTTCTTCTTCCTCACTACTGTGAATCAGCATAGTGGCATCTGAAAGGGTTTTTTTATGATCACAGTTCACACTTTCTTCTTGTTCACTTTCTTTTTGCTTTGTTCTCTCCATCAGAATGTTGGGCTGTGACCCTTCTGAGATAACTCTTGGAAGAGCCACATCTGCTGCAGAAGCTGACATGGTCCTCTCTTTAATTCTTATTCCTTCAAAGCTGGGAGTCAAGCCTGCTATTTCGATACTGTTCCTCTTCTGCAGCTGAGCATGGCGTGCTGATGTTAGAGGTTCACTGACTTCCTGAAGAGAATGTGCCACAGGCAGGCTGTCTTCCTGAAATGTCTGGACAGAATGGTGCACTCGCCTTGTGATAAGATCTGGATTGCTGCTGCTAATGTAGATATGTCGCGAAAGGTCTGGAGTACTATTTGCAGGTCTTGGGTACGGGTATGGGGGAGGTGGTCGATAGACTTGGGTCTTCATTATATTTGGCGCTGGGTAGTCCTGAGCCTGGAGCTGCACATTTGTCAATTCAGGCACACTGACTGCCCCAACAACTGGGCGCTTTTCAGCAGGATAGGGATAGGGGGATTGGCTATGAAAACTGTAGTTCAGGTTAAATGGGTAATGGTTAGATTGTGGGGAAGCAAACTGAGCATGTTCTCGTATTTCAGGTTGACTGTAAACTAAGGCATCGGGCCTGCTGTAAGCGTATGAATTGCTGATGTTAAGATTTCTCATTGAATGACTCTGCCTATCTGTGTGCACCATTCCCCTGTTGAGCTGTCTCATCACAGTTTCATAGTCTGGTGTGGGGCGATAAGAAGGAGGTATTAGTGCACTATGTCTATGTGATGGGACATAATCAGTTCTGAGGACATCGCTTCCAGTAATGCTTGGGTTAGAGGACATGGGGGACGGCTGCAAGTAATGTTGTGGATTGTTCAAGGAGTTTGTGCTATGTGCACTATAGACACTACCATTGCGGATCCGACCACTGTAGTCATGAGGGGCTCTATCCAAGCTAGTCTGAGAGTGACAGTAGTATCCATTCTGATTGCTCACAAAGAGGTTATCTGAAAGTAAAGTTTAAGAAAAATCTTTATGTCCCAGACATCAAACAAAGATATCCTCTATTAAGACGTAGCTAATCAATGTTTGAGACTTTCAAAATCTTAGTTATTCATTCTTAGCTACGTATTGAAATGGGAAGGGAAAAAAACCCAAACCCACCCCAGCTTTTGTGTTGTTTATACCCAGGGTATGTATACCAGAATAATCTACTAAGTTCATTTAGGTGATGCACATTCCTATTGGAAAACATTGTCTCAGTTTAAGAATGGCTTTCTTCTGTTTGGGATATGTTTGCTAGGTTTCAGTCCAAGTTAAATAAAATCCTCAGTCTTAAACCACACTAATTGAAAGAAAATCTACACCAGGGTTTGCACTAATCTAATGAGATCAGTTTAAACAGCAAGAAAGAAAAAAAAGCAAAGAAAACGCACCAAAAACCTAAAAACAGCCCCACAACAACCAAACAAAAAACCCCTCACTCTTCTTCTCCCCCTGAGGTGATAAGTAGATATAGTACCACAACACCTTAAAAAAACAACAAAAAAATGAAATTAACTTTTCTCCAGAAATTTTGGAGACAGTTTGAGCCACCACCATATATTGTTTGCACATTAACATATACCAGCTCTGATGGGTAAAGAAAATAATCTAACAGTTTATACATCCAATATACATTTAATAATTTAACCATTACTTCATTGGATGTACAATTTGCCAAGCTCCAGAAAGAGTAGAATTCAGTCATTGCTTTAGATGCCTTTCATGATTTAACTCTTCAGGTTCACCAAAATAATTGCCACACTTATGTTAATGAATTTGCTGACAATCAAACATTCTTTTCCTTGTAAAAAAAATTGTTCAAAAATAGGACATGTGGAGTAGCAAGTATCCAGCAATAATTCCATCACTACATTGGAAAGAATTCAGCTACAATCTGAATTTATATACCTATACCTTCAAAAGCACTTGTGTAACTCTATTTAGATAGAGAATGTGCTTATTCCCTTACCAGTGAGTTGTTAGACTATGTTTTTTATCCCACTGACTTGTAGGACTGGACAGTCACTATCAAAACTGAGGCAATTTTGCAAAAGATTAGATTAAGCCCTTCAGGGCAGCAACTTTGTTAATTAAAGACAAAATGTGTAACAATCAAAAAAAAGGAGAGAAAGCATCCATGACTCCACTGTAAACCACCTAGATGGGGAGTGTGTGTTCCTTGAGAATTCTAATTAGGGTTTGCTTGGGTTTTTTTCTTTCCTTTTTTCAATCAAATGTATACCCATTCTGTAACTTGCAGACTTTCTTAGCCTTTGAATTCCCCACCACCTTGCAGTCCAGCAAACTCTGAAAGAAACTTCTCTCTTCCTGCATCCTGGGTTTAATAACATTTTTTATTTTTTAATTGACTGAATTGTCTGGGGGTTCAGTTACTCTTTGCAGCTATTTAGATCAATATTGAAAAAGATCTCACAATGCCTTAATGTACCAGTTGGGTACATGAACCAAAAATACGACGGTCAGTTTAAACTCACACAAGGTACCACAGTCTATAGTTGCTATATATGATATCGTAACTAGCTTTGCTCATATCCCATAGGAAAAGATGTGGAGAAGGAGCAGCTGAGGGAATTGGGGTTGTTTAGCCTGGAGAAAAGGAGGCTGAGGGGAGATGTTATCATTCTCTACAGCTACCTGAAACGAGGTTGTAGTGAGGTGGGGGTCGGTCTCTTCTCCCAAGTAACAAGAGACAGGACAACAGGAAACAGCCGTAAGTTGCACCAGGGGAGGCTTAGATTGGGTATTAGGTAAATTTCTTTCACCAAAAGGGTTTTCAAGCATGGCAACAGGCTGCCCAGGGAAGTGGCTGAGTCACCATCCCTGGAGGTATTTAAAAGACATGTAGATGTGACGCTTAGGGACATGGATTAATGGTGGTTTTGGCAGTGTTAGGTAAACCGTTGGACTTGATTATCTTAGAGGTCTTTTCCAAACTAAACAATTCTATGATTCTGTTTCACATTAGCCTATATGCCTAGAGCAGCAGCAAGAACTTCAGTGAGTGTTGTAGTACAAACCTATTCTATGTTCACCCTGTAAATTTATTCAACTCTAGCTAAAGTAGTTATAAATGCAAACTACAGCTTTTACCTTCTAAAGTTGTGTAGTGTGGCCTTGGATTTAACGAACTTACCTTGGGAGGATGCATACGGTTCAGTATAATGACCATTGTAATGTAGCTGAGGTGGTGGAGGCATCATATAAGGCTGAGGCTTGGGCTAAGAAAGCAAGCATCCTAATTGTTAGTTAAAAACTCATGTTTTATTTTAAAAATAAGTCTTGAAGATTTTTTATATATAACGTATAATATTATATATATAATATATATAATGTATAATACACACACACACAAAGCCTTAGTCTTAAACTGTTTCTCTAAATCTGCAATGTAAGTTTCTCCTGTGAGGTCACACAAGAAATAGTAAACAAAGAAGGAAACAAAACCAAAGCCACACACCACCAACCCAAGACTGTATCTTGCCATCTGACATCTAGGAGAGACTCCTAGATGAGTCTCCTAGAGACAGAACACTCAAAATAAAAACAGAAGTGTTTAAAATATTTTTCATTGCAATTATTTTAATTCCATTATTGAGATACTACATAGCAGCTTTTTCTACAAGTCAGAAACAGTTCCTCACATACTAGATTCATCTTTTTCACTGCTCCTTTTATTTCACTGAAGGAAACTAATGTCTGATTCAAAGTTAACTGAAATCCCTAAAAATGCAAATATAAAACTATTTGCTCTCCTTACCATAGACAACCTGGACGAAGACCGCCTTCTAACAGGATTCACTGTAACGGGCTGGGTTTGTCTACAGAAGAAATTTTATGGTGAGAAATGATTCTTAACACCACCGAGATCAGTTTCAAACGTTGGAAAGTGCTCCCAAGTTCAGTTAAAAATCACTCTACGTTTCCTGGAGCCAGGCTCTGTGTTAAATAGTCATCCCCAACAGCCTCAGAAGGCAAGACCTCTGTGCATAAACCATCATTGCAGACAGTATGAGCAGAATCACAAAACCAGGATCAAAATACCGGTTACTTCTTTGCCATTTTTCTATGAGGCATAAAAAGCAGATGTCCCTGAAGCACTGCAGCAGGGCAGAAAAAGCAGCAGAGTGACCAGGGACTAGTTCCAAATTTGAATCACATATAAAATCTCATACTGTAAGTTACCTGTTCTACAAGACCAGACATAAAATTGTTTACAGAATGTAATGTTACAGATGTTACAGGAACTGGAAAGTGCAACTACACTGCATGAGCATTTGTATGTTCTAACATTCAAGCTAACAGTAATAAATCTTCATAATTTGTTGGATTTCCTCCATATAAGGATGTAAGGTTCAGAAACCTTAAGCACCTTTTTCCCCCACCCTACTTTGCACCTGTACTCTGCATCTCTGAGCACGACAGAGGTCAAAAGACAACAGAATAATACAAATGTAGGAACTGTCAGATTTCAGAAAGAAAGACAATTTTTCAGCTCACCCTTTGGGAAGTGAAGGACGAGAAAGGATTGGAAAGCGTGGAAGGGAAAGAATGAGGGAAGATTTCTGAGAGACCTCCTCAGGCGGAGAGTCCAGGGAGTCTCTAAAGACAAGGTATGTACAGATAAAGAAAAAAACCCCTGAACTTAATACAAGCATACATAAGACAGCAGAAGGACCAGATGACAGGGAATCTTAAAGCAGAGATAATCAGAAAAGTTTTTTTGTGGACTTCACTTATTAATAAAACCATGTTGTGGTGAAAGGGTTAAAATAAGTTGTCCTAGAGACTGGCATTCAATATAGAACTATGGAACTGACATTATTCAGATAGCAATGCGCAAGTCCCACAAATGCAGTACTATCAATGTTTCTTACCCCTCTCAAAAGGCAGCAAGGTTTACAAGCTTAGAGGTACAAGGTCTACTTTATTCCAAATTAATCTTACTCTTCTAAAATAAATTAGCATTAAACACACTAGCAAGTCATCTGTGGTACAAAATATTCCATTATCTTTCAACTGGCTTCAGCAAATTTTGGACCAGCCCCTCCATAGCTATCTTCTCATGTACAAAGAAGAGGAACAGAATATTTGGGAATCATGCTTTTTTATGACAGACTGTTCACTGGGGCTAATTCTCTATTCTTTGATTGAAGTAACTTAACTGAAGGAAGGCTGTACCAATGGAGTAGCTCAAATTCCAGCCCTTGATTTACAAGTTGGAGATATGCCCATTTAAATTTAATTTGATGAATTGTATTAAATTTACTTTGCACTAGTGCTACTTGAGCTATACGGATTCCATGGATATCCAAAGGACCACATACCTCTCAGCTGTCAATCCAGCACATTTCAGGAGTGCTTCACATACACTTCCCGCCCTTTTAAAGGCCTCTAGTGTGTCCTTTCAGAGCACTTCACCCAAACCCAGGCCAAGTCCCAGTGATTCCAGTAGCTCACAAACATTCTAGCAATAGTAGCCCCCAAAGCAACTGAAGTCTGTCACAGCACTGAGATCCAACAGCAGGGGCCAAACACTATTACTTTTGGTAAGATTTCAGTGTTTAATATTGTCCTCTTTTGTAACACAGAAAATGTTTGAGAAACTGGTGATAAGTATTTTCTCAAAAAAGATTAAGAAAAAAACCCGAAGTCGTCAATTACTACCATCTAAAAAGGACAGTACAGACATTGCAGAGGTTATAAAAGATTTCACTTCCCAATGGAAGCTTCAAGGGCACCAAGAGTTCTGCTAATGTATTCTACTTACAGGCTGCATTTATTTAGTCTGTAAAATTTGTGCCTAGCCACACACATCCTCCACACATATTTTGCTGTTTCCATATCTTCCTGCCAAAAAACAAAACCAAAATTTGCATATTAGGCCAAAATGCATACCCTTCACTTGCTTTCAGACAAGCCACTGAAATTTTAAAGATTAAATTAGCATTGACCAGTTTTGTTTTAATACAACTTCATTACTGTCACCAGGTTTTCCCTAAAACTGTACTTTGTGGGCCTGAACGTGCACTCTGGCCTAACAATCTTATTAGATTTATGAAAGTCAAAAGTAGAAGCCTTTTGTTGAAGACACTTACCAGCTACAACTAACAAAATTTACAGTATATATTATATATATATATATGTATATCATGCCATAAGATTGCCAACAGCTGCCTTCTTGACAAAGGTAACTGGTAAACGCTACATAAAATTGATTCTGCAAAGAACCCTGTGCCCCATTCCAGCAAAGCTCTATGACCATTTTTATCTTTAGATGTCACTGAATAAAGGCCACCTAGACTTTAGTAAAGCTTTTGACACTGTTTCCCACAGCATTCTCCTGAATAAACTGGCGGCTCATGGCTTGGATGGGCATACCTTCACTGGGTAAAAAACTGGCTGGATGGCCAAGCCCAGAGAGTTGTGGTGAATGGACTTAAATCCAGTTGGTGGCCGGTCACAAGTGGTGTTCCCCAGGGCTCAGTTTTGGGGCCGGTTCTCTTTAATATCGTTATCAACAATCTGGACAAGGGGATCAAGTGCACTCTCAGTAAGTTTGCAGATGACACCAAGTTAGGTGGGAGTGTTGAACTACTTGAGGGTAGGATGGCTCTACAGAGCAATCTGGATGGGCTGGATCAATGGGCCAAGGCCAACTGTATGAGATTCAACAAAGCCAAGTGCTGGGTCCTGCACGTGGGTCACAACAACCCATGCAGTGCCACAGGCTTGGGGAAGAGTGGCTGGAAAGCTGTTTGGCAGAAAACGACCTGGGGGTGTTGGTCGACAGCCGGCTGAATATGAGCCACAAGTGTGCCTAGGTGGCCAAGAAGTCCAATAGCATCCTGGCTTATATCAGAAATAGCATGGCCAGCAGGACTAGGGAGTTAATGTACCCCTGTACTCAGCACTGGTGATGCCACACCTCAAATACTGTGTTCAGTTTCGGGCCCCTCACTGCAGGAAGGACACTGAGGTTCTGGAGCACGTCCAGAGAAGGGCAACGAAGCTGGCGAGGCGTCTAGAGCACAAGTCTTATGAGGAGTGGCTGAGAGAACTGGCGTTGTTTAGACTGGAGAAAAGGAGGCTGACGGGAGACCTTACCGCTCTCTACAACTACCTGAAAGGAGGTTGTAGCGAGGTGGGGGACAGCCTCTTCTCCCAAGTAACAGGTGATAGGACAAGAGAAAACGGCCTCAAGTTGCACCAGGGGAGGTTTAGATTGGATATTAGGAAAAACTTCTTCACTGAAAGGGTTATCAAGTATTGGAACAGGCTGCCCAGGGGACTAGTTGAGTCACCATCCCTGGAGATATTTAAAAGATGTATAGATGTAATGCTGAGGGACATGGTTTAGTGGTAACTTGGCAGTGCTAGGTTAATGGCTGGACTTGATGATCTTAAAGGTCTCTTCCAACCAAAACAATTCCATGATTCTGTGATTTAAAAGTCAAAAAAACATGCTAGAAATTTTACTGGAATAGATGAAAATGTTTATGACCACCTGAACCAAAACTTGTCAATGTACTCAACGTACAAGGTCAGATTTTTAATGCCTTCTCACAGAAAGCCAGCCAGAGACAGTATTATTACTTTTGACTCACTCATAAAGTTCAAAGTTTTGAGTAAATTAAAAGTCTCAATTTGTGTTTTTATTTACTGATACCTTAGTGAAAAAACAAAAGTAAAAATCTACTCACAGTTTGGAATTGGATTGTCTCTTCTTTGTTTGCCAGCTCTAATGCAAAAAAAGATTTGTTGTGGGACATGTTGGCAATATCATGCCACCTGCAGACAAAAGGGATAGAACATGACTGGCAAGCTCTTATTTTCAAACCACAGAAAATACAACTGAAGAACAGAACCACCACCAAGAATATGGATAAAGAACTGAGGACAAATAAAAAGTTCATCAACCTATCTGAACAAGTAGCAGACTATCAATTCCATGTCCATTAAATGACTGCTGAAAGGAAAATATGTATGCGACTAACTCTTTTGAAGATGTGCAACATGTAGAGTAATAAGTTTATTACTTGTCTTCCACTTGAAATTCCTTCAAGGGCTCTTTTTTAAAAAAATAAATAATCAAATTTAGACAAATTTAGTTACCAGTAAATTATAATGTCCACACTGCTTGAAAGCAAACCATACACTCTAGGGGAAAAAAAGTAAAATCTACATTAAGCAAAGCCATTAAGGCATTATTATACTTATTTTCTAGAACTCTCTTGCATATTGACTGGTGAGAAAAAGTTAGATTGCAAGAAATATAATACCATATATTTATTCAACTTCTTGTTAAATATAAATGTAGTTTGATCCAATAGTATTATGCTAGGGCAAATAAAGCCTATATCACTGATTTATTAGAAGAATATTCTTCAGTACAGAAACACAGGAAAAAAGCATGATATACATACATGACTCTCTCTAAAGGTATTTATACGACTTCCATTTTCATTATACAGATGTGGCTGATAGCATTTTCTATAGCTACTTGCCATCATATGCATGAGGTAGAGAAACATTAATGTCCCCATTTTGATGTAGAAAAAAGACCCCTCAGATTTAAGGCCTTGGTTCACAGGCATTTATGAACACAATTATGAAATTACTTGAACGAACCTGAAGCATAACCCAGCCTTTGTAAATTGTATCAGTGGATCATTTGTCTATGCTTTTTTGCCACTCAAATACCATGGCATATCTACCCCTGGTAGAACTGCCCACTGTTATATAACAAGCAACAGAGCAGAAAACTAGATCCTGGAATTGGAATACGAATACTTTCTGATGCTCTCCAATGTGCAACTTTTTTCTTACGTTCACACAGACACTGCATTCACAATTCCTTGGGAAATTATGTGAAAGGCATGGACAAAGCTTTATTCCTCTCCTCTGTGTGCTCAGAAAGTGAGACGGCAGAGCTATTGTTGCTTCATTCTGCAAGAAGCACAGCAGGGCAGTTCTACCACTCTACACAGTTAAAAAGAACTTGGCATCAGCTCTCGTATCAGCAGCAGTGATAGAGATTTTTGTGAAGGACAGTTAAGGGTACTAAATTTATAAATTCTATTAAACAAAACCACTAACAGAAAGAAGCACAGTTGCTACTTTCTCTAACCCCAGAAATTTACCACGAGTAACTGTTGGACCATAGGATTTCAAGATTCTGTTCATATGCAGGCAAAAAATTGAATTCTGGAAGATTAAAGTTCACTAAGAAAAAAGCCTTTCTTGCTCTAGCGATACCTACAGATTACTAAGACTCACTAAAAAAAAAATTAAAATCTTGATGTGTATTTTTTAAAATTTATTCCAAATTCTGTCCCAAGATGCCCAAGCAACCCCTCTTGAAGTCAGTGGGAACCAGGTCATTTCACATGAGAATGAATTTTAACTGTTAGGTAAGTTGCAGACATGTCTATGTCTACAATTTAACTATCAGAACATTAAATAATAAACTAAGACAATGTATGAATCCAAAATAATGAACAAATGTTATCATGTGACACTATTTCTTTTATATATAATATATGAACAGAACTCCCGGATAATTTTACAATTGAAAATTTTTAAGTAACTTGACATGCCCATCTGAGGACTTAAGATGTTCTACATCCAGAGAATTGTTCCTTTTTAACTCAATACAATCTTGTAATATATTAAATCTTCATCTCTTAGAATTCATCTGGCTTAAAAATATTCATTCTGCAGTCAATACATGAAAAATTCCCATGAACTTCAGTATTCACTGCAGTGTGACGACTACAAGACTCTGTTCTGGTTTATCAAATGATTAAATACAGATCATATTGAAGACTCATTCATGCTAGTGAGGAACACACAAGAAGTGTGAAGTGCACAAAGATACGTTAAGAAAGAACAATACTAACCTAAATACAACAGGAGGACGACCATTTTTGTGTTTCACAAAGATACCATCAAGACACGCTCCAATGAATATATCACTTCCTTGGCTGTCCTGTAAGAAGTTGCAAAAAATCATGCAAATACAAAAAAAAGTCTTTGAAAGAAAAGTTACATGAGAAGTAACTACTTTTACAATTCTGGGGGAGAAAAGGGGTGGTGTGGGTTTTGTTTTTTATTTATTTTTGGCAGGAAGTAACCTTTTTTACATAGGGGGAAAAAAGCAACTGAGACAAAGATCAAAGTGCTGTTTACCTTTGCAGGGTAGGTCTCTTCACCATAGCCCTCCATTCTCTCTACTTCTTGCATATACAACATTTCCGCATCAGGTGGAGTAAGGCCTCTACAAATGAAAACAACGATCAACTAGTACTGTCAATAAGAAAAAATCATCTTTGTTTTACTCTGACACTGTCAAAGCTTGAAAAGCATACCCAAGATATCCAGGCAACCACCAAATCATGCTATTTTCATTTTACCAATGGCTGAAACATTTGTCTCAGCCTTTACACTTTGATTCTAGTAACTTCTTTCTCTCAGGCATCTCTAGGGGTTAAATAGCAACAAAGACCAGTTACAATTATCATCTCTGCTCATGGCAGACAATGATCACATTCTTCTTCAAATCTATCATTGTTACCATACATTCTCACTCCATCAGAATGATTCTTCTGGCACACGTGTTCAAGACCTGAATTTCTTTCTCTTACTGCAGTATATGTGTTTAGGACCAATATGAAGTTTGATGCTTCACATTTTGGGAAAGAGAGGCTCATTTTATAAATGCTGACAGTTTTAACTGTAATGGTTTGAAAACATGCGAAGGACAAGATCTGTAGGTAAAGGTAATATTTCTTCTAATCAGACCAACTGGCAAAGACAGTTTTCTCACAGACTTGCAGTAGTGTCACAGGGATTAAAAGCTTGTGTTTCCCCACCTACCTGAGTTGATCTCATAAAAGACATTATCTCTACCTGAAAAATCCTGTCATGCTCATTCTTATGTCTCTCAATACTTTTTCAATCATCAACCTCTGTTTCTTTACTTTCTCCTAATGTCATGCAGATTAAGTTTTCTTTGCTGAACCTTAACCATGCAATCTTGTTACAAAAGCATTTCAAAGATAAATGGATTTGAAATTTTCAAACTGTTGTTTTAAAGCAAT
The DNA here is from genome assembly GCA_008921705.1 of Burhinus oedicnemus. Lineage (NCBI taxonomy): Eukaryota > Metazoa > Chordata > Aves > Charadriiformes > Burhinidae > Burhinus > Burhinus oedicnemus. Next base: position 2,067,677 of record VFFE01007698.1, read on the forward strand.
ACAGGAAAAAATATTCAGTATTACTTACATAGACACAAACATTTTTCACTGATGAACTGACAACAGAGAACTTAACTTTCCTTTGTCTTGGACTACTGCCTCTTAGCTACCTTTACTTAAGATCATAAGCATTCTGGCACAGTGACTGTCTCGACGCTTCTAGAACCCTCAGTATCTGCCAATGTTGTTTATCAAGAAACATCCTTCATGAGGCCACAACTTCATATACACAAGTTCCAGAAACATTATACAGGTGAAGTCACACTAATTGTATTCTCTATTCTTAATTTTCAAGTAGAATCCTCTAATTGATTTTAACAGTCATTCTGTTCTCTTTTCACTCTCATTGAGTAAAAATTCTCGTAATTTTAACGCAGATGTATCAGTGAAAAACTCATTTAAACGGGAGGTGAAATTAGTCCAACTGTCTTCTGAGATTCCCAACTTCCTGAGCTACTGAAACAATCACATGAAATTAAGCAATAAAGAGTTCTAGAAATGTTACCTGTACTTCTGATGTAACAAGGCAACTTTCTGTGTAGCTTCTTCCAAAATTTTTTCTTCTTGTAGCCAACCCTACAGGTAAGATAGCATTTATAGAATCAAATACAAAAAAAAATCTACAAAATTAAATGGTTATCGTTTCTTTACACAGGCAAATCGACCTTCCACTCTAGTCTTGGAGCTTAGATGCTGTAATATGCACACAAACAAAACCAAAAAGCACAAACACTGTTTGAAGTGGTTTTACTCACTTTCCCGTCTCCACCCCAACCTTCTTTTCAGTGTAATATACAATAAAATTGAAAAGATCTTGCAATGTCTTTGCTCCTGTGCAACATAAGGCATCATATCTCACTCCAGTCTCAAAGAAAACCTTTACTGAATTTGACAATTCTAGGGAGAAGTAAGCTAGATGAATCGTGGAGTCTTTAATAATGATTTGCATTTACCAACTAGAGAAAGATTTAAATACAAATTTATCAATTTAAGCATTTAAATGTACCAATTTAAAGAAAGTACTTACCACTGGAAACAAAGCAAATCTTTGCAGAAACTCCTGAGATTCATACTGATCATAGTCTCCAAAATCAGCTAAAAAATAAAAAATTTATTGGATTCAAACATTTGTAACAAAATGATTCAATACCCGATTAATTGTACCAGGATCTCCAAGTAGCAAATCTCCATCCTATTGAACTATGATCTGAAAGTAAAACAACGGAACAAACTAACCAGTAATGTTTATGAAGAGGAAAAGTAAAAACACATCCCATCTTTTTACCTTGTTCAGAAAAATTGGTAACACTCCTTGCAGATAAGAAAAAAGAAGACATGATAAAACAATCAGAGTGTTGCTCCAAGTTCCATAGTTCCTCGGGGTTTTATTTGTTTGGTCGAGGTTGGAAGGGGCATCTGGAGATCTAGCCCTAAGCAGGGTCAGCTACAGCAGATTGTTTCAGAGCATTCTCCGGTCCAGTTTTGAATACAGGGGATGGAGACTTTACAACTTCTCTGGGCAACCTGTTCCAGTGTCTCACCACCCTCACAACAGAAAACTTTTATTATGTTTAAATGAAATTTCCTGTATTTCAACCTGTACCCATTGCCTGGAAGCGTCTGGCTGCATCTTCTTTACTCCATCATGCCAGACACTTAATTACTTGCAGTGTAGCGCCAGCAGACTGCTCTAACTTGCCACTGGACTCAATGCACAGAGCAGCGGGAGCACCCTTCTGCTCTCAAGCCTTCCACAGCTCACTGCACCCAGACGTGCATCAAAAGTGGGACCTAGAAGCCTTCCTAGACTCAGAGGCATGCTCAGAAGGGACTTAGTAAGTTTTGATTTTACATCATGCAAAAGGACATCCCAAGGAATTAGCCTCTTTTTCTGTTTCCAGGAAAAAATTATCCAACGTTTCAAAGAAGAGAAATAAACCAGTCTAAATTGGAAAAGTTATGTACCAGTCTGACATGAGAAACTGTGGAACAGCAGTCTGTATGGAATGGCTGTTCCCAAAAATATAAACACAATCCCCAAGTATACAGATCCTATTTACGTTACTACAGATTCTAATCCATAATAGAATAACTTTAGAGACATTTAGGAACCAACTTTGTATTAAGCATTAACAATTAATATGCAAGTTATTTATGATGAAAGGAGAGACCTTGTGACACACTACACCAACACAGCACTTCAGATAAAGCAGCGTTTAGAATTAGCCTATTGTAATTATTTCAAATACAGATCATTCTTGAAACGAGTTCACTCGAAACAGCAAACAACTGCTTCTGTTCGTTCACCAGCTAAAATTAACTATCCTACCTGGTATAAGCTACTTCAGTCATCGCAGCACATTAATTTAGAACCTGCGTTTTTTCCGAGTTGTTTTTTCACTGTGTTATCAACACATACTGTTTCTTTCATGTACAAGACTGAAAAAGGAATGTGAAAGCTAAAAGGATAAGTATTTTCCATCTGGAAAGAAGATTATATTGAAAGATTTCTATAAACAACTCACTGAGCAGAGAGATACACTGCCTAAAGATATGAAAATAACAAAGCAAGATTTTGTCAGTTGAAGACCATTAAATCCTGGCTTGGATTAAACAGATTCACTGTTATATAAACAAGGTACTAATATTTCACCCTACTCCACTGCTAACCACATTTTCAAAAAACATAATCATCATCCTTAATGTGATACTACCAACACATATAATTAAAGAAGACAAAAAACCCTTAAGTTGTATGTGCTGCCAATGACTAAGTTCCTTTCAATTTTGGCAGATTTACAATTGCTGTTAGATATACTGGAGTGGCATTCACTGTGAATCAATATATAAATACATTAAACAAAGCTGTTGCCATTAAAAACTTTAATTTTGAGAGATTTAAGATCGAACAAGCACCTTAGCAGGGAACACCAGACATGATCAGTGCAGACAGACTTAGGGCTGGTGGCTCACTGGTGTATACTATATCCCATCTGACCCCGGTTAGGAAAAATAAAGCAGCCATTTTCATGTAGGTATCAAACAAATGGGTCTTCAGGAGCAATTTGAACAGAAGAATTGTTAACAGTCTTGCATAATACCTTGGAATAATCTTAGGTGTTAGGATATTTAGGAGAAAAAGTGGAGATACTGTACATTCAAATTTGCTTATTTATTAAAACGCCTCTCTCTTGTTACCATGTCAGAATAAAGAGTCTTCATTAACAGAAACAGATGAAAGGTCTGTCAGTGTAAGCAGATGACTAAAGCCTTTGACCCCAAAGGAACTCCAAACTCTAGTTCAAACCTAACTCCTGAAAGTATGTGTTAGATACCCAGGTACACCTCTGAGGACTGCACAGAAATACCAGCAAGTTTGGGGCCGCTGATCCCACTGTTCCCCCTCCTCAGCCCATATGACGAAGTTCTAAGGAGCAAGTCTTTCATAACTTAGTGAATTGGGTCTTTCAGCAATAAAGAGAAAATACGCAATAGAAAATACATCACCAACGTTTCTAATGCAACATTAGGTAACTGACACAATTGCCTTACTTACCCTGAACAGCTAAACCAGCCAGATGTATTGCTTGTTCCAGTGTGCAAGGAATGTTGCCCTCCAAGATATCCTTCTTTAATTGCAAGTAATACTGATACCTACATGGGAAAAATAGAAAAAGCTAACATGGGCTTCTTAATTTAAACAGAGTGCAAATGAATATGCTTGCATTTCCTATTCCTCTCTGCATTTCCCAGTTTGTGTGGAGGATAGTCTTCCTCATCATTCGGACCCACTATTTCATGGTCTTTGTTAACTCCTCCCTCCTCACTGCAGAATCAAATACCACTACCTCTTAAAACAAAGAATCTCCATGATTTCTATCTACTACCGTACCCTCATCAATCCTTTATTTTTACCTCTTCCTTCCCTAATATTATCTCCTCTTTACAATGTTCAGTACACTGCTGCTGTATTGCTGCATTCTCTTCCAACGGATCCAACATTCCACGTCACTTCAACCACAATAGTGACTTTCATTTCCACATTACAACTTCTGAGTACCTCTTCTTCTCACTTTCAAGGCACCATTTTCTTTTCCTTTAGTCTGACCTTTTCCTGGGTCACCTCTTGTACATGCAACCACTACCAGCTGTACCGTTTGTTCACCGTCTGAATCACTATTTTCTTGAATTCTGCTGTCCCTTTCAGCCATCCACGGAACACCCTATCTTGAGCCCAAAACACCTCAAAACTCTAAAATGCCATTATAGCTACACAGACTTTGCCAAGAAGGACATTTGTCTTCTGCAAGTCTAGTTTTAAAAGCTTCTTAACTTCCTCATACAGTATGTTAACTCTTGTGAAGTAAGGCTTCAATACTAAGAACATGGAAGCATGTGCTCCGATTCATTCAGTGATTAGAAAGGTCAGGTAAACTCCACACAAGTTTTCATCAGGCTAATAGATGGCTCTCTTCCCTCACTATTTAACAGCCTTGTTAAATACAGTGACATTTTATAAATATTGTTTAGACTTTTCTGGATCCTACTACAAAAAAGCAGCATAGCATATGACAGTTGATAACAACCTTACACAACACAGACAAAACCAGCTGGGACTAAACCCAGGCCTTAAAAAAAAGGAAAGGAAAAAGCCACCGCATATCAAGGCATTTGGGGAAATACATCTTCCCACTCAAGCAGTAGAACGTAAGCTTATTCCATAGAACTGCTATGAAAAGTAAACATACAGATGAAGAATCTTGACACTACCTCGTGATAGTACAAATACCATCTCTTTTATCTATGACATTTCCATTTCCTGTAAATGTTAAACATATCACAGAATCATAGAATAGTAGGTTGGAAGGGACCTGAAGGATGATCCAGTCCAATCTTTCTTGACAAAAGCATGGTCTAGACAAGATGGCCCTGCACCCTGTCCAGCTGAATCTTAAAAGTGTCCATTGTTGGGGAATCCACCAATATAATTTGCTTAAACATGCTCAATCTCATTTATGTTGAAAAGGCATGAAAAAAACCCACAGGTTTCTGAAAATAATCCAGAGTCTCACTATCGTACGTCAAAGCAAGCACCATCCCCTAGGACTCGAGTACAAGGTTGGCACATTAAATTCCTGCTTTTTACATAGCAGTACACTGCAAAAGTGCTGTTAAAGCTCTAGCATAAACATCATATTTTTTAAATCAATTCCAGAGAAGAATATTCAAGGTTTTTTAAGCAATTTAGCTATTCAATGCAACACCATGACATTTATCTCACTCTAATGCATCCCAGCACACCAACAACCTAGTACACAAGCACAGAATCTGAACCAAAGATTTATTAAAACAAACAAACAAACAAACAAAAAAAAAACAGAAGAAAAAAGACCACTAGAATGACTTTTTAAGCCAGCAAAATTGCTGAGAAAAAGCCCAAAACTTTTCAGAAAGAAAATAATCTTACAGAAATTACATATAAAACAAAAACTAAAGCTGCCAGGCATTGAGTAATTCATTACAGCACGAGTGCTTGCACCAAGAGGCTTATCTCCCTGGAAAGCTTACACACCACAATTAGTGGGAAAGGTGTCTGGCAAGGTATTTTAGCACCAGAGTATATAAAGACAGTTTCACATAAGCACAGAATAAATTAAGATGGAAAAGACCTCAGAGTGATCATTTGGTTCAACTCCCCACTCAAAGTAGGGCCAAATTGAAGTTACCAGCTTAAACGGGCTAATTAATGCAAGCACGTATTTCTGAAAAAACAAATATATGTTTGTAATGCAGTTACTGGTTTTGTACTCATTTGTCTGTTGAAAATAATAATTAAATCAGAACAGCTATACACATTAAGACACTAGAAGCCAATGTGTAGGCCCATAGGAATAACTGGCCAGTATATATGCTCAATTTTCCTTTTCCCCTGCAGTCAGCACCACTTATATGATGTTCCCCAGATTCACAGTAGAAATGGACATATGATGTCAAAGCTAACATCCATCTTCATTGCCCAGTGATACACAAAAAATTCACAAGCTGAAGCTCAGCCTGTAGTTTGCCAATGTACTGTACTGAAAGTACAGGAAGTACTGAAAGCAAAATAAAGGAAAGCATGGCTCAATAAAATCTGCACGTGCTTTGTGAAGGATGGATGTCCCCAAAAGCAACATATGCCTCTTCAAAACAAAAAAAAGGGAGACAAACAAGAAGGGACTAGAACAATTAACAGTCTGACCATGGAAGTATACCTATTACTGAAAACAGGTTTGAACAGATTCCTAAGAACACCAAAAAGGTAGTTATTTGCTTAGTTTATCACATATTTTAAATATTCAAAAGGGAAATAAATACACAGTTTGAACATAATTTCTGCCTAAAGTAATAATTTCCATTTCTATAGAGGTGGAGGAGGGGCAAGTAGACCATTTTTAAATAAACCATACATTTCAGAATGCTGAAAGCCAAAGTATATGAATCACATATATGAAGTTTACCTGGTAATCTCCTGCTGAAGCTGAGAAACAGTAGGCACATAGAACACTACTCCAAAATACACAGTTGGCTCCAAGGCATATTTGTCCAGCTGCTTTTTCAGAGGCTTGTCCAAATCTACCCATCTGCGCTGATTCTGCTTGTTGTAATACCACAGACTGAAATATGTAATCTGAAAAAGAGGCATTTCAATGATGAAAAAAAGTTAGTATTGCAATATTAGATAAAATACATTGCATGAAAATCTTGCTACTTAGAAATAAAGCTTTTAAAACACTGACTATGGCTACGGGTTATTGAAAACTTAGAGAACTGGAGAGGCATTTAATATCAAAAGCAGACATTACTTCCAGATGAGCAATCCACATACATAAGGTCCCCCACCTAAAACATTACCAAACCTACTCTATATTTGCAAACAGTCCCCGACCTTGTTGTGGCAACTCACAGATGCTAGTAGTAAGCATTTATGTGTGACAGCAAAACTAAAGGAACTGAGGAAGGTAAATAGAAAATGACACTGGACAGCAGGAGAGCAAAGCATGGCTTCTCTCCGGAACTAGCAGGCAGGCTCACATGGGATGCTGAAGGACAAAAGAGCACAGGACAGCTGGTCAGTCAAAGGCAAGCCCGTTAAAGCACATGTGTGGCTCATCCCACAAGCAAGAAAATGACCAGGTACAGCAGCAAACTACCTTGCCCGAGCAGGCAACTCTTGACCAAGCCAAAATACAAAATACAGTATGCATTGGAACAGATTGCCCCAAGAGCCTGATGGATGTCCATCCCTGGAATGTCAGAAGCTCACTGGACAACATCCTGAGCAACACAATGTAACTTTGGTTAGATCTCCGAGGAGGAGGAGTTTGGACCAAAATATTTTTCTATCACTCCACAGTATAGATCTAAATCCACACTGCAGAACCACTCATTCAAATTTAAATTTCTCCACTATGTTTAAACTGATTAAAATCTGCTCCTGCAGTAGGTATTACATTCAGCTTTGGACCACCAAACAGATGTGGACTGGAAAATACCCGTGTCATTATCATAGCAAAACTAGAAATCATAATTACAAGGTTTTTTAATTGAGGGAGGGAGACAAGGGAATGCTACGAATTGCCAATTGTGTCTGTAGGCATTTACATGGAAATTCTCCAAATCCTTGCTACATACATGTTACTATATGTAGAAATGGTAGAAATACCAACACCTTTAATCCAACGCTTTTCTTTATATATTTTCAGATGTTTTTAACTTATACAAAATAAAGCTATTAAGGATGAAGTTTTATAAAACAATGGACTATTCAACATAATGATTTTTTTTTACATCAATAATTTCTGTGAATTAGACTTGGAAAAATTACCTACCCAGCAAAGTATTTACTGTTGCTTTCTTAGAAGCTCTAGAATTTTGATGCTTTGGAGCACAGATTTGACATTCACTAAGGAGCAACTGCTGGTAGTAGAGAAAGGCCACTTTAGTACTTTCCTGTGAAAACTCACACATATACACATCTGAAAATTCATACGTCTACATCTTCTTAGTTTGTAGTCTAAACAGGATGAAGAGTCTACTCTCATGGGATTCTGGCTATCCCTTAGAGCTCTGACAGGCTGACTATGCATGTAACAACCACAGCATGGGCAGGTACACTACATCCCAAACTTCAAGGACAGCACTGAAGTCAATGCTTCGTATCAGCACAGATCATTAAGTAACTTTGGGCACAAAAGTCAAGGTGTAGCATCAAATTAATAAAACCATCTATTCCATAAAAGCATTTTCTCTGGGAAATCAGAAAACTGAAAACTAGAGCCAACTCTAAGGCATAATGTTCCTTTGACGTTGCATACTAGCAAAATGTACTTCTTTGCCCCTCCCTAAATTAGCATCAACACAGTTTTAAGTGATTGTTGGTGGGTTTTTGTGGTTTTTTTTTTTTCCCAACGTTTAAAAAAAAATCCTCCAAATTGAAATTACTGTGACCATGTAATTGCAAAATCAGTATTCAGAAGATAAAAAAACCAAGTTAGGATGAAGTCTGACTATTTAACCTTAATTAAGATTCCTTCTGCAAACTCTAAGACAACTCTGGTCCTATTTGATAAAAAGGCAGGCTGTAATGCAAAAATTAAATTGAATTAGAACTGTTCATAGAAGGAAAAATCAGTTTTTCAGTATAGTGGAAGATATCTGGAGAAAAGGCAGAATGCTGATATATACAAAACAGTTTCATAGTTGGGAAAGTTTAAAAATCACCATAGAGAAACAGACTGTATTCCCACATCAGAGAGTTCTCTTGTAAAGCAAATCCTACAAACCAAATTTTTCACAGGTGGACACTGTGCAGTCTTCACTTCTGAATTCTGAAAACCAAAAGTCAAATTTAAGAAGTCATAAATACTTCCAGTTCCAAAGGACAAAAGGAATATGGCTCTGAATACAAATACTATAAACAACACCGTTTTCTAAATTTCTCAGTCCAGGCGCGCAAAGTTTGCTGATACCTTAGACAACATTTGCTTTTATTTCTGTGCTTCAATCCCCCAACTATAAGATATGGCGTGTAGTAACCTCCGGCACCCCACAAGGATAGTGAGAAGACAGTACCTTCAGATTCCGTAAGATGTTAGGAATTATAACAGTAGTATGACACAGAATCACAGGGGTTGGAAGGGACCTCTGGAGATCATCTAGTCTAACCCCCCTGCCAGAGCAGGTCCACCTAGAGCAGGTTGCACAGGATGGTGTCCAGGTGGGTTTTGAATGTCTCCGGAGTTGGAGACTCCACCGCCTCTCTGGGCAGCTTGTTCCAGTGGTCTGCCACCCTCAAAGTAAAGAAGTTAATCCTCATAGAATCACAAATTCCATTAAAAAAGAAATACTATGTTCACTGCAACATCACACACTGAAAAGGATAAAATGTACCAAATGCCTAGTCCTCAATCCTTCCTGTGGGCTGAATGAGGAAAGGAATGCATGTAAAAAGTTGTATTTCTCTTTCATTACAAGACTGTTAACACCATGCGCACAGTCACAGGAGCCAAAGTCAGACTATGATGCTGACATCCTGTAACTTGCGAGTGTTATAAATGTAATGTATACCTACCGCAAGACGGTAAGCAAACTAGAGGACCGAAAAATAAAAATGTAACGGTTAAAGTTGAACTATATGCCATGAACTACTTGATCTCACTTGCTAGGAAGAGCTCAAAAAAGAAAGCCTACTGTGCTGGCCCAGCCCATCTGCCCAACAGCCCCAGGCTGAGTGCAATCTGAAACATCGAACCACAACCTTCTGGGTGAGACCAGAGGCCAAGGCAGAGACTGAAACCTACAGGTAACAGCTACAGAACCACAGAAGCACACCTACAAAGTTGAAGACTTCTATAAAAGATACCACACACTTTTGGAAAACAACTAAAAATTTATGCAAAAATTTCTAATCACCTTTTTGAATAACTTTCATCTTCAGCCTTGGTGTATTTAAGCCTCAAAGAAGCACAGATGCGTAACAGAAACGTAAGGAGAGAAAGAGCACAAACTTCAGTTAACACCACCAACTGTTTCAAACTCTCTGATGTAAGATACTCCTGGTTCCACATGCTGTAATCTAAACTGCATGTATAGCCTATTTTTAAGGCATAATGATAGCTTGCACTGGTCTGTTTCTTTAAAACACTGACCACTTTTTCTTGCCTACACACAGAACCAAGTAGTTACTGGCACAACAGACTAAGAAAAACGTTTCCGGTTTTAAAATACTCTCTGGAATCCAGCATATCATTAAACAAGATTTTTCTGCCACGGTATTTTCCCTTACAAACCCCTCCCATCTCGACTATCAAAAATAAAGTGAAAGCCAAGCAAAACACTATGGACCAAAGCTTCTTCTGACTTGTACGCAAACCTTTCACTTGACTTCAAGGGCAGAATTTGATCCTGTGAGTTTTCAGAGGAGCTTATGCACCCTGGAATATTCGCACTGATTAAAATAGAATCCATTTTTATTCATTGCTAAAACATTTTATTATTAGCAGCTCAGGACAACACCCAATTCTAAAAAGAATGTCACGACATAATTACTAAAATATGTTAAGCTGTTAAGATTAACATTACTTTGAGGTTCATTTATTTTAGTGACTTATTCATGACCCAACCCCTTTGAAGAATAGAAATAAAAGGAAAATATAATTTCTGCAGTTACTTTCTACCTAGCTGCCTTCTGTCACTATGGACAAGAATAGTAAGCATTTTTGCATAAAAGTTCAAGAGTTACCAAGAACACAAAAGTACCAAAAGCTCAACACGGTATTACAGCTCACAAGTTGGTGGGAGTGGACTGACTTCATCTATGAATTCAACCAGACTTCCTAAGCTAAGCAGAGGAGCTTTGTCAGGTATAAGTGCCACAAAACTGCATTACTGTAGGTGACTAGATTATATCTTTTGGCATGGTGTATGACAAGAGCCAGAGAAGTGGGGCTGATCAGTCTTTAGAAGAGACTGAAGTAACATCTCACTGTAGACTTCAATTGCCTAAGAGTGGGGTATAGAGAAGATGGAGCCAGACTCTTCTTGGAAATGTTCACTGCAAGTATGAGAAGCAGTGGGCACAAGCTGCAACGTGGAAAATTCCAACTAGATCAGGAAAAAAATTTCACAAGACTAGCCAAACATTGGAACGGTTAGCCTAAAAAGGTGTCAGTCTCCATCCTTGGAGGCACTCAAATGCCCCCAGGCAATCCCTGAGCCACCTGATCCACTCCTGAGCAAAGGGTGGGATCATGTAACCCTAAGACGTGCCTTCCGACTCAAAACTATTATGTGATTCTATGTCATTATAGAATTGGTGCTGACAAGGAGAAACAGCTTACTGAGAAATTCTTAGATGTAAAGTAACATTTTTTATTTTTAAAAAATGTGTTATCTTTTACAAACCTGTCAAAAACTGAGCTTTAAATCTTAAAATTCTCATCAGTTTCCACATCTATTGAGCATACTTTGCCATTCCTCATGTTTCGTAATTTGAAATGCAACCAGTGATATAGTCCTTCTTCCCTGTACCAACTACCTGATATTAGTTAGCTACAACTAACTGCTGCATTTCATTTTATTTTCCTTAATATGGATCAGCGTCATCCCTAATATAATTCCACTTTGGCTGTAATCTAAACATCATTAGTATATATCAGTTACAAATATGTTTTAACGTAGAATCTCAGGGTCTATTTTGGTCATAGTTTACACTAACTAGAAAAGAAATACAAATGACAAATGTATATACCAGGTATTAAATGTGTGTAATCGCCTCACTTGAGCTTAACAGCACCTATTATGATCCCCAAACTCAACTGTGCCTTCCATTTTCTGGCAATATAATATAAAGAAAAAGTTATGTTCCTAGGACTTTGAGACAACACTATTACTGCTGGGGGAGGTGGGAATTCATTCTGTATAAACCCTCAGACTAAAGGAAAAACAACCCAACCACTTTTTGTGGATGAAAGCAGGGAGGAAAATAGACTTTACCACACATTCCCGAGGCATAGCAGCATTCAACGTTTACGTCGAACTTATGTATTTAATTATATATTTCCCAGATAATTTTCATAACCTGTATTATAAATCTTACAGAACATCTCATAGGTTACAAATAGACTGGAAATAAAATTTTTTTTCTAATTGTTAATACAGTGCCTTCTAATAAATGCAATCTGCTACGTGCCTCAAGGGTACAGTGACATGAGGAACCACCATCCTAAGGTGTAAGGCAAGAAATTAAAAAAAAGAAAACAATAACAGGGTTTACAGAAAAATGCAATGAAACTATATTTGCAGGCTTTTCCTCTTTTACACTGGTACATACAAATAAAGCAAGTCATCAGCCTTTCCTGAACAGGGTGCTGAAAACACCTTCTCATTACTGAAGGATAAAGCACTACAGTTGGACTTACAAAATCCCAGTTAGCCCAAGGGCTCCACTGTGTCTAGATTTATTATATGCTTGGATACAAAACAGCTCCTGCCATCAGGATATCACAGTTTAAATAAACTGCATGCAGGAGACCTGGGTCAATAATGTACTATGCATGACTGCCAGACACCAAGTGAAAGCTTTACCCTACATCCAATGTTAAGAACTACAGAAGGACACAAGAGGCCCCGAAAATTCTCCTGCTCTTACCACAGCAGACAACGATCTCCACAAATCTTCCCAGTCTCTAGGGGAGAAAGGATTTGGAAAAGCCTGGACTGGCCAGTGTACAAGATCCAAGACTTCCTGGAAGTGGTGGAGAAAGAAACCTGCAAGTCTTGCCACGTACCAGCCATCAAGTGGAAAGTTGCACCCCTCTGTGTACTACCACAACCAGTTCTTCTTCCAGAAAAAGGAGGACCACTGGCTAGCGTCATAAAAATCCCTCCCTTGAAGCTACTCACTTTAGGGTACTTTTGCTTACACTATTTTTGTTGTTCTAGTACTGACAAGACCTTTAACTGTAGCTGCAGGAGGGAGTATTTAGCAGCTATACGAATGCAGAGAGAAGTCAGTCTTAAGTCTTAGTTCTTTCATAATGTAAACCTTTTCCCCAACATGCTTCCCCCCCAATTATTTTCTCCTAACTACTCCAATATGGGTTTCACAAATGCTATTTAAACAAAGCAATTGCCAACTATAGCTTGAAGTAAAACAGCAGGGATAAGAAATAAGCAAACAAAAGCAATACTCTGCAAGGTAATCTGATGTATTCTAATTTATTCAAATTAAAACATTACACAAGTCCCAATACACTGTGTTATACACCCTTCAAATATCTTGAATAAATGGTCTTCTGACAGGCAAGGCAGATTCTACTCATCAGTACATTAGACAAAGGCAAACTGGCTAATTTACAAGCTAAAGAACAATACCTTCATATTGCATAGAAGACATTATATACCATAAAGACAGATTTTAACCTCTTGCAGAAACAGGTCTGTTATCAATCAACATGATCAAGAAATGTAGAAACATGCTTAACGTGCTTTTTTTTTTTTTTTAAATTGCATTACTTTTTCCCCACCACTGACGAAGGCTCCAAGAAGGATGGACTCACCTATCTGCTTTTGACTTCCACCTTACACAGCACTGATATTAAAAGAAGTATCATGTTGCCATTCATCAGAGGCTTAAATTCTCATTGCTTTACAACGGGGAAAAGCAAGATTTCAAAGTAGTCTAAAAATACTAAACAATAAACTAATATATTTTCTTCAGAAGTAAAGAAAACCTGTCAAATTAGTATAAAACTATACAGCAATTCACAGACGTTGTGACAGTGAAAAAATACTGTGGTATATTCAAATTCTGACTTCACATTATAAAAAAGCTAAAGAAATCAGGGGCTACGCTTCCTAATTGCCACTATTGCTTTCACAGAAAAAAACTTAGTTTTGTGCTGCTCAGTGTAGTACGACTCAGTGCAAATACTACACCTGAATGTATAGCTTATTTCCTTCACAAAAAGGAAGAACTACCATAATTGCACTCAGGCAATTACTGAGTTTTGGCTGAGTTCTCTGTCCTTCAGTTTATCTTGGCTCCTAAATTACAATTAAAGCACACATAATTAATACATGTTTTAGACAGAGATAAGTTTTTCAATAAAGTAGCATCTTTTAAATTAATTAGACTACACACTGATGGTCTGCATTTTTATACATATTCCTCCACGACAATTTCTCCTTTCCTAACAAAAATTTGGTTCAGAAAGGCAATCACAGCAGTTCAACTATGAGCACTGCTTCTCCTACTTCTCCAAGCATTAGCTAAAATTTTGTCAGACTTTGATACAAGGCATAAACATGCCAGTGACCCCTCTGTCATGACTATGGCCCAACTTTTATTTGCCAGCCATTATGTTTACTGATACATATATATGTAAGAGTATTTATGGTTGCACTTGGCCTTATTTTAAAAACACTCTTTACGTGTGCAAAACACACATTTCAGAAACCACCACACTGAATTAAAGGTATTTTTGTGTTTTCTCCAAACAAAAGCATATACTTTCGAATTCAGAGCAAAGTTTTACAGCATAGTTCAAGCATTTCTGAAGCACTGTTTCACAACTTCAAAGTTACTCAGGACCCGGATAACCTTGATTCCTTCTTTCCTATTCATGTCCAAAACAAACACAGGAACTTGCATATGCACAACACATACTCTCCACAGAAGTTCCCTACCATTAGTTCTTGTACTTGGGCCCAAATCTCTACCACATATCTGCAGTTAAGTCAGACTCTGCTCGTACACAGTAACAGAATTCGCCCCTTCATTCTGGTTAGAAGTGTTACTAGAAAGCAGAAATAAAAGATCCAGCAAGAGAGGTAAATCAGTCGTAACTTCTCCTGCCAAACATCCTATAGATATCTAGCTGTATTAACATTTAAAAAAAAAAATCTATATTTTCAAGTATGTAACTTGTATACTCGTGCCCTAGATGCAAGTTGAGCAGCGTTGCAGATACTTTTTAAGGCAGTTAACAATCAGAGCAGAGCTCTCAGCAGTTTTTAAAAACCTGTAATTCCAGAATGGTTTTCTGCAACAAATACAGCTTTTTGCATAAATCAAGTTTGGTTATAGTTCTCTCACAGGATAAAAGACAGGCAGCACTACAAAGGGTAAGTAACTTATGTTCCCTGTTCCCTTTGGCTTCATTCCCCAGTTGCTCAGTTTAAGACAGCTGGATTACATACCCATGTGCTGATGAGTGCCATTCTGGGAATACCAGAAGATACTCTTCTTAGTTTAAAGCATTCATTTCATTTTTCTGTAAAGTCTACCATTCAGTAAAAAAATAAAATTGTCAACATACTTAAGACTTCCAAAACCCTAACTATGTGTCCATACTAGTATACAATTTGGAAATTGAGTAGTACTAATTGGAAAACCAAAAGAAAACCAGTGTTTAGCCACCACAAAGCATTATTTGAAGACTACTCATTTACATAAAGATCTGTTAAAATAAGTATCTTAAAAGATGGCAGAGCATTAAAAATAAGCCATTCAATTCACCATTCAAATTCAGTAATTGCAGACTATACCAGAGAGAGACATTTACAAATTTTACCATTCAATGTGTAAAAAGGTAGAGATCCCCCTCATACCTCCTGCAATAAACTGCTTTGAAGGTGCATGGGAACCACGTGTCATAACTGCCTAGCCCATATACAGTAATCTAAAACTGATGCCTCAATTTTCGTAACTGCATTAAGTCTCAGTATTCAACTAAACAGTCATACTTTCACGTTTAACACTTCGAACTCACGCTCACGCTTTAAGGATGCTTAGTGCATTAACAACATCCAACACCTTACAGAAAGAACTTAGTATTTTACAGTATCAAGGACTAATGTTACTTTTGCAGATTTAAGCAAAGTGCTGAGCAAATTTTTCTTTCTGAAAAGTTTCTACCAAGCAAGCAGTCAGGAATGACTCAGTATCTGCTTGGCAAATCTGACTATTTAAAGGCAGAACATTTTTTGAATGCAAGCTCTGGAAAGTATTTTATATCCCTACTTTCCATTCCCTTTTATTGCAACACATTTTCCTGCCAAAATAATCATGCAAGAATGCATGACTGAAGGAGTCTGCTCAGAGTTCAACAGTGTACTGTCAACTCCCTTAGTCTAATATATGACTCTTAATTGAGGCAATTGCCATCTTTTTTTTTTTGTTTTTAATAGATTTTTAGGAGTAGCTGCAAAGAAAGATAATGAAGAATAGCTGAAAAAACCTGCATCTCCAACACTCTGTGACTAGTTCAATAAAAGCTAGCAGTCATCATTCAGGAAGACAAAGCCTTTGCGTTTTGGAAACGAAATACAGTTAAAATTCTTTATCTTCTGTTGACTTAGCAGTGACATCTGAAAGTGGACAGATAAAACTGACAAACTCCATTCACATAAAAATAACTGAATTCTAAATATATGATATCTGATGTGTTCTAAGTAAACATGAAGGCTACGAGTGTAGCTGGACTGTTCCTTTGCTAGAAGGAGCAAGATAAAAAAAAGAAGTCATACTGTTGCACAGAATTGCATTTTTCCAAAATAATGGTACACTAAAAAAATATTTGGAGAATCTACAAGAATGCATATAAGGATTAAAAACAATCACAGTAAACAAACACTTAGAGATTAATGGATTCACATCTATTTCATTTATTATTCTCCAAACAGGAAAAAAAAATTATTTCTGAAAACAACTGACTATATATAGCATTTCCTACTGAGAAATCCTACAGTAATGCATGCTGTGTACAGTAATAAATGTCTGCAGGACTGAGTCCTAAATTTATAAAAAGTTCCTAAAGTTATAAAAAGTCCTAAAGTTATAAGCAGTTGCCATTGCTTGACAATGAAAATATAATATTTAAAAAAATCATAGTTATTAGACAAAAATTATTTTCACGATTACTCTTATTTTGGTTACCCAAGTCTAGGGTTTTCATCCTGTATTTGAATCCCATATTCAAAACACCACTATATGGCAGACCACATAATAAAGCAAAAGCATCTTTTTCAGAACAACATTAGAACACTAAACGTTTATTACAAGTTTCCCCTCTCCTGCCCCCCAAAAGCGCACATGCTGTCAGTTTAATCACCACAAAATGAACAAAACCTTTTGAGACTCTCAGGGGAAATGTCAGTTTACACAGCATCGACAGCACTCAGCTACTAAAATTATAAAACAATGACATTCCTTCGTATGTTGGTAATCTATGTAGATTTCTATAAACAACATTTTGCAGCTCAGCATTTCAGAAGTAATTCACTCAGTACAAGAGATGTACAAATAATCACTAAATGTGTGGGAGAAGAGCAAATTTCAGCTGCAAAACGATCCTTCAAAATATCAAGTAAGGAATTTCTGAGGAAAAAGGCAGGTTACGCAGATAAATACAGACTCAACTAGTGCAAACCATGTTTCCTCATGAGGCCAGCACTCCATCTAAATTACTATATGCTTGCTCCAGGACAGTGTCTACAAACATGTTTGTGGTATTCGAACAACCAATACAAACAGTTGGTCACTGGTACACATTTTTTGCTTTAGGTTCTTTTCACAGCACTAATCCATCAGAAATACACGCACACAAGTAACACTCTCTTTCATATCTGAAGCTAAAAGTTGTCTCCCGTGTCGCAGTAATTCTTAACTACATTGCTTAGGCAGAAAATTTTTTGGTTGATTTGTGTTTTGGTTTTTTTAAACAGCATTTTCTGCATTGTCAGATTTAAAACAGTCGCTTTGTTTATTGCTCTAAGCTTCTATTCACTACCACTTCTCACATGTCCTCCCCCTAGCTCTACAATGTAAGTTTTGCAACTGTTTTGGACCAATTCAATTCTTCATCAACAAAGACCAGAACATGAAGAAACAAGGGGAACGCGGGATAGCTGCCCCAGTAAATAAACTGATTGCTCCAAATGGTAAGGAGTCACCACATAGGTCATCTAGCACCAGAGACAAAAACCATGCCTTCAGTGGACAGTTCGCTTACCTCCCGCAATTCAAGCCTCTGAGCCACTGCTTCCAGACTTTCCTGGCCTGTGCTTTCCACCGACAGTGTGAACTCCACAAATTCATTGTTGAGCAGCTGGATACGAGCCACCAAGCAACTCTTGCTGGATACTGTATAACGTCGAGTTCGTTTCAATTTTAACCCAAAAGGCAGAGGCATCTTCTTTTTCCTCGCACAGATGGTTACTGATAAAAAGCTACTACCACTGGGACCTTGAGAAGGGACAAGCAGCTACCTCCTCTCAAAAGGTAAGGAGCCGTAAAGTCTCCAGAGATCAACCAGCAGCAGCAGTATCCATTAAAGACAAGCAAGATTTCCACCAAGAGACAAGTAGAAGGGGCATCCACTGGAATCCTAGCAAGGAGCAAAAGAGAAAGAGAATAAATACAAGAATCAGAAATACTTTGTCTGAAAGGGGAATGGTAACATGGGAAAAATAACATGTATATTTTTTCTAAATCTAAATAATCAGTCTACTTCTCCAAAATGCAGAGCTGTTATGCATTCAAATAATGAAATAAGCACAAGAATTTCTGGTTTTTCCACAGACAATGCCAGTCTTTGGCAAGATGATTTTTTTTTTTTTAAATTCGCAAGTAAATAATGAGTTGTTATCAAATGTGGCTTCAATGACTTACAGTAAGTATTTCTAAATGGAATTGGTATTTAAATAAAATACCTCTACGAAGTCCAAGTTGCCTGAGGTATTTCTAATACTGAACAAAGCCATTTTCTTTAAGAGCAAAACCAGCAATCTGGCTTGTTTTTCAGAGCGGTGTGCAGCCTCAGCCGCTATCTGTTGGATTAAACACAAAACCAAGCCCCATAAACGATTAAGAAGAAAAAAAAAAAAGGCCGGAAGAGAGGCATTAAAGCTCACCCCTTAGCCATTTCCTACTAGACAATTAAAATCCAATTCCTCTAATTGTCCCTGAATTACAGCTAGCTGTACCATTATTTATGTCAAACTGCAATACGATGTTTCAGGTTACACTCTGCCCCACTGAGAAAGCACGCCAACTCTGACAACCATTTATTTTCTAATTTTTCCTTGAAAAATGCACTTATTGCCAGTCTAAAGGCAGCCACCCATTTCCCCACCTTTTGCAAACACCTTCGTGCCTCCTCTCGTCAACTCCGTCACATGCAAGCTTCGCCTTTCTCCAAGCATTTCCTTACTGCGCTCACCCTATCCTGTGAAATTCCTCATTCTCACTAGTGCTGTTTTTCAGTAGCACACGCAAAAGACAAATATTTTTTAAAATACCGGGGGTGGGGGTAGGGGCGGTCTGGAGAAACACCGGTAACTGAGGCCAGTCACTACAGCCAGGCCGGGCACTGGGACTACCACTGAAGCGAGGGCGCTTCACACGCTTAGCCCCCGTCGCCTCTGGTGGCGGGCGGGGGGGGCAGGGGGTTGTACCGCCTCCCTCACACCGATGCGCCCCCTCCCCGCCCCGGGACAGGGCGGCCCCGGCTGGGCCGCTGTGGGGCGAGGAAGCGGCCCTCGGGCCGGGGCGCGGGCCGGCCAACGGCCGCCAGGCGCAGGACGCTCGCTGGAGCGAGCGTCCTGCGCCTGGCGGCCGTTGGCCGACCCGCGCCCCGGCCGTTGGCCTGAGGGGAAAAGCTGCGCTTCTTCCTCTCATTGTTAGTTGCTGTTGGCCTGGGGAAGCTCTGCCTTGGGACCTCTAGCGGCAGCGCCGCCCCGCCTTGAAAGGAGAAAGAAAACAACCGCCTCCTTTTATTTTCAGGCTGGTATGTATTGGTAGCACAGTTTAAAAGGCATAGTTCGCTTTCTGACGACTCTCAGAATTAACAGAGAGGAATAACATGAGGATATCCATTTATTTGGGGTGGGGGAATCAGAAGAAGTAGCACACCTGTTTTGAAACCTGTTCTTAGCGCACCTCAAATGTATAGCTATAAACAGCCACAAACTACTTGTACATTTATATACATACCTAAAAATTTAATATTATTCGACACAACCACAAACTCTTTTGGTTGAAAATCTCGTATCAGACTCCCTACTCCCTTGTAAGGAGCATAGCAAACAAGAAAGGGAGGCGGAAAGACGCTAAAGGCCTAAAACAGGCAGAAAGAGGAGGCAGCACAGCATTTTTCCTCGATGACATCTTTGCAACCCTACTCCAGAGAATGACCATTCATGACCACGTTTCTAATAATCTGGAAGCAGTTCTACTGTTCTACACAATCCCCATCCTGAACAGATAATGACCTAAAATCTTAATTGAATCAAAAAAACCTGACTCAAACACTAATTTTTTGGGGGCATGCAGCAGCTGAATAAATAATAACTGAGACCAACAGATTTCCCTGAAAAATTTAAGGATATGTGGGGACTCGTCACTTATTACTCTCTCTGCACTTTGATCCTTCAAATCCTGCCTCCCCGGAGCAGCATGCAGGGAATGCTCTACAGACAGAAGCTTTTAGTTTCCTGCCCACTGCCAGCAGAATCTCGCACTGGGTTTATTCCTGGCAGAGAAACTTTTGGCTGGCTGACCTCAGCTGACGTCCCCGGGGCCTGTTTTCCAATACATTCTGTGCACAGTTACGCACTTTCTTCGGTGCTACAGCAATGAGAAAAAACAACTTACTCATCTTTTTGAAAGCTGCAGTCAGAAGTGCAGTGCTGTTTTAATCTCAGTTATTAGGTAGTACCAATATGGAAGACATTCAAACTTCTATGCCCCCATCAGGGCGTTAGAAAACTGTTCTAAGGGCATAGGAAAAAATAAATAAATAAAAAAAATCACTAACCAGAGGCTGACCTGACAGGTGAAATTCCCAAACCATCTAATGCTGACATGAGGCAATCTCAGACTTTCAGTTATTTAACTATAAAGACAGGTAGCAACGCAAGCATAGGAAGGAAGTTTAAAGCAGAATTTTCAGAATGTGCTAGGAGTGCTCTTCAGGTTATGATTTGTTGTTTGTGTTTATTGCTTTACTGAGCATTTACTCTAAATGATTTCATTTTAGCTCGGTACATGTCTGACGTAATCTTCACTACTTCCGAAATACATTTATAACAAGGAAAACTTAACTAACTTCCAGTCCATGTCACAAAAGACCAACTCCAGAAAAATAATTCCTGTCATATAATTAATTAACATTGTAGAATAAAGGCAAGTTTGATGAATAATACTGAGGTATCATTCAGTAACTTCTACTACCAGCCATGTGTACTTCTTGCAAACACAGCTGTGCTGGTTTTATTCAGCTGCTGTGCATTCTGCAATGCTAAGTGGTCTCATACTTGCCTTCTGCATTACTTTAAATTTGGACGCATCTGCATTGTTATAAAGCTTCTTTAGCAACAAGGAACTACATACTGCCAGGAGTTACAGATCCAACTGACAACCTCTACAATAATAAGACTTTATTTAGCAAGCCTGGAATTTTCATGCAACAGCTAAAAATGTCTTTAAGTGGCCAAACTTTCTACATTTATATTTCAACACAAATGTCTAGTTTCAAAAATGTTATATTAGAATTTCAGCAGCACGGCCGTGACTGACACATGATTATTGAACACTGTGGTATCTTTCTTCTTTACCTATACCTCCTGCTTCCCCCTCAATAATTAGCATTTTACTTTACAAAGATTTTTTAAACAGCCTGCATGAATGACAGCGTGCAAAATAAAACTGCAATATATGATGCTGAAAAAGGGTTCCTGTTATTTCAAATGCCTAAAGTACATACATTTATTTCGGAAATATTTGGGGAGCCAAAAAAACCCAGAATACTCCACCCTCCCCTTGTTTTACCAGTTAATATTTGACGTGACTCTTGGACTCAAAGAGCAGCACTAAGTACCTATCTCAAACCTCCCCTACCTCCAAAAGCACAGTGCTACAGCCTTTACGTTTCAAAAAGTAAATGCTTGAAACTCCTCAGTGTTAGGGCACACAGCAGAGAAGATCACCCACTTTTTTTTTTACTGTACCTGCTGTTTTCCCCTTACCTTTCGCAGTGATCCAAAGACACCGAGTCTCCTTTCACATATTCACATACGTGTAGCCGAAAAAACACCACAGCACTCCAAGACGTTTTCTCCCGGAGCCATCTCATTGGTATTCCTCGGGAACTGACTTACTGTGTTCCTCTTGTCTGAAACAGCTGCTATCTCGGCTAACCGACCTTCTTCTCAGATCACTCATAGTGAAAACATTCCTCACTTCCTGTCTCAAAAAACTTGCTCTGGATATCATTCCACTGGGTAAAGAGCTGGGGGTGGAAGAAAATATTACAGCAAAATAAACCTGTGCCAGCCAGCTCTTCAGGCAGCCTCTCTCATGTGATGCTGTGCTGCATGAGCACAAACTGCGTTTTCGGAAATATTTTTAAATCGCCCGTCTCTGTGTGCCTCTGTGTGTGTGCATTTAATTTCTTTTCCTGGAGGCGTTCCCCTCGCTCTATCCATGCGGAAGGATACGCTGAAAGAATTAAAGCGAAGGCCCGTATGCTTGTAGCCCATTACCTCAGAGAGTTGGAATGCCTGGCAGGGAGAATGTCAGCAATGAACAGCTGCTTCTCTGGCTACAGGGGCATTACAGAAATAGGGGTTACAACAAATAGCAGGCAATCCTTACTTTTTTTAATCATATGATCATTTATTTTAAGCCTTTCCAATTAAGGCAAATCTCTTACCAAAAATCTGTTGGTCTTATTTTCACGCAGCTTGGAAATATTTTCAAGGTTTAATCCCTGTGTTCCGTACCAAATGACCTATGTACATACATTTATGTCTGCAGCTAAAAACAAAAGTCATTGAAAAGCTTCAGCTGTTGGTAATATACACAGCAAGAAAATGCAGATTAAAGATTTATCTCTCAGCCCTTGCTTGGACTTAAAACTCCCAAAGGTGTCAGCAGAAATTATGCCCTTAATAACAACCGTCTTAAATGCATATCAGTTAAGTAATACTGTATTTAACCAGCGCAAACATCATATAAAGGGCTGCACTCCAGTCCCACAAATATATGGAGATCTCTGTGCACACACACATGTGTGTGAAATCAGCAATTGTTGTATGCAATTTGGAATTTTATGGCTCTTCACATTGCGTGAGCCAGGCAAAAGTATATACAAACTTGAAGCAGGTCAGGGATGAGGAAAAAGGTAAAGTGAGTATGTGAACGCTGACTCATGACTAAAACTTAGAAAGTGTTTTGGTAATGTAAAGCGTGCAAACTCGCTACTGTCTGAGCAGGTCTAACCTGCAGATCTGCTATGCAAATAGCATGTCACTCAGGAGGACACTAATCTCAGCTGAAATATGTAGGTAATTTTGTACTATGATGAGTTCTTCTGAGTTACTTCTCGTAGACACAACAGGCTTTCCTCTAACCAGGGCAATATCTCTTTTTTCCTCCCCATACACCAGCCATAGTTAGGATGAACCAAGGAAAGAAGTCTTTCAGGGGAATTTTATATTGAGTAAAATAAACTAACTTTGAAATAAAATAAGCAGATACCTTTTTTTAATGCAATCTGCTACAGGCCAGAACTATGGTTACTTGACAGAGAAAACTGACCAATACAATGCATGACAAATCCAAGCCATGAAAATTCAGGGTAACAGAGGCAACCCTTCCTATTTCTAAACAATTCATACTGGAAACAAGGTCTCAATTCTCTTATCTGTCACATTTCCTATTCTAAGTCTTGATCACACCCATTTCCTGCCTGATTCCCTGCCTAGAAGTTGCATTTATTAGTTATCTTACTTTCCATAGTTACTGCTTACTGTATTTTCTTTGCATTTACGTGAAAAACAACACATCATCTTAAAAGAAACAAGTAGGACATTGTCAATATGCTCCTCTGCGGCATATATTTTCTTTTTGAAGCTCATCAAACTTATTTCTGAATTAATTTTTTTCTTCTGCTTCCTATAATCCCAGTTTGTATCCTAACTTTGTGTTTTTCTGCACTTTCTCCATTTTGCCCTATCTCATTTTGTGCCTTATCAGCTCTCCATTACCTGCTTTGCTCCAAATATCAACTCTAAATAGGACAAAGAGATGAAGGTGTCAATGAACATGTAATGAACTCTGATAAAGACACATCAGTAAGACAGCGATTGCCTCAGGGCACTATACAGTGCTTCTGCTTCTCCCCTTTAACCCCTGGTCAACACTTAAGACATGCATGGACAGAAACACCCGCATCTTTTGCTGTACTTTTTACTCTCTTATTGAAGATGATGGGAGTAAAAGACATCCTACAGCTTAATGTTGCAGCCCTTGTCCTGTAAGTACAGAGAAAAGTTTCTGCCCATTTGGTTGAATACTGCCTGCCCATAGTGGAATAGGGATAAACCTCCTTTGTTCTTACTGACATCTTCCCTTCTGGAACAGTTTTGATTCTTTTTCCATCCTAGTCCAAATGCATGATTGCAGTTGACTATATCAGCCAATAGGGTGAAGGCTGACGCAAGTATTTACCTTGTTCCAATTCTGGGAACTCTGTCCAGCATCGGGTCTTTGCATTGACTAATGGTAAGACAGAAAGTTGGAAGTGCACCAAATAGGAAGTAGAATCAGTCACCCTCCAAGCAGAAACATGGTATGCACGTATATACTCCTCAGCCTAGTGGAGAGTTATCCATTTGTGATGAAAAACACAGGCAGGATAATCCAGAAACTACTAGTTAAAGGGGCATTCCTAGGATGCTGAAACAATGAAGAAGTCATGTGGAATAGTATCTTGATTTACTCACTAGCTATGCACAATAGTGACTTCATGAACTAAAAAGTCAGAATACCTCTGATTCTACATGTGACTCTTAAAGCTGTTCTCTGAACAAATTCACTTTATTCATCACTTCTATGTTTTGGCTCTGTGTCTGAAACCTCCCTGTTTTATCATCATTCCATTTATTTGTGAAAAAGCAAGAGATAGCTTCATTATATATTTCTTGAAGGTATTGGAGAGAATGGAAGGTGCTAAAAAAATGAGCATACAATATGTCTATTACACACTTGAAGCCTGAAATTTCGTGTTTGCAAGATTCATTTTTACTCATATGGCACTGTAAAATGTTGAACCATGTTCTATTAAGTAACTAATGAAGGTGATAGAGTTTTTCTAGAAGAAAACAGGCAGTTTTCCTACACATAACGCAGTGTTGAACTTTAAGCAATGAGCTCCTATTGTTATTCACAAAGGATACATTTTTTTTTTTAAACACAATATTTCTTTCTAAGGTAAATCCGTTAGTTGGTTATGAAATAAACTCAGTTCCTATTTCTGTCCATCAATAATTATTTTTCTCGTTTCAATAATAAAGTAATACAACTTATTTGAAATCTTGAGAGCAAAATGTGTCTCTTGAAGGTTAAAATGGAATGTTGTAATTAAACTAATACGTCACTAGTTGCATCTTAGTGTAATACCAGTACATTACAAGTACAGTCAGGCAAACAGCTCAGATCATTAGCAGTAATTAGTCTAGGCTACCTCTGTAGGATGTTTGGTTTATATTAGGGGGCTGTGATGCAGGAAGAGATTAATACAGCTGTTAACTACAATGCCTGGAGTTTATTTTACCCAGTGGCATTACTTGTGAAAGACCCTTCCTCTGTAGGCTGGGCTTTCTCTAATGTTACTTACTCACTAAATCAGCTGAAGTGAAGCTGGGACACTGGTTCAAAAGATAAACAGTATGGCTCAAACACAACTTCCAAACAATTCTTCCTCCCTCTGCCACTGATCCCTTGTAGCAGTAAGACTAGTAGATGCGGCAACCTCTTTGTAAGAAAAACCCCCACCATATTGTTTTAAGGCTTCTTATCAGTCTAACATGGGTTCACAAAACTAAAATTTAATAGTAAAATACTTTTATAGCATAGCTGTAGTATGGCATTAAAAGTTACTTTGATACTTTGTGTATTCCCCTACCATAGTATCTTTGGTTTTTTAACAAATAGATATTTAAATCTCCCATTTTTGTACTTTTTAAGAAAAAGCACGAATATTAAAACAGTCTTGTAATTAATCTTACAGTATTCATACTTACCCTAAGCCATGTGGCAGGACTTTATACATCAGTTTTATAAAAACCAGGAAAGAAGAAAGAGGCAACTTAAAAAAAGCTGAATGTGACGCTTGAGTAATTAAAAGCAGACCCTCTGACACGGAACTATTTAGAAATACACTAAAATATACATTTATTTTCTTTATTCTAGGGCCAGACTCCCGAGCATGTCGTGGCTGCCTCGTGCTTGCCGAGCAGGACAGGCCGCAGTCAAGGGGCTCAGCCAGCTGTTCGCGCTGAGGGGCGGCCCAGCCTCCCCGCCCGCCGGCCTCCCAGCTGGGGCTGCGTGCCCCCTTCTCCCCGCGGCCAGCGTTTCAGAGAGCTGCAGGGCCACCCTCGGGCCTGTGCCCGCTGCCGGCCAGATGGCGCCCGGCGGCGGGGCTGGAGGTAGCGCGGAGCTAATGCCGCCGCCCGGCAGGGGGCGCCGCAGGCGGAGGCCGCGCACTCTTCGTCGCGGCGCTCCACAGCCGGCGCGGCCTGCGGCGGGAGCGGAGCCGGGAGGCCGCGGTGGGAGGGAGGAGGGGGCACGGCGCGGCGCGACTGGAAAGGACCGGGGCTGCGCCGCCATGGAGATCGGCACCGAGATCAGCCGCAAGATCCGGGTGAGAAAGAAGCAGCCGGGTCGCTCCCTCTCCACCCGCGGCAAGGGCCTGACCCCTCTGGCGGGGGGCAGGCCCGGCCGATCGCTGAGGCGCTGGGCTCCTTCCGGCCTCCCCTCAGACGCGGAGGTGGCCGGGGCGCTGCGGACCCTGCAGTGCCGAGCCCCCTTCCTCCGGCGGAAGGAAGCGGCGGGGTGAACCCCCAGCCCGGCCGGGGTTACCAGGAGCTCCCGGCGGCGGGCGGCCTTCGGGCTCGGGGCTCCCCGGGGAGGGGCGCGAGCAGGAGAGTCGTTGGTTTGGGAAGCGGAGTCGGTGTCCTACCGTACCCCGGAGGGCAGCTGCTAGCTCTGCCCCGGAGCTGGAGTTCTCGCCCTGCAACTGCCCACCTGGGATGCAGGCCCGGAACTGGGGGCTGCCCGGGAGAGGGAGCAGCCGTAGCCGGGTGTTCTGGTGTAAGCCCCCGTTACCGTCAGGTCTCGTCGGCTGCTCCCACTCAGCAATTACAACTTGAAAATCCTGGCCGGTTTTTTTTCTTGCTGAGCCGGGAATGACCTTTTATCAAACCATCCGGGATTCGTTTTCTTTGCAACTTATGAGCCCGGATGGTCGTTCCTATAAAAAGGACAGCTGGGACTTGGAGGTTGTTGGGTAGTACCGGGAACTGGTACATAGGAAATATGGTAGCGTGAGATTCCTGGCAGTTCTTGCTATTCTGCTGTCAGTCCCTCACTCTTACAACATTTATATCATGAGCAGTGGAGAATAGGAAAAGCAACCAATGTGTTCAAATGGTTAATGAGAAAAACTTTGCTAAGCCTTCCACTCTTTTGCAGTTAGAAATACTTTGTTGCTCCATCCCTTAAATGCTATTTCATTATTTTTTAGGGTGCTATAAAAGGAAAGTTGCAGGAGCTGGGGGCTTATGTTGGTAAGTTTTATCATGTGTTTAGCAATCTTCTTTAGGTTCGTTGTTGTTAGATAGGAAACAACCAGCTAGTTAGTGGAACAGCGTATTTACATATTAGTACTTGTGTTACTGCATACAGAAGCGTTAAGCATGAGATGAATAATCTGAAGTGCTGGACTAGTTTGAAAGAAGACTACTTACTTCACACAATATGTGTAGTCTAAGTGTAAGAGGAGGCAGTATGTGAACATCTAAAAGGAAATAACTAAGAAGGCTAACAGTCTTCTCTTTCAAGGAGAAATGGTGGCAGGGGATTTGAAAGAAAAAGAATGATGTGTCTGAATATTTAAGGAAATTTCTTTGAAGCACAAGGAGAAACATTATATAAAGCAAGATCCTTGCAAATATAACAGCGGTTACCTGTGACCGCTCTGAGATGGAGTCAGTCTTTCTTAGGCATCTTTTCAACAGCCTTTTGAATTCAGGGTGAGACATTTGTCAAAATTTGGAGAAAGGATATTACTGTAAGACAGATAGGCTGACTGTTTTAGGAGGTAGAAAGGCCATGTCAGAAATATTATCTAGGAAAAATCTGCAAAATGTAAGAGCTTGACTGTTAAGGGGAAAACTAAGAGCTACATTAAGCTAACATTGATGAAACGTATGTAACTGAATCTTAGAGGCAAGGTGAGATTTTATTTTGGATTGTGAGGAGAGAGATATGAGCATTTTTTTTTTTTCCCCCTGAATCAAGGATTAAAAGGATATTGCACTTAAGAGCAGATGGTTTTTACAGCAGTAAAAGTTGATAACACAGTGCTCTGTTGGAAGCAGAATACCTCAGTCCTACAACTCCCTTCTTGTTGTCTGTGATGCTTCTTGGATTTCAGGTGAAGGAAAGGAGTTGAGTTGCAGGACCAAGTTCAAAGTTTGTCGTTCGGTCCTGAATTCATCTTATTTCCTATTTAAAGGGGGCCATTGTGTTTATGGAATCAAAATGTATTGACTCCATAGAAGGCAGTTACCTACAAGCTGATGTTTTGAACTCAGCAGGTGCCAAGGAACTGTGTTTAGAATTTTTTCATTGTAAGGTCATCTTTCTTCACCATCTCAAAGTTGTCTTTTCCAGTAACTTGGTTTTGGTGTTTTACTATCATCCTGGGTTTCAGTTTCTCAGTCCTTGATTCTTTGTCTGCTTTTTCCTGCATTTCTGAAAAAAAATCTTTCTTATCTCTAATACCAAGGTGCTGGTAGAATACTAGTAATCTTTAATTTCAACTGTGGCTGATTATTCTTTCTTTGTTTTTCTTTTCTGTTTCCTGTATTCAGAAGGGAGTTCCCAAGATCAGCATACAGTGTCTGCACTTTATTCTCAGTCAGCTTCTGAACTTCGTTAAATAACTTTGTATTCTTTATTGCCAAGCCTGCTTCCCTTGGCTTTTTTTTTGTTTTTAAATGACTCTTTACAATTTTTTGTCATTTTTCAGGTTTCTTTTCTTGACTAGAGTATTTTGGACAACTTTTCAAGTAATGTTTTTAAAAATTTTTTTATTTCTTCTTTTTGGTAACTGGTAAAAATTGGTTCTCCCTCATTCAAGCCTCTGTGAGCAAAAACCATGCTTTTGTTTCTTTCTGTAACTGCTAGTTCTTTCGAAAAGTCTTCTACAAGACATGTTGAAACTTATTTGTTGTGTAGAACTTACAAAGGAAAAATTTGTATCTGTGAAGCAAACTAAAGATAGTTAAATATTCATCAACTATCAAAATTTTCAAAAGGCTGTAGGTTTGCATACAATTTAAGTTGGCATAAGCCAACACAGTCACTGAGATAAGCAGTTGCTTTCTTTCTTTCTTTCCTTCTTCTATTGTACTGTTACAGGTAATTGTGCTAACTTATGTTTTGATCTATACTTAAAGTGTATTCTTCTTTACTTTATCATATGTTGAACCACCTGAGAAGCTGATCAGGTTTAAAAGTAGCTTGGCCAAAAAATAAAATTTATTCTAAGTTCCTAGATCTGGGTATCTATCAGTCTTGTGCAACTTGTGGTTTACATTAAAAAAATCAACCCAAAAAAGTTAGGCTTTAGGCTGGGAATGTGTTACATTGGAATACTTGAATAGTGATAGTGGAGTGCAAATACAATGTATACATATTAGTTCTGTAGTCTAGGGTACAGATGAATTATTTACGGGGTACATAAAGAGACACAGAAGAAAGGCAATTCCTTTGATTTGTATTTTGATTTCTATTTAAGATTTTAAATTTTTTTTGTCTTTTTAATGTTGTGTACAGACGTAACTTGATGAAACGAGTACAGCAATATTAGTGCCTTGGTTCAAATTCACAAGTTGAAGTGGATTTCCCAACTATATTCACTTACTATTGTTATGTTCATGTAATGGAGTGGTATTGGAGAGCATGAGGTGTTTAATTAAACTAAATTGAAATACGTGCTCAAGAAGCATACCTAATGCCCTCGAGCAGCAAATTCTGTCCCTCAGAGTAGATTAGAGCTAGGCCAAAGTAAAAAGCTGAATGCCAAATTCTCAAACCCTTAATGTATTGATGTCAGGTTCTGAGCACTTTCCTGTCCATTCTGATGAGTAGGTGTACCCCATGTGAGCAGTCCAGCGAGGGAATGGATTTCTCACCATGTATGAAATTGCATACATTAGGGAGTTAAAGAATCAGACTCTCAGGGTTGCTGGTTTGGTGTTGGATTGTTGGGTTTTTTTTTTTCAGATGGAAAATCTAGAAGTTAATACAGTTTTGATTTGTTTAATGCACAAATTGGAAAGGGATATTTATCTGTTTGGTGTTTGTAGCTAAAGGAAACTTGACAGGGATACGGTGCTATATTTGGCAATATTTGAAGTGATGAAAATTGTAGATGGTTGTTAATGTTCAAGGAAAAGGATACAGGCAACAGAGTGGCTTTCTTTTATCTTGTCCTTTTTGTGTGTTCTTTACTCACTTTTTAAATACTTTCATCTTCAGGTTATGCTTTTGTGAAATTGATGATCTTTTATTCCTCACTCATACCTGAAACTTGTCTTGAACCTCAGAAGAAATGGAAGTGGTGTTAATTTGCTCACCTAATCCTCTGCCTGCAGAGTCTTTATAGTAAAACTGGGGGAAGAAAATTCTGGTTATGTGTTTAAGGATGTTTGTTGTCTTTTATGATTTATTATACTTTAAAACAATGTATTTCTCTTTCTACTAGATGAAGAGCTCCCTGATTATATTATGGTTATGGTGGCCAATAAGAAGAGTCAGGAGCAGATGACAGAAGACCTTTCCCTTTTCCTTGGAAACAACACCGTCAGGTTTACTGTCTGGTATGTTTGTAAGCTACTTGTCACACTTCTTACCAGAAATCAGGACTGCTTTCTATAAGTGAAACTTGACAATTTAAGAAGTTGCTTATCTTCCCGTTGTGTGATTTACATTAATCAAAACTTTTACTTTGCAGGTCTAATAAGTAAATTATTTTTAGTCTGTCAACAATTAGGCTGTTGCAGTGATAATTAAGTGACGAAGGACTGGAGGGCTTATATTTATTTGCTCGTAAGTCCAGTCAGATTTTTGAGTAAGGTGAGGGCCATATGTTGACTTAAAAAAATCATTACTGCAAAGCCCACTGTGAGCATGAGAGCATTTCATGCTGTCCCAACATCGCTGTCTCTGAATTGGAGAGACATGGATTTAATGGATGGACCACTTAGTGGATAAGGAATTGGGTGGATGGTCGCACTCAAAGAGTTGCAGTCAACAGCTCAATGTCGAAGTGGAGACCACTGACGAGTGGCATTCCTCAGGGGCCCGTATTAGGACTGGTGCTGTTTAACATCTTTGTGGGTGACATGGACGGTGGGGTTGAGAGCACCCTCAGCAAGTTTGCTGATGATACCAAGCTGTGTGGGGCAGTCAACGCACTGGAGGGAAGGAGTGCCATCCAGAGGGACCTGGACAGGCTTGAGAGGTGGGCCTGTGCCAACCTCATGAAGTTCAACAAGGCCAAGTGCAAGGTCCTGCACCTGGGTTGCAGCAATCCCATGCACAAATACAGGCTGGGCAGAAAATGGATCAAGAGCAGCCTTGAGGAGAGGGACTTGGGAGTGTTGGTTGATGAGAAGCTCAACACGAGCTGTGTGCTTGCAGCCCGAAGTTGGCTCGAAGGCCAACTGCATCCTGGGCTGCATCAAAAGAAGTGGGGCCAGCAGGTCGAGGGAGGTGATTCTGCCTGTCTACCCTGCTCTTGTAAGATCCCACCTGGAATAGTGTCCAGCTCTGGGGCCCCAACATAAGAAGGACATGGACCTGTTGGAGCGAGTCCAGAGGAGGGCCACGAAGATGATCAGAGGATTAGAGCACCTCTGCTATGAGGACAGGCTGAGAGAGTTGGGGTTGTTCAGCCTGGAGAAGAGAAGGCTTCAGGGAGACCTTACAGCAGCCTTTCAGTACTTAAAGGGGGCCTACAGGAAAGATTGGGAGGGACCCTTTATCAGAGAGTGTAGTGGTAAGACGAGGGGTAATGGTTTTAAACTGGAAGAGGGTAGATTTAGATTAGGTATGAGGAAGAAATTCTTTACTGTGAGGGTGGTGAGGCCCTAGAACAGGTTGCCCGGAGAAGTTTTGGAGGCCACATCCCTGGGAGTTTTCAAGGCCAGGTTGGATGGTGGTTTGAGGAACCTGGCCTAGTGGAAGGTGTCCCTGGCCATGGCAGGGGGGTTGTAACTAGATGGTCTTTAAGCTCCCTTCCAACCCAGCCCATTCTATGATTCTGTGATTCACTGTAGTTAGGTGTAAAACCGTTCTTCAAAGACAAACTTCCTTTTTTTTTATGCTAGTAGTGCTTCACATTGCTGTTGTGCATGGGAATTACCGTATCAGGACAGATGACCAGTGGATCTAATTCTGTATACCGTCTTTGACAAGGCTTAGCACCAAATGCTTAGGTGTTCCCACCTCTCAGGCTGTTTATTTATTACCACCACCCAGCTTTACAAAACAAAAGTAGAACCCCAGAATTATTGTGAGCAGGACAAATTAGCAATAGATGACCTCTTTTCTAAACTCCTGACAGTGTGGATTAATTTATGCTATGCTGCCTGACAGCCTTAGCCATTATATTTCTCATGCATTTTCTAATACTGAATTTGACTTACAGTATAAACCTTTAATTAACTCCATGTTTCAGAGTATCCAAATAGATACTTCAATCCAGAGACTTTTCTCGCTTTCAGAGTTGTTTATATTTTCAAGTTAATCTTATTTCTGAGTCCCTAACCTAATAGAGTTTTAAGGAATGTTATTTTGTTCTGTATAGATTAGAGAAATACTAAAATTTTTTTTCTGCTGTTTCAGTTTGCTTCCTTTGAAATTTTCATACTGACTGGTTACATTCATTTCCAGTATTTCTTCTATGTGATTAGTCAAGTTCCCCTTTATTTGGTTAGGAGCTTTATGCTATTAAATAGCAGAGAGAAACATTTTAGAAGTTGGTATGTTATGAAACCATAAACATAGACAAAAAGTGAAAATTAGTTCCAGGTATTACAATTCACTGTATTAACTATTTAAAATGATACTTTTCCATGTGGCAGTGTTGGTTGTATTAATATAATTTGAGTTTGCTTTCAAAGGTTTCAATTTTTCCTGACATTTGTCAAAAATATAAGAAAGGACCGCAATTAAGCACGCATCCCTTT